>OZ038515.1:3045278-3210278 GCA_964036315.1 Acanthosepion esculentum | reverse complement strand
TCACTCCGAGCCGTTATCCATTACTCCACCGTGTCTAATTTCTCATAATGATTCATTATGTCTAGAAGCGGAATCCTCAAAGTACACACATGCAGAAAATCTCTGGACGCCCTTTTCGTCCTTTTTGGGAACTCCTCAGCAGTGAGCATTCTCTACCGACCCTAAAAGTTGAACCCGGACCGTAGCATCATGTCATTGGTCCAACGGTGCGTTGAAATCTCCTGTTCTGGACACGACTGTAAATCCTCGATTGTAATTATAAGTGTTCTAAATATTAGTATTAGGATTCAAATTCTAGGATGAATTTATAAATTCTTTTTAATTATTATAAATTAACTGATTTAAAATGTGGTTTCTTCGCTACACACTAATAACCATGTTTCAAAATCCGAACCTAAAAACTTCATTTTAATTATATAATTAAATTGAAATTTTTAGCTTCGGTTTTTCAAACATGCTCTGTAAATTTACATTGAGCACTGTTTTGTAAAAATAAAAAAAAAATCAATAAGAACACTGGATTATATATCTTACTGTTCTTTCTTTTTATTATAATATATATATATATATATATATATATATATATATATATATATATATATATATATAAATTATTTTTAATGATTTTATATCTGATAACGTTAATCTTATAATAACTACAGACGTTCGAGAACACTCAAGCAAAGACGTTATCAAGTTGGAATATTTTTCTGCAGATTTTATCCAGACGGGCGATAGATTCCATTTAAATTAGAAAACTGAATTAAGAAATTTTACAGACACACCTTGACAGTCGAGATTTTATTAAACATGCGTTAACCCCATGCGTACTTATATAGATTAATATACCAAAAAACTGGAAAATGACTAGATAGAAATATTAAAACAGTTGAATGATTTATCTGTTTTTTACAGATTGCCAACCATTTGCGGCTTATTTCGAGTCGGAATCTTGACAAAAATGCTTTTACAAAAACACGTCAATGAAACTTGATGTACAAACTAACTTCTTATGAAGGACATATATTCTATCCAGACGAACTTATCTTAAAAATCTTGTCAGAATTACATAACCCATTGATTTGATATGCCGTAAAACAAAATAAACTATACCAAACCTAATCTTGTATTTGAAGTAGTGTGGAATGTCAACATCTTGATTATTTCATTATTTTCCCTCCGAGTTGAATGGGATATAGATTTTAAGTGCCGGTGATGCTGGTAGTTCTTAAGTGATATAGTTTTTGTTATTTTTTTTAATTTTTTATTTTTTTAAGCATATCACCCCAAGCAAGGCTGGAAGCCACTAGTACGCAGGGGGTTACAGAAGGTTTAGAGGAAGAGCAGATAGGAGCGGTAAAGGAGAGGATGTGGAGAAAGATAGTGGATCGATCAAGGCTAGGGAGTTACAGAAGATTTGGAACGAGAGCAGATGGGAATGAAAGGTGAAAGGGTGTGGAGAAGGGAAGAGGATAGATCAAGGCAGCTGGAGATGTCGATTGACGTTACACTTAAATAGTTGGAGATTGTATTTGTCAGGGAAGCAGGAATAAGGAAGGGAGTTCCACAAGGCGAGATGTGCGAGACATGAAGCTATTGGAGTAGAAGACACGTCTACATCTAACAGTTTCAACGGTGAAGGGGTGGGAACGGGATGCCAATCTCGTAGGACGTTTAAATTCATGAGGCCTCGGAACCAGCGAAATGGTTCTTTGTTTGTGATTCTGTAGCGCCAGACTACAAAGTTCAAAGAAGGATGATCTTTACCAATAACCTCAAGCCTCACTCGCTCAAAGCCGTTTTTCACAAGCGATCTTAAAAATCTCGTGTATAAAGCTGACATTTTAGATATTTCTGAACAGGTTTAGAGTCATGTTTGACCTCGGTATAAAATTCTCGTACTGGTGAGGCTACATGACTCGGGTTTTCAGTCTGATGTTTTGGTTTTGTAGCAATTTGAGGTATTGGGGAAAACTACTTCTAGTGCAGCCTATTCTATGTTCAAATTCTTTTCCTCCTGTACTAAATTTGTTCGAACTAATTCGTACGCTGAGCTATTTCAAATGTTTAATATTTACTATTTTCACACCCTGAATGTTTGTAATGGTTTCGGGGTACATGTATTATAACCTTTTTGGAATCAAGATGATATGGGATTGAAAATCTGCCCTTTATCTGGTGCTTGAACACCCAGCATTGGGATTTGTGTCCGGATGAGGAGAGAATAATTAAAAATTCAAATTTTAAAATAAGTAAAAAAAAATAATGATTTAAAAATTTTAAATTTGTCATGAGATTAAAGTAACACAAAAACTTTGTGAATTTAAAATAAATTGTTTTAAATTCAGTTTAAAATATCTTCAAAATTTTGTGAATTGAGGAAACCAATTTTATTTTTTTTTAAATGCCAAGGAATCAGAGTTAAGCTGAGAGGTTTTGTGACGTGAGGTTTTGAAATTCCACGGAGTTTTTCATCTGAAGAACTCAATATTCGGTTTGAACCGGAATTACGGCTCAAATCGGCGTTTCCGCCCAAATCGGACTTTCGAGCTAAACTGATCTTTTGTCCGAAATTGGACTTATAGCCTGAATCAGGGTTAAAGTGAGGTTATGAACTTTCATGAAGTGTATTGAGGAATTCAAAGTTATATCTTCAAAATTATCACTGTTGTTTTCTAAGCTGGACCAGCGGTACTTTCTTTTGGTGGAGGGTCCTAATTATCTATCCGGAGGACCTAGCTTTAAAATCCTCGCGGAGTGTGGCTTTTAAGCTAGTTAATAATAAAAATGAGAAAGCCAACACTCAGTAAAATCAACTATGAACACGCCCACAACGTGATTAACGTATTTGGGGAAAAGAAATCATTTACAATTGATACGCATATATAAAATTCTACACATGTTCAGTTAAAAAATAAATCCTTAATAATGGCTACCAAAATACCTGAAAGCCTTGTTATGTAGCAGATTTGAACACTGTTTACTCCAGAAAAGAAAGCACTTGTACGAATGCAAGAAAAATTGAATACAAGTTTTATCGCAATACCAATATCGGAGTAGTCTTTAATTAAAATTGAAGACACACACACACACACACGCACACAAACACACACACACACACACACACATATATATATATATATATATATATATATATATATATAGTCATCCACAGACAGACTGCTTCGCAGCTCATCAGTGTGGTTAGACATCCGATTGCCTCAAGCCGGGTTCAAAACCCGACTGATTTGGTATCACTCAGAGATTCTACTCCTAAGCCCGGGTTGAAGGTGAATTTAGACGTATTTATTTTTAGATAAACACGCAGAGTGACTGGAGAACTCGATTCATCTTAACGAAGAGTTTTGCATCAGCAATAGTAATAGTGACTACTTACAAATTCCCGTTTCTCTCCGAGAGGTCAACCGAAATAATTTCTCTCTCTCCCTCTCTCTTTCTCTCTCTATCCCCCCTCTCTCTCTATCTATCTATCTATATATCTATTTATCTATCTATCTATTTATTTATCTATCTATCTAAGTCTGTTCCTATCTATTTATCTAAGTCTGTTCCTATCTATCTATCTATCTATCTATCTCTCTCTCTCTCTCTCTCTCTCTCTCTATATATATATATATATATATATATATATATATATATATATATATATACCGCAATTAAATAAGAAGTAAAAGTCAACCAAAGATAATTAACCATTTCAGTGAATCCGGAATCAAAACATCGACGCATATTAATTTACACTAATTGGACTGAATATTTCCACTCAATAGTTACTCAGTACTCACTTCAGTTAGTAGCCTGATACCTCTATTTATACACCTGGCGGAAAAAAATACATTCATAGGTCCAGAGTGTCACGTCGAACCTGGGTGTCGGTAGTTACTCATTTTCTTCTAAATGGCACTATTGCAGCAGTAGCCAAACGTAAAACGCCTGCTAACATCAAATTTGCACAACAAGTGCAAAAGATTTTCGATAAGAATCCCAGAAAGTCAGTTAAAATCATTAATAAGGAACTCAGTGTTTCAAGGCATTCTATCGAAATACATAGGCATGGGGACCTTCGATACAAGATATGTGATACGGAAAGGATAATTTATCTTTATAAATGTTGTATATCTACCCTATCTTCTGGTGAGATCTCTAGGTTGACGGGGTCGAGTTCATAACGTTGTATCGTCTCTCACTTGTCTTTTCCCGACTGGGTGCCGAAATTAATTTGGAGTCCGGAGATGAAAGAGAAAGATGAAAGGGATTTTAATTTTATCTGTTTTATTAAACTCGTTGACGTGTACATTCCTAACTAGCCAGTGGGGTCGCTCTATCACCCACCCCACTGGGGAGAAGTTTCCATCAACGAAATTGACATATCTGCATTCTTCGACGTGTAAAACTTAACTCACCGAAAATACTTTCTAACACTAACATTCCCACGTTCGTCTCAACCAATCAAAATGGACATCCCTATTTTGTGAACCATCTGGCCTTAAAGTTCAGCCTTAGAAGGTCTGAGACAAAATACACTGCCATTAAAAACATAATAGTCTGAAACTATTACTTAACATTACGTGCTTAACCAGCAAAAAATTAATTAATGAACTTTATTTCAACTACATTAAATTTAACAGAAAGACAAAAGATAACCGTTTGATCAACGCAAAGCGATTTTTTCAGTAAGCTGAAACATCAAGAATCTCAAATGCTTTGATATTTCTCTCATGAAAACACTTCGATCAGAACCAAAACGTCAACTGAAGAAATGTCATCAAGCGTATGCAAAGCGCCTAAAGATGTTGTAACGGTCATGAAGACAAAGCTTCCGGAAAATGTGATGGTTTTTGGTGTTATCAGTAACGAGGGCTATATCATGCCTCTTCATTTCTTTCCTCACGGCTTAACGGTCAATGCTAGTGAATATAAACAACTGTTGGTGAAGTTTGTGAGGAATTGGATAGAGAGCATGAGCAAAGGAAGATAATCCACCTGACAATAGGATTCTACACCGTTTTATAAGCCCAAGACGACCAATGAATGGATGAGTTACAATCTCGATGATCACGTCACCCCAAAAATATGGCTTCTTCCCTCTCCAGATCTGAATTCGGTTGACTGATACTTATGGGCTATAGTCGAGAGGTTAGTCAATTAACGCCTTTAAAACATTATAAAATCTCTGAAATCTGCCATAAGTAGCACAATGTCCAAAATACAGTAGATGAAGACCATCTGGTTCGTGCATGTCAACATTTAAGCAGTCATCGATGTTGACAGCGTATTCTTTAGCTGGATACGCCATGAAGAGTCTCAAGATTATACAGACCAATCTTTTCTCAAAGAAATCTCTTCTTTCATGACTTACGCGTCTTTTACTAAATTCCAGAAAACGTCCTCAAAGAACTGAACAACCCTGTGGGTGGGTAGCTCTATCTTTGCAGCATTAGCTTTTATTTATCTACGTCTGACAGAAAGAATAGCTGCCTCGAAGACTTGGGCATAATATTCCGGGTGCATTTCCTTAGTCGAAGAAAGCGACACTGTCCATAAATTTAGCCGACACGATCACGTCTTTCAAATATTATTGCATTATCATCAAATCTACAACCAAGAATTCGCACCCAGTATGCATTGCTGGATGGAATTAGGATTGATATTGTGTAATATACGATGACTAACGCCTCGGACATCGTCTCAGCGTTTGGTAAATTCAAGTTATTTTTCTCGGCGTCAATGTCACTCTTATAGATCTGTCGCCAAATTAATTTTGAAACGAGAGAAAATACAGAACGATTTTCCTTTTATGATCGCCTGTAACTTCAGGTGAAATAGACGTGACTAATGAAATCCGACTGGCAGAATTAAATAACTAAAAATAAAATATAAAAAAATTATTAAAATGAAATAAAATTTAAAAGATATCAAATCATTTTATTTTTCATCTAACTTGTAATTACAATTTACAGTTGCTTTTTGTAATTTTATAGTCGTATTATTATTATTATTATTTAGCTTCGGAATACCACGCGCAGCAAGTTTTGACGTGCAGGTTTTGTATTTGTTTTTGTTTTTTTAGCGGCATATCAACATCTTATGGGTCATTTAATGTCGAATTTTAATTTTCTTGAGAGCGTTAGTAATTTCTTTTACAAAAACGTAATTTTTAATATGAAAATGTATTGTTGATATATTTACTATAAAAATGTATTTTTTTACCTCAGTTTGGGGGTTAAATAATTTGCCTACAGCAGGGACCATAACAGGCGCTGCAAACCCGGGTCAGGGTGTAGCTGGGAACAGTAGCAAATAAGAGGTGGTTCCAAGCTCCTCAAAACCTCCCGATCTGATACCTTACTGCCAGATGTAGTTTAGCATCATACGGAGGAAGAGCAGGTGGTACAATGGATAATGTCTCGGGATTGTTAATCGGAGATCCGACTTCCAGCCGAGTTATATTAACCAATCAGGAGAGGTATGAATCCATCTCATTTCCACAGCTATGGGTTAATTAGTAAGAATTTTAGAATTAAATCGTTATTGTCTCAAAAGTATTCTTAGAATCTAAAAATATTTTCTGACTTTAAAATATCTGCGAAGGGTTGATAAACCGTAAAAAACGAAACGATAAATTTCGTTATTATTTCTTTTTTTTAAGATTTGTTCAATCTTTTTATTGATACCTTTTATCGCAAGAGTTTCGTTGGATCACATTTTATAATTCTTTTTCTTCTGTATGCTGTGTCCTTTCGGTACGTTGGCAGTCATGGCCCACCACAATTTCCTGTCCTTTGTACCTCTTCATAGATCTTTTTTGTTATCTGTCCTAAACCAGAATGTGTTAATTTGTGTTTATTGCTAAAAAGACACTAAATAAAATGTATTTATTCCTTTACATGCTACTCATTGATTTATAAATCTGATCGTGGAAAAATATGTCTGTCAAGCGAAAATGTATAATGTATACAATATTTTTTAATCAATTCACCCCAAGCAATGTGATAATGCCATTACGACGTAAGAGACTACTGGGAGTAAAAAAAGAATGAGAATGCTTAAGAAGTAACCAGAAACCCAATCCTAAACAGGAAACAAGTGATAAGAGTCTATTCTTGTTTAAAAGACTGGGGAGGAGTGTGAACCTGACGATAGGCGAACCTATCTACTCCTATAAAATAATAATAAAAAATTAATTCAGTAACCCTCTACCTTGTGTTGGACTTGTGACTTGTATTTGGTGAACATTAGCGTAAATAATAATAATAATAATAATAATAATAATAATAATAATAATAATAAAAATAATAATAATAATAATAATAATAATAATAATAATAATAATAAAAATAATAATAATAATAATAATAATAATAATAATAATAATTAGAAAGATCCGTGAAAATTTCTACAATTGTTTCCTTGTCTTACGTTTTCTTCTAAAATCAGTTCAAACCAATCAAGGCGATAATGCCACTAAGACGCAAGAGACTACTGGGATTGAAAGAGAATAAGAATACTTAAGAGGTAACCGGAAACCCAATCCTAAACAGGAAATAAGTGATAAACGTGATTTACCAGTTTAAAAGACCGGGGATGAGTGTGAACCGGACTATAGGCGAACCTATCTACTCCTATAAAATAATTAAAAAAAAATAGTAAATAAAGTTTAAGAATTTAGGTGGAGACGCTAGATGAATAGAGTTGTTCTAGACTTTAGAAGGAACCGAAAACTCCTGTTCAAAAGACTGAGAAAGCGTATAAACCGACGATAGGCAGACATATCTATTCTTATTGAGGAAAAATGACGAAATAAATAGTAAATAATATTTAATAGTTTATGCGAAATATTGGAAGTATAGAGTTCTATTAGACTTCAGACGGAACCAGAAATATGTCCAAAAGAACGGAAATTAGTGTAAATTGTACGACAGACGAACCTATCTACTCCTATTCAGGAAAAATAAATAGTAAATAATATTTAAGAGTTTAGCCGGAGACGTTAAAAGTATAAAGTTGTAGAAGACTTTCAAAGGAACCGGAAACAAGGAATAAACCGATAATCCTGTTTCAAAAAACGGAAAGGAATGTGAACCGGTTGATAGCCGAACATATCTATTACTGGCTTTTAAACTAGAAAGTTTTGGAGATATCTACGTAGGAAACAAATAAAAATACATTTCACAAGGAAGCTCGCAGCAGGAAAAAAATAGCTGTCTTTTAATTCACCAAGTGGATCCCTCAATTTCAGTAGCGCGGCGTAGATAGCCTTAACAATACCGCTACGATTAATTAGTCCAACAGAAATGGCGTAGAACACCGAAACGTCGGCCGCGGCTGAATGATTCTTACTCCGCCTACTCAGCGAGGCTTCCATGGCTAATGACGAAACCGTGGAGAGACGGTCTTCCGGTATGTGGGACGAGAGTTCAAGATTGCTTTGAAACTCGTTCTTCATTTCCGACGTCGCGCTTTTTTTGCACTGGTGATCAAAGGGAGTATTGACACAGAGATCGAAGGCTACAATAACCAGAGAACGAAGAACTCGTAATAAAAAAAAAGTCGAAATGGCAGATTCTATAGGGACAGTTCTGAACAGATGAAAGATGAAGGACAGACCTGAAAATGGCAAATTGATTAGAACGGCAGTCGAAAAGAACTCCATAGAATAGAAAGACGGACAGCAAAACTGGCAGCTCTTCGTCGACCGGAATCGAGGTGCTAAAAGAAAGCGACATATTTAAGCGGAGTGAACAGAATGAGATAGCTATTTAGTTGATTTTGAAAAAAAAATTACGACAAGCAAGAAAATAAGAAGCAACGGATATGTATGTATTTAGATCTGGATAAGTCAGTTTTAAAATATAGAAATATAAAGCAAACATACAATGTTGTTACGACTTTTTTAAAATAATCATTTCACCCCAAGAGAGAAAATAAAGCCACTTATAAGCAATGGGTTATTGAACATGAAAGAATATGAGAATAAGAGAATTTGAGAATATGAGAATAAGAGAATATGAGAATAAGAGAATATGAGAATATGAGAATAAGAGAATATGAGAATAAGAGAATATGAGAATATGAGAATAAGAGAATATGAGAATATGAGAATAAGAGAATATGAGAATGAGAATATGAGAATAAGAGAATATGAGAATAAGAGAATATGAGAATATGAGAATAAGAGAATATGAGAATAAGAGAATATGAGAATATGAGAATAAGAGAATATGAGAATGAGAATAAGAGAATATGAGAATAAGAGAATATGAGAATATAAGAATAAGAGAATATGAGAATAAATATGAGAATAAGAGAATATGAGAATATGAGAACTAGAAAACATTCTTATGGAGGGAAAACAAGAAAAGGACAGTGAATTGAGATGGGCATTGCATTAAAATTTCCGAAGAGCAAAGTTGAAGGAAAAGTAAGAAGACGAAAGAAGCAAGAAGTGTAAGAGAAGAAACTGTTAGACTAGAAATTATGGTAACATCGAGCAACTGCAAATGTAAAATGATGAGACCTAACTGCCAATTTAGTACTGCGGTTAAATTCCAGAAAACAACATTCCAAAGGCCATTCGACAGCACGATAGACATGAAAATATTTATAGAAATGGCAAAGAGAAGAAGCTACAATACGGCGGTGTAAAAGTCATTGAACCCGAAATAACAGGTGATATATATATATATATTTTTTTTCGTTTCACCTTTTAGAAGTGATGTCTGATGATCCAGCGTCCTTTATAGGGCTATGGTGAAATAAATTATTACATGGAGCCTTAAAGTGGTCTGTTTTTTTCTTTAATACACACACACATATATATATATATATATATATATATATATATATATATATATATATATATATGAGACAAAGTGGAAAACATATAAACGACGCGTTTTAGCAAGTGCATGCGCTTTTTCTCTTTCTTTCTTTCTCTCTCTCTCTCTCTCTCTCTCTCTCTCTCTCTCTCTCTATATATATATATATATATATATATATATATATATATATGTCTACCTCGGGTTTGAATGAAACAAAGCCTACATCTGAGGAAAATGCGTAAGGATCTCTGATGATGAATGCTGACAGTAAATCAAATTACCTTATCACATCCAATGGCCAGACTCAAGAGAGTGTTTTTCTACCTGCTTGTGATTGTTATATATATATATATATATATATATATATATATATATATATATATGTGTGTGTGTGTGTGTGTGTGTGTGTGTGTGTAGTTTTGTTTTTCATAGTTTTTATCTTTTTTTATTCTAGCCTGTGGAATCCAGATCGAGCTGAAGCTCTGAACGATTTTTTACAGCGAGGTTCATCCTTTACAAGGTCCGGAGGCCACTCAAAGTAGAGGGTTATACTTGGAGGCCTTTTTTGTGTATAAGTGTTGAAGATAACGATTAAATATAGCATTGAAGGAAGTTCAGATGACAGTGATCGTCGAAGCATCCTCTTGGGAGTCGGTTCCACAGGTCAGTGGTTCGTGGGAAGAGGCTGCTCGAGTGGAATACGGAGAGAATGTAGGTGATTTGCTACTATGTAAGTGGCATGACGTGTTCATGCTCTGACAGTTTCCCTTGGCGGGACCAGGGAATGTAGTTCGTCCGAGCACTATCCGTGGAAGTAACGGTAGAGCAGCGATAGGCTTGCCACACCCACCTGTGGAAAAGATGTTGAAGGATGGAAAATAATTCATAACGGCTAGGAGACGTTTTTGAATTCTGTCAAGACTTGAATTCTGTCAAGGCGAGAGAGATCTTAGCAGATCCCGCCCAAATATGACAACAGTACAGGAGGGTAGAAGGAGGAGTCAAGTACTTACTGGAGCAGTGCAGAGAACCTACCATTTTACCTGCATCTTTAGCAATGGCTCATATGTACGAATTGCACGTGAGGGTCGGGTGTGACTGAGAGGCTCAGCAGTCTTTCGTGTGAGTTCATGTTCAGATCGACGATGATGAAATGTAACAAACTTGGTCTTGGAGGCATTGAAAAGATAGATAGGTAAGACAGACAGACAGACAGACAGATAGATAGATAGATAAATAGATAAATAGTGAAGAGATCAGTATAGATATATAGATAGATAGATAGATAGATAGATAGTGAAGAGATCAGTATAGATAGATAGATAGATAGATAGATAGATAGATAGATAGTGAAGAGATCAGGATAGATAGATAGATAGATAGATAGATAGATAGATAGATAGATTAACTTAAGATAAATGGGAACATAGTAAAATAGATAAATAAATAGATTGGAAGAAACCAAGATAGATATCAACACACTTAAGTAGACAGATAAAAAGATAAATAGATGAACAGACATAGATAGATAGATAGACAGATAGATAACTGCTTTAGATATATAGATAGATACAGACAGACAGACAGAAAGATATATATATATATATATATATATATATATATATATATATATATATATATATATATATATATATATATAGAGAGAGAGAGAGAGAGAGAGAGAGAGAGATAGATAGATAATGAACAGACTGAGATAGATAAATATGAACAGAGTGAGATAGATAGATAGATAGATAGATTTTTCCGAAAACATTATAAGAAGCAATGCAAAATAGTGGCGGTAATATCCAAAATAAATAGCTATAGATAAAGCTGCTTGTTAAAACGCCTTCTTTCTCACTCCGTAACAACTAAAAACAGTGTTATCTCTTGCTGTACTTCGTTTTTATTCATTATTTTTGTAAAAAAAAGGGGCCAATTTGGTAAAAAAAAGAAGAAAAAAAAAAGAAGAAAAAAAAGAAGAAAAAAAGAAAGAAGAAAAACCGCCGTCCACTCAAGCAAAGGCAAACTCAGCAAATTCGACTCCTTCATTGTTGTGAGTCTCCCGAATGATGCCGAGCGTTCAGTTATTTTCCCTTCATGATCCTTATCATTTTTCTAGCCGAAGATGGTGCTGCCTAGTCTGTTTATCGCTTTCTTAGTTTACTTACATTTTATTTGATACATGTGGGTAACGGAATGGAGGTGAAGAAGCGCCGCTTGGCGTCGGGTTATTGAACATTTAAACACTTTGCTTTCATTTTTTTTTCTTAGCGATTACTTTGAACTTTATTTCTTGTTTGCTGCTATAGAAAGATAGAAGTTATAGAACCAACCGAATAGCAAGAAGAGAAAAAAAAATGAGACGGACCAAAGTTCTAGGCACAGGGTGGTGAAGTGCGGAACGTGGCAAGAGTTTAAAGAGTTTAACAAAAAAGAAACAAAGCAAAACAGAGAAAAACTGTGAAGTAAAAAAGAAAGAGACTTGAGAGACGAACTGTATAAAAAAAGGATAAAAACAACCTTGCAAGTATCTATCTATCTATCTATCTATCTATCTATCTATCTATCTATCTATCTATCTATCTCATTCTGGCCATTATCTATCTATCTATCTATCTATCTATCTATCTATCTATCTATCTATCTATCTATCTCATTCTGGCCATTATCTATCTATCTATCTATCTATCTATCTATCTATCTATCTATCTATCTATCTCATTCTGGCCATTATCTATCTATCTATCTATCTATCTATCCTTATATTTATATATTTATGTTTACGTCTATCTGTTTACGTCAGTATATTTACAACTATCTATTTATGATTAATACATATAAATGTAATTTGTCAATCTATCTGTTTACTCTTATCTATCTATCTATCTATCTATCTATCTATCTATCTATCTATACACCATATATATATATATATATATATATATATATATATATATATATATATAGATAGATAGATAGATAGATAGATAGATAGATAGATAATATTGGTCCTTGCTGGATTAGATAATCGTTATTTTTATATGTTTGTATTAGATTTGTCACCTGTAGTCGATATTGCCTTTGTCAAATTTTCTTTATTACACAGCGGCTCTTGTATAAATGCCCTTCGGTTTTAGTTCCCTCAACCCATCTCCCACACCCATTCTTCTTTTCCTCTTCCTCTCTCATCTTCTGAGCTTTAAGATTATATCGTCTATTGTGTGTGTATGTCACCACAAAATGTATACTCTTTCCCGGTGTATCTTCAATGTATTAGACATTTGAAAATATTCATATTTCTCTCACTTAAACCGTCTTTGACTCGCCTCTTTAAAACTTCTCTCTGTTAAATTTTAATCCCCCCTTCATCTTTAGACCTTCCTGTTCTTCTCTCGTCTGTTGCCCCTCCCTATAGCTTTCATTTACTCTAGCATTCGTCCCACACTCTCATACATACACCCTGACTAAATTTTATTTTTTATTCCCGGAGTTTTTTTCTCTGTTTTCTTTTTGAATTTGTAGGTCTGATGAATTGGATCGTATTTACGATTCCAATGGAATAAATTATGACCATGGAATATTAGTGTTTAAGCCTTTTTATCATATATATATATATATATATATATATATATATATATATATATATATATGAACTCTTGTCTTTAGATATGTTATAGCGAAAATATTGTTAATTTTTTACTCCCTGAATTTTTCGATCATATCAGTCGTCGCCAGTTTTCATCGATTGTGTCACGTCTTTCTGAGTTCACCTGTTTTTTGTTTTTATTACTGGGCACCCTGTATATCAGTCTATACGTATCCTACTTAATATTTTTGCTTTTCGTATCTAACAAAGGTTCTCGTATATATTTTTGTTCATTCGAATCTATCTCTATAAGTATCTCCGTATGTCTGCCTGTCTGTCTGTGTGTGTTGTATATATATCTATATATCTATATATATGTGTGTGTGTGTATATATATATATATATATATATATATATATATATGTATATGTGTATATATATATATATATATATATATATATATATATATATATATATATATATACATATATATATATATATATCAATTATGTAGTGCGTATTCAATTTATGTAACGTAAATCATTAAACCGAAAAACAAATACTGAAGCTAATTATACGGCAAGAATCACTCTCGCAAACAATATTTAATAATAAAATACAATCAACTTCGAATCCGTTAATGAATGGTGTGATCCTTGTTTATAAATTCCGGTTTTATCAGGTCTTATTTTTCTACTAGCCGGGATTTCAGTCGTTTCGAACGACCATCATCAGGTAGACATTTCAGTGTGTTTTTGTTAAATTCCAGGTAGTAATGCGACATCGAAAGATAATGCAGTCCGAAAGAGTGTTTTTTTAGCAATGAGATATTGTTAAATGTAAGAATAATTTTGGAGCGTGCAGTCGCGACGCTGAGTTTGAAATTTTTTAAATTTGAAAATTGTGTGTTCTTGTACTGAAGAAAGGTGGCATGAACTAAATTGTTCAATAGTTACAGTAAATGTCACAGTTATTATCAGGAATTCGCACTTAGGATCAGGTTATTTTAATATCAATTATGTAGTGCGTATTCAATTTATGTAACGTAAATCATTCAAACGAAAAACAAATACTGAAGCTAATTATACGGCAAGAATCACTCTCGCAAACAATATTTAATAATAAAATACAATCAACTTCGAATCCGTTAATGAATGGTATGATCCTTGTTTATAAATTCCGGGTTTATCAGGTCTTATTTTTCTACTAGCCCGGCTTTCAGTCGTTTCGAACGACCATCATCAGGTAGACATTTCAGTGTGTTTTTGTTTTTCGGACTGCACAAACTTTCGATGTCGCATTACTACCTGGAATTTAACAAAAACACACTGAAATGTCTACCTGATGATGGTCGTTCGAAACGACTGAAATCCCGGCTAGTAGAAAAATAAGACCTGATAAAACCGGAATAAAAGAGGTTATAGTAGTTCCAACGAGAGAAATGTGTGTATATTAAAAAGAAGGGAGATACCGCAAACGATTTGGTTGTAACGAGGATTTTTTTCAATAATTTTGCTACACGGGTTTCCGGTCTCGTGACCTTCATCAGGCAAAGGGTGGAGATTTCCACATATTAAAAATAATTAATTTTTTTCTTGTGTCTTTCGCTGTTAAATATTCTCGATATGTCTTTTTTTTGGTGTGTGGGGGGTCAATAATACACAAAATAGAATGTCTCATATCGGGAATATTAGTCTCGTTAGGTATGTTATGGTGCGTTATTCCTCTGTCACTCTTGCCTTCAATGTCTTGTGAGTGTTTATTTTTCCAACCTTCTTTCCTTGTTATGTTCCCTAGAAATTTCAACTGCCTCTTTTTGATGTTATGCATAAGTGTCTTTTAGGCTTCCAGTTTCTTTAAAACTTCGTCATTGCTCACAAGTTCAGTCCATGGTTTTGTCAGCAATCTTCGTAGAAACTCATTTGTGTTACCTCAATTCTTTACTTCATCTGTGAGGAAATTTTCCAGTATTCATTGTCATATAGGCGAACTGATATTGCGCAACAGTTCTATAGTCTTCTAACGAAATGTTCCTGCTCCTTAACATTTGGAAGGCATCTTTCGCTACCCCAATGCGCCTTCGGATTTCAGTGTCGAAATTTTTCTCTTTCTTAATTCTGTGCTTAGCTTCTGGAAGGCATCTTTCGCTCTCCCAATGGGCTTTCGGATTTCAGTGTCGAAATTTTCCTGTTTCTTAATTCTGTGCTTAGTTTTTGGGAGGCATCTTTCGCTATCCCAATGCGCCTTTGGATTTCAGTGTCGAAATTTTTCTCTTTCTTAATTCTGTGCTTAGCTTCTGGAAGGCATCTTTCGCTCTCCCAATGGGCCTTCGGATTTCAGTATCGAAATTTTTCTCTTTCTTAATTCTGTACTTAGCTTTTGGAAGGCATCTTTCGCTCTCCCAATGGGCTTTCGGATTTCAGTGTCGAAATTTTCCTGTTTCTTAATTCTGTGCTTAGTTTTTGGAAGGCATCTTTCGCTATCCCAATGCGCCTTTGGATTTCAGTGTCGAAATTTTTCTCTTTCTTAATTCTGTGCTTAGCTTCTGGAAGGCATCTTTCGCTCACCCAATGGGCCTTCGGATTTCAGTATCGAAATTTTTCTCTTTCTTAATTCTGTGCTTAGCTTCTGGAAGGCATCTTTCGCTCTCCCAATGGGCCTTCGGATTTCAGTATCGAAATTTTTCACTTTTTTAATTCTGTGCTTAGCTTCTGGAAGCAATCTTTCCCTCTCCCAATGGGCCTTCGGATTTCAGTATCGAAATTTTTCTCTTTCTTAATTCTGTGCTTAGCTTTTGGAAGGCATCTTTCGCTCTCCCAATGGGCCTTCGGATTTTCAGTGTCGAAATTTTTCTGTTTCTTAATTCTGTGTTTAGTTTCTGAAAGCATCATCCGTTATCCCAATGGGTCTTCGGATTTCGGTGTTGCATTTTCCGTCTTCTGTTTTTTTCTTCTTTTTTTAAAAAATCATATCACCCCAAGCAAGGCGCGAATGCGACTAGTAGGCAGGGGATTCCAAAGAGTGAAAGTGGGAGAAATGACTGGGTATAAGGGGGATTGGGGATAGGATAAACGATGAACGGGATTCAAGAAGGCAGACGATGGCGATTGACGTTGCATTTACATTTTTGAAGATTGTAGTTATCAGGGAAGCAAGGAAACGGGAATAGAGTTCCCCAGGCGGGAAGTGCGCGAAAACAAACTGTCGGAGTAGAAGTGGCATTATATTCAACAGTATAAGGGTGGGACCTAGATGCCAATCTAATAGCACGCTTAATTTTATGTAGTCTGCGCACTAGGGAAGAAAAGCTCGCCAGTGCAGTTGCCTTAAAATTATTTGCAGAAAAACAGTTACTGAACGTTTCATTCGCATTAAACGTAGTTGCGTGAGCGGATGATAATGTTGAGAAATAACAGAATTAGCGGGTAAGCCGTGCAAGTTCATCTATGTTGCGGGCTAGAATATATATATATATATATATATATATATATATATATATATATATATATATATATATATATATATATATATATGTGTGTGTGTGTGTGTGTGGGGGGTAAAACAGCAGACATTCTTTCGAGTACAACTAATCAGTTTTGGCATCTACGTTAATGGGAAACTCCCACGCCTGAAGTCGACATGCTCCGACGACTTTACCGTTGCAGAGGCGGAGAAAAGCTTCAACAAACATGTTGTATTAACGAACATAATCATCCATCAAAAATTTCGCATCTTCTTCTGATATGTGCCTTCAGTACAAGGTCGACCATGGCTCTCCACAACGTCCTACCCACCTTGGCCCTGAACAGCTTTTCACCTTTTGCCAAGTCCCTAACCTTGGTTCGACCGGGCATTCGTACAAACTTCTCAAGAAGGTAACCTGCTTCCTATATACCCTTTGAGTGTTAAGTTTTCCGAGCCATCCTACTTCTTCGTGTGTCCAAGAACTCACAGCTATTTTTGATTCTTAGTATAAGTGTTCATTTTGTTACCATTTTTCTTTAAGAGTTTCACGTTGCTTACTCACGTCCATTCTCAGTATCCTTCTGTAGAACCATATTTCTGCTGATTCCAATTTCCCCTTCATCTGTGGGCAGATTACGCAGCGTTCACGGTTAGAAAAGAGGTTTGCAACGACATCTGAGTTATCACGAGGTGCGGGTGGCGTAAAGGTCATCTGGACGGAAATTGAAATTGGCGAGCCGAGTTCAAATTCCGGGATGGCCTGTTGCGTTCACTTTCTCGCAAATACCTTTCGGTGATGCATGAATCAATTTCACCTCTTCTCCCCCACATATGGGCTAAAAATCAGAGCTAGGTGGCAATCCGCCCCAGAGAATGAAAACTCCAAACCATGGAGAACATAACATGTAAATACTTCACTATATTTCCATAGAAGTCATGTCAATTTACGTATAATAAAATTAGAAGCTGTGAAGGGCCATAATCACCTACGTCAATATTGGGCATACGAATATATGTTTAAATATAAACTTATTCGTATGTATCTTACCACTTTGTTGCCTGAATAGTGTATTTTAAAATGAACTATATCTAACTCAACTGTAAGTCACACTATTTTCCTTTTATAACTTACTGTTATAGCTCATCTTAAAGAACCGCTTTTACCTTCCATCAGCATGGCTGATGCTAACCTCCTTGACATGAAGTGGAATGATCAAATTGAATCTATTGTTAAGTCTATTGTTGTCGGTTCACTATGTCGTACTAGACAATTTTTCTCGCTAGAATCTATCGCGTTATTCTATAGGTCCACAATTCGTTCGTGTATCAAATATTGCTGTCACGTCAGGTCTGGGGGCGTCTGTTTTATATCTACAGGTTCTTGACAAAATCTTCATAAGAATCGGCAAAGTTATAGGTCCTGACTTGGCATCTCGGCTTCACTCACTTTCGCAGCGCTGTAACGTAATTCATTGCGCCTATTCTAGTAATATTTTCACGGTTTGCGTTCTGACGAGATTTCCTGTGTTTCATTCACTCTCAGTAATCCCTCGCATGCAGGTGGCTTAATCTCCTTGATTGGTGTAAAATTATTAAAATCTCTTCGTCTGTGCTTCGACTCGACAAATTTAAGCCGAGTTACAGATTGGCAGCTTGGTTTTATAAATTTCACTGCTGAGATTGCTAGAGGGAAACGTAAGTTCTTTAAATAGTTTCATCTCGCGCAAGTGAAACTCTCTTCCGGTTTCCCGATTTCCTCTCGACTACGATCTTCAAAAAATGAAATGCAATGCCGATCATAATCTTCTGTCTTCTTCAATCGTGTTTTTTTTCGGTTTCTTTTTTTTTTCACTCTCATTAAACCCTTAATGGTTTTATCTCACTGCATGGGGTGATATAATAATAAATACAGGAAGAAAATATGGATTTCTTTTTATTTTATGTAACGTAGGCGATCATGGCTCTCCACGTCCGCCTATCCCATGTAGCTCTCAGTAAGTTTTGTGAATTTGCTACTTCCCCCAGGCCCTTTTCTGTCATCCACTTACTTAAACCCGCTTAGTCCCTCTAACCTTGCAGCTCTCAACAAGTTCCTTCTCTCTGCTACCTTCCCCAGACCATGTCCTGTCATCCGCTTGCTTAAGCCCGCTAGGTATATCAGGCGTTGCTTTCCCCTGTCCCTCTTTCCATCTATTCGGCCTGTGAGCATCATATTCCCCAAACCTTTCCTTCGCATTACGTGTCCCAGAAATTTCAGCTGCCTCTTCCTGATGTTAAGCTTCCTCCTTGTTTGCATCCTCTCCAAGACCTCATCGTTGCTCACACGCTCGGTCCATATCTTTAGCATCCTTCTGTAGAATCATAGCTCCGACGCCTCGAGTCTCGTCTACATCTCTGAGGAAACCGCCTAACATTCACTGCCGTAAAGAAGGACAGATGTCACGTAGCAGGTCAGTACTTTTTTTTTGTTAAAAAAAAACAGATCGACCTGTCTCGTAATACTCTGCCTCGCTTTTGGAATGTGTCTTTGGCCATCGCAATGCGTCTTCGGATCTCAGCGTCTCACTTGCTGTCCCCTGTCAAAACGCTTCCCAGATATTTAAATTTAATTTCGCACTTGCTGTCCTCTGCCCAACACCGAAGTCCGAGCGTGACACTATGGTCTTATGAATAGGTTTTCCGTCAGCTGTATAAATAGCGCTGCCAGACGACTGGTGGCAGTTGGGTATGAGTATGATTATTGGGCAGATTACTAGTTGATTACAAGAGTTGACTATTGTGTGATTACGGGTTGCTTACATGTGGATTACTAGTTGATTACTAGTTGATTACTAGTTGATTATAAATTGACTATTGACAGAGGACGGTAAATGAGACATTATGATCCATAGACGTATTGGGATAGCTAAGGACACATTACAAAATCTGAGCAGAGTACTGCGAGACAGCAGGATTACTTTGGTAACGAAGAAAAGAATACTGAGCTGTTACATGACATATGTCCTTCTTTACGGCAACGAATGTTAGACGGTTTCCTCGAAGATGAAGAAGAGACTCGAGGCACTAGAGGTATGATGCTACAAAAGGAGGCTAAGGATATCATGGATCGAGTGTGTGAACAACGATGAGTTCTTAGAGAGGTTGCAAACAAGGAGGAAGCTCATGCTTAACATCAGGAAGAGGCAGCTGAAGTTTCTGGGACGCATAATGAGGAAGGAGAGCCTGGAGAATCTGATACTCACGGATCGAATAGAGGGAAAGCGAGACAAGGGAAAACAACGCATGACATACCTTGCGGCCTTAAGCAAGGGGATGACAGAATGTGACCTGGGAGAGGAAGCAGAGGGAAAGAACTTGTTGAGAGGTGCATGGATAGAGGGAGGTGGAGAGACATAATCGCCTACATCCTGAAAGGTCAGGGCACATAGAAAGAAAAAAAATAAACGTTAATCAGAGCCGCGATAATAAGAAGGTATTCACTGAAAGTGTTAACAAGCTTTGATTGACTTTTTTGGTTGTGTGAGTATTTATTTGCAGTTTGTAATTAAATACTGTTTATTTAACATTGAAATCTTGAGTTGTACTTTAGCATTTAACAGCCACACATACGGGTCACAGAAAAAAAAATCTCATTAAATGCCAACATGGGTTACACTTACCATTTTATTGACGCTTTCATCAGTTTAACAAATATTATGATTTGGTTTCATTTGTTTTACGGCACATCAATCTCAATGGCCCATTTAATGCCAACAACTTTTTTTTTTGGCAATAATTTTGTTTTGTCAAAAATCTATTTCTGTTAATATATTTTTTTCCTCAAAAATGCATTTCTGTTAATATATTTTTTCCTAAGAAATGTATAGCTGGTAATATTTTTTCAAAAACGTATAGCTGGTAATATTATTTTTTCAAAAACGTATAGCTGGTAATATTATTTTTTCAAAAACGTATAGCTGGTAATATTATTTTTTCAAAAACGTATAGCTGGTAATATTATTTTTTCAAAAACGTATAGCTGGTAATATTATTTTTTCAAAAACGTATAGCTGGTAATATTATTTTTTCAAAAACGTTCAGCTGGTAATATTATTTTTTCAAAAACGTATAGCTGGTAATATTATTTTTTCAAAAACGTATAGCTGGTAATATTATTTTTTCAAAAACGTTCAGCTGGTAATATTATTTTTTCAAAAACGTATAGCTGGTAATATTATTTTTCCAGAACGTATAGCTGATGATAATATTTCTTCAAAAACGTATAGCTGGTAATAGTATTTTTCAAAAAAACGTATAGCTGGTAATATTATTTTCCCAAAATGTATAGCTGATAATATTATTTTTCAAAAACGTATAGATGATGATAATATTTCT
Organism: Acanthosepion esculentum; assembly: GCA_964036315.1. Classification (NCBI taxonomy): domain Eukaryota; kingdom Metazoa; phylum Mollusca; class Cephalopoda; order Sepiida; family Sepiidae; genus Acanthosepion; species Acanthosepion esculentum. The sequence continues at coordinate 3,189,008 of OZ038515.1, read as the reverse complement.
TCAAAAACGTATAGCTGGTAATATCATTTTCCCAAACAACGTATAGCTGGTAATATTATTTTCCCAAAATGTATAGCTGATGATATTATTTTTCAAAAACATTTAGTTGGTAATATTATTTTTTCAAAACGTATAGCTGATGATATTATTTTTCAAAAACGTATAGCTGGTAATATTATTTTTCAAAAAAACGTATAGCTGGTAATATTATTTTCCCAAAATGTATAGCTGATAATATTATTTTTCCAGAACGTATAGCTGATGATAATATTTCTTCAAAAACGTATAGCTGGTAATAGTATTTTTCAAAAAAACGTATAGCTGGTAATATTATTTTCCCAAAATGTATAGCTGATAATATTATTTTTCAAAAACGTATAGCTGATGATAATATTTCTTCAAAAACGTATAGCTGGTAATATTATTTTTCCAAAAAACGTATAGCTGGTTATATTTTTTCAAAACCGTACAGCTGGCAACATTATTTTTTCAAAAACGTATTATCAGAGACCTTGCTGTTGGACGTAGTTTATCGTCATACCCAGGACGCGGATGTAGTTTATCGTCATACCCAGGACGAGAAATATTATGTAGCTGCTATCTATTGCTCTTTGAGGTATTTACGTTACCATTCTTGTCATATTTTCGCAAGAACCTAACTACAATTTGGAACGATATAAAACTCTTCTAGTGGATGTGTTTTCCTCTTAGAGCTAGTGGTTTGATGGGCGATTGGTTAGGTCAAATGGTCACTAACACATTTACTTCTGTATTAACCATCGTATTACACCATTACCGAATTTATAGCTTTGTTATGATATTAGGAATTGGGGAGAACGCAGGGTGGAGTGGATTCATGCTTTTGTAATGGCATTAAAATAAAGCGGACAAAAGCGAGATCAACCGGAATTTTCAAAAAGCGAAGGTTTAAAATCCCTTGTCGCAATGCATTCTTAGTAGAATTTTCTCTGGAAGATCGATGTCTGATTTTTTCTGAAAATAATTTCTGATACACTTGACAAGTATATATGGAATAGTTTTTTGTTTCTGAAAAATATGTTAAATATATAAAAATACGTATTTTTCTGGAAACCGTTTTGCTTGCAAAGGAATTTCTGGAAGTTATTTTTTTCGAAGGAATTTTTTTTCTGTAGAAGGATTTTTTTCTGGAAAACCTTCTTTGCTGTGAGTGGCATTAGCGTGTTTTCCGAAAGAAAAAAAATTGTTAAATATTTTTTTCTGCACGAGGAATTTACTGGAAGAGTATATTTCTGGAAAATATTTTAATTTCTGGAATGGTTACTTTTCTAGATAAAGTGTACTTAACAACGAATATTCTTGGAAGTGAATATTTTTAGTGTTCTTTTTTTTCTGGAAAATATTTTCCAGACAGTATTTCACTTATAAACATATAATTTTAAAATATGTAATGGTCTGTTGGTAAAACCTTTCAATGTCGCTGCTATCTGACAAGAGAAATTATTCATAGGAGAGTGGTTTACAATATTGGATGCTGCAACAAAACGCAGGGTAGAGTTGATTAATGCCTTTACCAAAAACGGTACGCAGTAAGCCGGAATTCGAAAATCTTTTCAAGGATTACGCTTATCTGACGGTGGGGTAATGGATATCGGATAGAATTGAGAAATCGGAGAGCCGAGTTCGAATCCAGTTGAATCCATTATATTCACTTACGTGCTAATACCCTTGGGAAAGGTATTGATCCTCTTCTTCCCCCAGCTATGGGTAAATAGCAGGACAGACCGGGTTCTATAGCCATGGATGGAAGCTGGTCTACCGCAGGAAAAATAGCAACATACGTGCGTCAGAAATTAATGAGGGGGCATGGTGGAGATATGGATAGTGGCTCGGATTGAGGAATCGGAGAGCCGAGTTCGAATTTCAGTCGAATCCATTACATTCACTTACGTGCTAATACTCTTAGGAAAGGTAGGAATCCTCTTCTTCTCCTCCCCCAATAGCAGAAAAAAATGGCAACCTACTGCGGGGAGAAAACTGCCTCGTCAGTCATGTATCGAAAGATACATGATCGCCTAAGCGTGTATCACTGACAGCCTCTACGGAAACGGATTGAAAAATATGTTAGTTTGATATAAATACACGTTCACTTCTCGAAAATATTATGGCAAAAAGGGGACGAAGCAGAGACAGAAATGGACAAAATTGATATCGTCTGCAATCTTTTCAATCTTGTGTTTTTTTAACCTCTTTGCCTTTAATGCAGAAGTTTAGGCGTGGGACACAGGAAGTTAAGGGCTATGTTCCGTCGTTGAAAAACAGGACAGTGAGAAAATAATTGTCTTAGCTTCAGGGCGTAAAGTCTCTGGCCAGCCAGAGATAAGAGAAATACAACTTGACATTAACCCAAACATATGAACCGGACTTCTTCTATATGACGTGTCGCTTCATGCCATGAATCTCAACACCGTCCTATGCCTTGTATCGCTAAGCAACGCTTGTTACCTTTTCCATCTCTTCCAACACAGGTTTCGTCAGCCGTTAACATAAGCTATGTAATACTGCTGCCACATATGGTCTCGTGCTCCCGCTGTTCATCTCGAGGTCCCCAAAAAATCCAGAGACATACATGCAACGTGGCTGGTCCTGTTCTGTCATCCTGTCTGCATTCGCTATCACACAGACTTGCTGTGGCTTCCCTCTGCCTTTTCGACGTGTACTTTCATGGCAACTGCTCCGACGAGCTACTTTCCCAAATTGTATGAATTTAAGCGTGCTACTAGGTTGGCATCTTGGTCCCACCCTTTCACAGTCGAAACGACTAAATGGAGCCATCTGTTCTACTCCAACAACTTCTTATCTCTCACCTCCCTTCAATGGAACTCCCTTCCACTTGCTTCCCTGACAGCTATAATCTTCAAATATTCAAATGTAATGTCCATCGACATCTTCTGGTGCCTTGACCTTGATCCCTGTCCTCCTCTCTATCCTTTTCTCAAGCACTCCTCTTTATTCTTACTCTCACTCTCTGTAACCCCTTGCGCGCTAGGAGTACTCCTGCCTTGGCTGGGGCGAATTTCTTATTTAAAAAAAGGGGGAGGTTATGTTTACAAAAGAAAAAAAGAACCTACATTATAAATGCACGAGATCACACAATGGCGTTTCCCTGTCGGTCAAGTAACCATACGCGAGATTATATGTTCATGCAGGTGCAGTAAGGTTTCATATGGTTAAGTTTCAAATCATGTTCGCCAGAGTCGATATCGAATATTTAAAATGGTTGGTTACGAAGATATGTTGTTCGGAATGACCTTTGCGAATGCTCAAGTTAGAGAAAACGCACGAAACTGTCATTCGACATCAAGGGGTTGAAAACTTTCGATACACTTGAAAGTAAGATCATTCCAAACACAAATTTCCACCTCATCGCTCTAATTAATTGTATTTTAAAATTGTTATGGTTAAAAAAAAATAACTATCAAAATTCTTTGAATTTGGAGCCGAGATTTTAGCCCATCTGCTGCCTAGATGTAACCGTATGTTCTAAGTTTCTTTTCTCGCACTATTCGCTTGTGGAAATCCCTTCCGGGTCCATGCTTACCAGCCGACTTTCGTCTGCAAAAAATTAAATGCAATGTCAATCGCTATTTACTGTCCCCCTGATTACTTATTTCTGTTTCTGCTCATTACTAATGTTTCTGTTCCTATTTCCTCCACATCCTGTAACCTCTTGCGTCTTAGTGACTTTACTTTACTGCCTTGCTTGGGGCGATACCAATTTTAAAAAAATGCAACATCAATCATAATCTTCTGCTTGTTTATTGTACTCACTGTTTATTTCCGTCTCAATAACCCCTTGCGTCATATTCACTTTTATCGCTTTTCTCGGGGTGAAATGATTAAAAATCCTCATAATGCTTAAATATTGTCAAGATGCCAAACTGTACAAGACGTCATACTTAAATTGGAATAATTTCCTTCTTCCCAGCAATATTTAAATAAGGGCACTTCTTAATGTGGAAGTAATTTTAAGTAGATGATTTTAACTGCTATAGACTAAGTACGGCTGTGTTGAAAAAGAAAACAGAGATCCTAAGCGAGGCTGAAGTATATTTTTGACATGAAGAAGCTGTCATTAAAATTGAAGTGATTCTTCGTTCAGGAAACGAAACGCCCTTCATAACAAGCAAACATCGATTAATAAATTTTGAATATAAGGCAATTTTCAGTTTATTAGGAATTTAAGACGAAACCTTAATAGCACGCAATATCTAATACTATCTTTTTTTATTTCATACATAATTTACATCAGCTTTAATATCAGATATTACGACGGTGTTTTTGGAAAACAAAGACCATTATGTTAGGAGACATTCCTGTAAATATGTTCTTTAACGCCAGCGTTGCAGCTCAGACCATATACTAGGTTCGTTCTCAGGGTGCAGCTTCTACTGGTCACACTTTTGTGGCTTAAAAATAACCCTTCGGTCAGGTCGTTACCCGAGAATTAAACCATGAAAAATTTTAGCAGTAAGATTTTATTCTAGAGTTGCAACCTTCTGCTATAGATGCGCGAGGCAGAGATGAAGCTTAAGTGAGTGGGTAGGTGAACAGTCTGACGGACATGTTCCCTATCGCGTCGATGCGAGGTGATCCTCACATCAAGCTGCGTCATTCTGGCTTTACCGTGGGTAGTTACCAGTCTTATAGAGAACATTGTTCTTTGACTTTTCATCTTTGTCTAAAAAATTAATTATCTTCATTCATTGACCCTCTTTGTCCGAGCCGATTTCCATTCTGGCTTTACCGTGGTTAGTTACCAGTCTTATAGAGAACATTGTTCTTTGACTTGTCATCTTTGTCTAAAAAATTAATTATCTTCATTCATTGACCCCTATTTGTCCGAGCCGCCTTCCATTCTGGCTTTACCGTGGGTAGTTACCAGTCTTATAGAGAACATTGTTCTTTGACTTGTCATCTTTGTCTAAAAAATTAATTATCTTCATTCATTGACCCTCTTTGTCCGAGACGCTTTCCATGGTACTTTTGTGAAGTGCACGTCAGTTAGCTGATAATCATCAGGAAAATAAATGATGAAAACCATTTTTGTGACAGGTCAGCTGTTTTCCATTTAGCAAGATGTCAGCTGCCACTGATATCGTTACACCGCTATGTTGGAAAACAGAAATAGGGATGATGGTGTTCAGATCCAAAATCAACCAGAAATCCGGGGTCGTAATTCCAAAGGTGATAAATCAATCTCGCAAGTCCAAGAAAATGTATAACACGGACTTAAGTAAAAACTGTAAAAGAAATACGTATGCGTGAATTGCAACATATAACTGCATTCTTTACCCACGAACAAGAAAGAGTCGCCTGTCAATTCAAGTAGCGTTCTTTTAGTGCGGAAAATAAAGGTTGTGACCGATCGATCGATTGATTGATTCGCTTTTCAAGGTTTATCAACCCTTTGTCGGTAGTGTAAAGTCAGTTAATATCGGATCATAAGAATTTTCTTTTTATGATAATAATGGTTTAGTGATACAAGTCTTACTAATTAACCCATAGCTGGGGAGGAAGAAGAGTTGGATTCATATCTTCCGAAAGGGTATATTCAGATAAGTGAATAGGACGAACTCATCGGGAATTCGAACTCAGCCCTCCGATTAACCATTACGCCATACTGAGATACAAGTATACAGCACTTGGTAATTCCCAAGTTGTCACCCATTTAGGTAATGACCAAGCTCAACGTTACTTAACTTTGGTGATCGTTCGACTTGAATGAAACATAAAATAGGCTATATTTATGGATTATAAGAATTTTCTCTTTTTGATAATAATGGTTTAGTGATATAATCTTACTAATTAACCCATAGCTGGGGAGGAAAGGAGGTGGATACATATCTTTCCCAAGGGTGTACTCGGGTAAGTGAATGTGAGGAACTTTATGTGAACTGGAACTCAGCTCTTCCGTTAATCATTCCGAGCCATTAAACATTACAAGTATAGAGCACTTGGTATTTCTAAGCGGTCACCCATCTAGGTAGTGACCACGATTCACGTTGCTTAACGTTGGTGATCGTATGACTTAAATGACACATTAAACAGGCTTATATTTACATATAAAGGTGTCAAATTATGTTTCTTCATTTGCTTTTTTCTACCATGTTGCATACTTATATTCACCCAATACGAGTCCCAAGAGCCATTCAATGTAGAGGATAGAATCTTACTAATTAACCTATAGCTAGGGAGGAAAAGAGGTGGATTCATATCTTTCCCAAGGGTGTATTCGGTTAAGTGAATATGACGAACTTAATGTGAATTGGAACTCAGTTCTTCGATTAAAAATTCCGAGACATTAACCATTACACCATTTGGAGATACAGTTATACAGCAGTTAGCATTCTCAAGTAGTCACCCATAGGTAGTGACAACGCTCAACGTGGCTTAACTTTGGTGATCGTACAATTTAAATGAAACACATAACAGGCAGATATTTACAAATAAATGTGTCAAAATTATATGCTTTTTCATTTGCTTTTTTATGCCATTTGTATGCTTATGTTCATCCAGTATAAGTCCCAAGGGCCACTCAATGTAGAGGGTTAGTGTATGGCATTGTATAAGCGTAGGGGAAGGTAAAAAGTGCAGTTTATGAGAGAATGATAACGTTTACTCTTCTATTTGAAGAAGTTAGAATTTAAGGGATCTGAAAAACATCTTGTCCGGAATCTGTACTACATAGAAGGTGTTCGAGTGGAACTTCTAGCTTACTAATTTAAATCCAGAACATATTTTTGGATCATAGGAATGTTCTTTTTATAATAATAATGGTTTCGTGATACAAGTCTTAATAATTAATCCAAAGCTGGAGGAGAAGAGTTGGATTGATATCTTTCCAAAGAATATATTCGAGTAAGCGAATAGGACGAACTCAACGTGAATTGGCTTTCCGATTAACAATCCCGAGCCATTAAACACTACACCATAGATGCAGTACTTTGTATTCCCAAGCGGTCACCCATCCAGGTAATGACCAGGCTCGATGTTGGTTAACTTTGGTGATCGTACGCCTTGAATGATAAATAAAACTGGCTGATATATTTGCTTTTTTGGGAGATAATTACAATTTAGCAATATAGTCTTAGTAATTAACACAAAGCGGGAGAGTAAAGAAGTGGATTTATATGTTTTCCCAAGATTATATTCGCGTAAGTGAATATGAAGGACCCAATTGGAATTATAACTCGCCTCCTCAATACAACACCCAAGAGTCACTCAATGTAGAGGGTAAGCGTGTGGCGTTCTGTGTGCGTAAGAGAAGGTAAGAAGTGCAGTTTATGTGGGAAACAAAACGTTTATCCTTCGAGTTGAAGTGGTTAAGTTTTAAGGGATCGAAAAAAACATTCTGTCCGGAATTTGTCCCACAAAGAAAGTTTGCTTATTTTGTTTTTTTATATTGTTTTTTTTTATATTTCAATCGCCTTCAGAATTGTGTTCTCAAATACGCAACACATCCTCTGTAGACATCGGAAAATAATGTCCTATTTTATATTGAACCTTTGTGTTTTAATATATTATCATAATTAATCATTCCTAAGGATTAACATGGCCTAATGATTAATTTTATATCAATCGCCTTCAGAATTGTGTTCTCAAATACGCAACACATCCTCCGTAGACATCGGAAAATAATGTCCTATTTTATATTGAACCTTTGTGTTTTAATATATTATCATAATTAATCATTCCTAAGGATTAACATGGCCTAATGGTTAATTTTATATCAATCGCCTTCAGAATTGTGTTCTCAAATACGTAACACATCCTCCGTAGACATCGGAAAATAATGTCCTATTTTATATTGAACCTTTGTGTTTTAATATATTATCATAATTAATCATTCCTAAGGATTAACATGGCCTAATGGTTAATTTTATATCAATCGCCTTCAGAATTGTGTTCTCAAATACGTAACACATCCTCCGTAGACATCGGAAAATAATGTCCTATTTTATATTGAACCTTTGTGTTTTAATATATTATCATAATTAATCATTCCTAAGGATTAACATGGCCTAATGGTTAATTTTATATCAATCGCCTTCAGAATTGTGTTCTCAAATACGTAACACATCCTCCGTAGACATCGGAAAATAATGTCCTATTTTATATTGAACCTTTGTGTTTTAATATATTATCATAATTAATCATTCCTAAGGATTAACATGGCCTAATGGTTAATTTTATATCAATCGCCTTCAGAATTGTGTTCTCAAATACGCAACACATCCTCCGTAGACATCGGAAAATAATGTCCTATTTTATATTGAACCTTTGTGTTTTAATATATTATCATAATTAATCATTCCTAAGGATTAACATGGCCTAATGGTTAATTTTATATCAATCGCCTTCAGAATTGTGTTCTCAAATACGCAACACATCCTCCGTAGACATCGGAAAATAATGTCCTATTTTATATTGAACCTTTGTGTTTTAATATATTATCATAATTAATCATTCCTAAGGATTAACATGGCCTAATGGTTAATTTTATATCAATCGCCTTCAGAATTGTGTTCTCAAATACGTAACACATCCTCCGTAGACATCGGAAAATAATGTCCTATTTTATATTGAACCTTTGTGTTTTAATATATTATCATAATTAATCATTCCTAAGGATTAACATGGCCTAATGGTTAATTTTATATCAATCGCCTTCAGAATTGTGTTCTCAAATACGCAACACATCCTCCGTAGACATCGGAAAATAATGTCCTATTTTATATTGAACCTTTGTGTTTTAATATATTATCATAATTAATCATTCCTAAGGATTAACATGGCCTAATGGTTAATTTTATATCAATCGCCTTCAGAATTGTGTTCTCAAATACGCAACACATCCTATGTACGGAATACGGAGGGAATTATAATATCTCACCCTTCTGTACGTGTCACGGCGGGTCCCAGCAGCAAAGGCCAGGTCTGGTGGACCATTACACGACATGCCTATCCAAAATAAAAGCATCTGATATTCCTAAGCGGTCACCCATCGAGATATTGAGCAGGCTCGACGTTGCTTAAACAACATTGAACACATATCAACGCATCTAGTAATTATTGCTCCACAAACAAGTATATGTACAAAAGCTGAGTATCATTTACCATGTATTCAATTGTGAAAGCAGAATAACAACATATTTTTATTACTTCAAAACACTCAAGAAAATAACATTTCGGCATTAAATGACCCATAAGGAGTTGATGTGCCGTTAAACAAATCAAATCAAATTTAACAGATTGAACAAGAAGATAAAATTACGAATAGATAACGAGATAAACCCTTATAAGTCTGATCTGTCATCACAGATTTTTTTTCCTTTTTCTTTAGGTATTTTCAGCATCGGTTGAGCCTCATCTACCAAGGATTACTTCAAATCTCCCAAGAAAATTAAATTTCTTCATTAATTGACCCCTAGAGGTGATGATATGCTGGTAAACAATTAAAGCAAATCAATAATTTTTTTATAAATATTAATATATTCGCTGCGCAGAATCACATCATTCATTCATGCCTAATGATTAAAGTGTCCTCTTTTTCAATTTTATATCAATCGCCTTCAGAACTGTGTTCTCAAAAACGCAACACATCCTCTGTAGACATCGGAAAATAATGTCCTATTTTAGAATGAAACTTTCAATTGCGTTCTAATATATTATCATAATTAATCATTCCTAAGGATTAACATGATCTATTTGTTAATTTTATATCAATCGCCTTCAGAATTGTGTTCTCAAATACGCAACACATCCTCTGTAGACATCGGAAAATAATGTCCTATTTTATATTGAACCTTTGTGTTTTAACATATTATAATTAATCATTCCTAAGGATTAATATGGCCTGTGGTTTAATTTTATATCAATCTTTCAGAATCTAGATTGAAACATATACACCTCATCTTGAACATGCAAGAAAGAAGATATGCGTTTATTCTTTTTTTTTTTTTTTGCATGAGTAAGTTTTCTTTAATGCTTCTAAAGCTGCTGCCCATATAAACGGATTTGAATTCAGAGTTGTCTTTTTCTTAGATGTGTTGCTACCCAAGAATACTGTCCACCTTGCTCTTTAAACTATAGCCTCGAGGAAATAGTTATATTTTGTATTTAGTTTGTGCTGTGCAGGTGTTCGTATGTTTATTGTTTTATTTCCGGAGACATAAATGTTCTTTTTTGTTGGAGGCATAAAAAAACTACACGGCCGACGTTATGAGAAAATAGGTCAAAGCACAAAAGGACAACTTAACTAACGTATAACGTCAAAAAATCGGCGAATTTTGAGGATACACGGTGGAATAATGGATTGAGGAATCGGAGGGCCGAGTTCGAATTCCAGTCGAATTCATTACTTACATGCTTATACCCTTTGGAAAGTTATGAATCCCCTTTTTCTCCCCCCATCTATGAGTAAATAGCAACATTTAGCTTAGATGGCAACTGGTCTACCGCAGAAAGAAATGGCAACCTACTGCGGGAAAAAACAAATCTGCCTCGTCAGTCATGTTTCGAAAGATACATGATCGCCTGCGCGTGTATCACACATGACACATAACTGATCCTTCTATGTCGGTCTGTTATCATCTATTTACCTTTCTCAGTCTATTCACATCTATCTATCTATCTATCTATCTATCTATCTATCTATCTATCTATCTATCTATCTGTCTATCTTTCTATCTATCTATCTATTCTCATATCTATCTATCTATCTATTTATATATCTATGCTCATATCTATCTATCTATCTATTTATCTATCTATCTCTAATCATATCTATCTATCTATCTATCTATCTATCTATCTATCTATCTATCTATCTATCTATCTATCTATCTATGCTCATATCTATCTATCTATCTATCTCTGCTCATATCTATCTATCTATCTATCTATCTATCTATCTATCTATCTATCGAATCCATTAAATTCACTTACGTGCTAAAACTCTTGGAAAAGGTATGAATCCTCTTCTTCTCGCTCTACCAGCAATGGGTAAATAGCATGACAGACCGGGTTCTGTTGCCTTGGATAGCAACTGGTCTACCGCAAAAAGAAATGGCAACCTACTGCGCGAAAAAAAACTGCCTCGTCAGTCATGTACCGAAAGATAAATGATCGCCTATGCGTGTATCACTCATAACTGACTGATTATTTTGATAGTCTCACGATCACTCCCGTTATTAAGCATTTTGCCTGTCATCGTATAATCGATGAACTTCCAGAAATAAAATCTTCATATGATTGCTGACATGCTCTATTGTATTCCTCGATTCAGTGCTCAGGTCATGGATGCCGATAATTTCGACGGTCAGTCGTAAATCATAGTAAATCTTATAAAATGGCTGCTGGCACCGAAACAACTTTTATCATTAAAATGTTCTCATCGAGAAAATAAATGTTTTTTGTTTTGTTCGTTTTCTTGGACGAGACGTAAGCGTATAATTCCATCACTTTTTCTTATTGCAAGCGTCTGTTAATCATCCTCGACGCTTAGCAAGCGTCCTTTAAGAGAGGCGTCTTTAAAGTGCTTCATTCTCCCAGTTGAAAGCCATCCATACCATTTTTGAGATATACGAGGGTCATTCAATAAATAAGGTGAATTTTTCGGTATAAGAACTTCTAATACAGATAGAAGCTTACTTTTCTTTTCAAAGTAGTCTCCCAGCACTGTCAAACACATTTCCCATCTGTGAATAAGCTTCCGTATTCCCTCAGCGTAAAAATCTTTGGACTGATGTCTCGCCAGTCGCTCACAACACTTTTGACTTCATCGTCAATTTTAAACTTCGTGCCTCTCGTGAACGCTTTCAAGGGACCAAACAGGTGAAAGTCTGAAGGGGCAAGGTCTGGACTGTAAGGGGGATGAGGGAGCAGTTCCCAGCCCAGCTCGTTGATGGTCTGCACCGTTTGGGCTGCTGTGTGAGGCGTTGCGTTGTCATGATGACTCCTTCTGACTGACGACCCCTGCGTTTGTCCCAACAGATAAGTTCAAAGTCCTTGCAATGTCATCCACTGTCACCCTTCTGTCAGACTGAATGAGGTCATTGACTGATTCGATCACCTCAGGAGACCTCACTTCTGTAGGCCTCCCAGGCCTGTCTTCATCTTCAACACTGTTCCGTCCTTCTTTAAACAATTTATCCCACTTGTAGACATTTCTTTGCTGAAACATGTGGCACCATACACAGTTGACATTCTCCTATGAATTTCAACTGATTTGCACCCTTCAGCAACCAAAAACTTGACAACTGACCGCTGTTCAATCCTGGAGCATGCTTCTTGGTCGGCCATCTTTGTTAATCGCCAAAACTCTCAAAGTTTTTTTGTTAATCTGCAAAATAAATTAAATCTATGTGAAAAAGAAGTAAAACAAAACAAAAAAATAAAAAAAGAGTAAGCTTCTACCTTTATTAGAAGTCCTTATACCGAAAAATACAAATTATTTATTGAATGACCCTCGTATACGCGCAAGGAAACTCAAATTTTTTAGCAAACGGATATATTCACCTTTGCCTTATTCCCACAGAGACAACGGCCCATGCGTTTAACTGCTTTATCGCTATTTCAAAGGTAAATGTTCAAAGAAACTCCATTCTTTCGTTCCACCAGTTCAGACCTTTACACAGCGTGGGTGTAACGATAAACTACATCCGGCAGCAACGCCTCTGACCGAGAAGTTTTGAAGAGCGTGGAACCACCTATTAATTGCTGTTGCTCCCAGGTCCACCCTGACCCGAGGTGGTAGCACTTATTAGGTTTCCAGCTATGGACAAATAATTACACCCAAAGTGCGGCCAAACTACTAGGAAAGTATAAAAAATATATTTTTATGGTAAAAATACCGGCAATACATTTTTGCAAAAAAATTACAAGCAATACTCTAGACTTAAACCCTCTTTACATAAATACGTCAATGAAACCTGATCTAAAATATGATTTCTTACAAAGAATACTTATTCTATTCATACGAGCCTATCCTAAAAAATCTTGTCGACATTAAATAAACGCATTGAGATTGATATGCCGTAAAAGAAAATATACGATATAAATCAAATCAAAAATTTAATTCTGGCATACGCCTATCTTAAGGGCGATGGACATCGAGATGTGGGAAGACGTCACCAATGATAGCTCACGCTGTGGACGCGATTTACACCAAGGGTTGGAGCGAGGTGAAACGAAGGTTTGCCGCCGGGATGAAGCGTGCTCGACGGAAATTAAACAAGGCGACATGCATTCGTTGCAATCGAGACTGGTACTCCGGTGTGGGCCTATACATCCATAACAGATCCTACACCGCCAGCAGCAGCAGCTGGGGTATAACTCTTTGGGCGCAGATCCAAGATTTCTCGAGAATGACGGATGAAGGTTGGCTCATTCCACGAATCGAGTCGTCTTACATTCCCTACGGATTACAAATGGAAGGAGAGAATTTCACTGAGACAGATTTTGGTTCCGCAAGAACTACCATTTTGTGGAAGAGGGTATTGCGTCAAAGATCAGCCGTTGTCTAGCGTCCGTATCCTTACAAGCTTCATTTGCTATAAATTCCAAACAATTCCTCTTCCATTCATATGATATATCTCATTCATTGTTACCCTTTTAACTCTTCCCATTGTACGCTTATTGTTATGGTGAAACACACCTAGTCTATAGATAATAGACTCTCCCACCTAATATAAGTAGGAGTCAGTGAGGGTCGAGTGGGAGTCGAATACGAAAGTAGTCAGATCCACAACTAGATTACTCTGCGTAATACTTATTATAACAAGTTCCTAACGTTTTTGTACGTTGAACCTATTTAGGACCGAAATTAGTCCAAATACAGTTTCCACTGAGGAAATAACTCTACAACACACACTCTCTCTCTCTCTCTCTCTCTCTCTCTCTCTCTCTCTTACTCGGTTATGGTGAAACACACCTAGTCTATAGATAATAGACACACCCACCTAATATAAGTAGGAGTCAGTGAGTGTCGACGGGAGTCGAATACGAAAGTAGTCAGCTACCACAACTAGATTACTCTGCATAATACTTATTATAACAAGTTCCTAACGTTTTTGTACGTTGAACCTATTTAGGACCGAAATTAGTCCAAATACAGTTTCCACTGAGGAAATAACTCTACAACACACTCTCTCTCTCTCTTTCTCGGTTATGGTGAAACACACCTAGTCTATAGATAATAGACTCTCCCACCTAATATAAGTAGGAGTCAGTGAGGGTCGAGTGGGAGTCGAATACGAAAGTAGTCAGCTACCACAACTAGATTACTCTGCGTAATACTTATTATAACACGTTCCTAACGTTTTTGTACGTTGAACCTATTTAAGACCGAATTTAGTCCAAATACAGTTTCCACTGCAAGTAACTCTACAATACTTATGGTCACGTTACAACACCTCTTTCGGTACGATCACCGAATTTACTTTTTAAACGTTTCACCCCAAGCAAAGTGTGAGTGCGACGAGCACGCAAGGGCTCACAGGGAGTGTGAGCAAGACTAAAGAGACGTGATTGAGAAAAGGATAAAGAAAATGAAGGGGAATTAGATCAAGGCATCAGGAGATGTCGATTGACATTACATTTGAATATCTGAAGACTGCCAGGGAAGCAAGTAAGAGGAAGAGAGTTCCACAGACGGGAAGTGCGAGACATGAAGTTATTCGAGTAGAAGAGACAGCTACATTTAACCGCTTCGAGAGTGAAAAGTTGGGACTGAGATGACAACCTAAACGCTAAAATTCATACAGTTTGGGAACCAGCGATACCGTGAAAGTACTTGCAGAAAAGACAGAGGGAAGCGACGGCACGCCTGTGAGAAAGTAACTGTAGACGAGATGCCAGACCAGGACCGACCATATTGCATATCCGTGTCTGGATTTTGTCGAGGACCTTGAGACGAACAGCGGGGGCTCCAGACCATATATGACAGCAATATTCCATGCAAGAGCGAATGGTTGATTTATACATTTGAAGGAGGGACTCGGGTGAGAAAAAAATTTCTGGCAGTACACAGTGAATAAAATCTCCTTGCGGTAGATGAATCTATAGATTCAATATATTTGTTTCATGTTAGGTCACCGGACAGCGTGAGACAAGGCAAGTGAAGATGAGCATCAAACATTCTAATGGGAGGCAGGAAGGGTTCTCTTTGGTGGGTAAATGAGAGCAGTTTTGTTTGTGTATTACCTCGATAACCGTTTGAGAATACAAGATGATGAAAGCTTAAATGTGCAGGTGATATAATGGATAATGTCTCTGGATTGTTGTTCGGAGAGCCGTGTTCCAATTAAAATTGGTCTCGTTATATTTACTTACGCGCAAATACAATTGGGAAAAGTATGAATCCACCTTTTCCCTCCAGCTATGGATTAATTAGTAATACATATATCACCAAAAAATTATTATGACTCCGCACCAAAAACAAAAAAAATATTCATACAATCAAAAAACAAAAAAAAAAGGAAAATCCTGGATTTAAATAATCTACAAATGTTTGATAAACCGTAGAAAAAGAATCAATTAATGAATGAAATACCAATTAGCTACACAGGTATTTATTTACGTTCTCTGGAATATAAATGGATAGAAACTACCTTGGTCATAAAGTGAAGGATCACTTTATATATTGATTGTAGTAAAGAATTGATCCCCCACTTTATATTCATATTATAATTAACTTACGCGCAAATGCCCTTCGGAAAGGTATGAATCCACCTCTTCTCCCCCACTTATGGGTTAATTAGTGAGACTTGTATCACGCCTTACAATGAAAAAAAATTCTTAGAATCTAAAATATATTCCAGCTTTAAATAAATTGCGAAGAGTAGACAAGGTGTAGAAAACGAATCAATCAATCTACATTGTGATGCACTGAAGGCATGCATTGGGTGAATCAAAGTATCCTTAATATTATGAGTGACGTGTTCGATGACATAAAAGCCGCACATAAATTAGACGTCACTTCCGTTTCAGAAGAGCATGTTCAAAAACTTGCTTTATAGAAAATATATTATAAAGAAATTAAAATAAGACTGTTGAGCGTGAGATTAAATGTCATAAGAAACTTATCTAATTAATTCATAGGTATCTTTCTTATGAAATCTTATCAGAAGTGTACATAAAATATTATAATTTTATATGCAGTTATTACATTTTACTGTGTTATTTGTATTCCCAATCATTTCATTATTAATTTTGATATTTCATTTATAGAAAAAATGTCATAAATGAGTTTAATATGAAAATAATATAAATTTCATAAGATGATACTGATAATTGTGCACCCTTCTCAGTTGAAATTGAAAAATCAAATTAATTATTTCACACTTGTTTCGCAAAAATAAAGGCCTTAACAGCGGAGAACAATGCTTAACTCAAATAACGCAACTTAATTGTATTCTTACTGGTCTTCCGTACATTATAATTACGGCCGTATTATAAACAGAAACATAAATAATTACTGCGGGTCTTTTGATTGGTCGATATTATACAATTTACAATGCGCTAAAAAGATCTATCTCATAAGGACATTTATGAAACTGAATGCGGCTTTTAACTAATTTTATAATATTTTAACAACTTAAATGTAAAAATATATCATAATTAAAGAAGTAACAAATAATTATATAAAAATTTCATTTTTTATCGAAAAAATATTGCTCACAGAAAATATAGTCCATATTCATAAAAAACAACTAAAAGCAAATAAAAGCATTTGAAATTAATAATATTTTTGTTTGATTGAGTTTTGTATGTTACAATTAAGAGCTGATTTTCAGGTAGGGGTGGTCCAATTAAAAAAAAATACATGATTTGTTTTCCTCAAAGCCTTGTGCTTTTAACTATTGTAATCACTAAACTGAATTCGATCGAATTTCTAGAGTTTTCATAAAATTAGTTCGGGTCGGGGTGGCGGTGAGTGTAATATATATATATATAAACTTTCCATGACTTTAAAAAAAGACAAATATTTATAATAATTTCCATCAGTTGTGAATAGTTTCTGAAAGTTTCATTAACATCCGACAATTATTTTTTATTTTTGTAAGATTTGCCAAATTAATGTCTGTCATACAAAAAAAAAGTGCTAAAAAATGATATGTTAATATACTTGTTCTGGTGATACAAAGTAAAAATTTTTCAATCAAAATTTAGAATGTTCTAAAAAGAAGGAAAATTTTAAAAAAATAATTAAAAAATAATTCGGTCTTTCCTTTTAATAATAACAAATATTTAGACGATAAAATTTTGTTTTCGACAAGTTTGGCGTTTTTTCATCAAATTATGCTCTTTTTTTAGCAATCTCAAAAAGGTAACTAATTTTAATTTAATTCTATAATTAAATTTGAACTTTTAAGTTTCTTCTTTTGAAACATGGTAATTCCTGTGTAGCGATGGAACCATACCTTTAAATTAGTAGATTTATAATTTTATGGTCTGCAGAATAAAAACGATTAATAAGAACACCGGATTATAAATCTTACTGTTCTTTCTCTTTATTTTAATATATATATATATATATATATATATATATATATATATATATATATATATATATATATATATATATATATATATATATATATATCGCCATCCACAGACAGACTGTTTCGGTGTATCATATATACATACATATATATATATATATATATATATATATATATGAAACTACAAAATATATATATAGCTAGACTCTAAAGACGCTTATCTGACACGCCAAGTCAGAATGTTTGCTTTTAAGCCTCTGTCTCGCTATATTCAATAGGCATTAACGTCTATTTTAGTTACAATAGAGAAAACAGATCACGGTTGCAAGATTCGTGCAATAGAATATTGAATGTGTCTTATACAGGTATACAGTAGACCCTCTAAAACACTCCTGTAGGAAGACTTCGCTCCACGAGACACAAAACAGACATATACATCAAGGTATGTGCACAGTCAAATATACGGGCATAGATCTAGCTAAACACTCACAGACGTGTATATTATATATATATATATATATATATATATATATATATATATGCGTGTGTGTGTGTGTGTGTGTGTGTGCGTGCGCGTATTTAGGCAGCAAATCCTCTTTTAGACATGTTTGATTGAATAAATTACAAACAATATGTCTGCTTATTTTTATCATACTCCTTTCATATTCCCGAATATTTTTCCGTCTATTACAATTGAATATTGTTCCTTATTCACTTGTAATGTACGGTAAAATGTAATTAAAGGAAAATAAAGAATAAAGAAAGTAAGGAGAAAAGAAAGAAGGACGTGTGAGTAGAACAAGGAAGAAAGATATGAGAGGAGAAAAAGAAAAAGCAATGGATTAAAAAAGAGAGAAAGAAAGGAAATAAGTGGATAAAGAATGGAAGAAACAAATGAGTGCAGGAATATAAAAGAAAGAAAGAAAGAAAGAAAGAAATGTGAGCAGAAAAAAGAAAGAAATGCTAAGGGAAAAAAGGAATGATATAAGAACGAAAAGAAACAAAAAAAGAAAGAAAGAAAGATGGAAAGAAAAATAAGTGGAGATAGAATGGAAGGAAGAAATGAGAGCAAAAAGAAACAAGTGCAATAAGAAAGAAAGAAAGAAAGAAAGAAAGAGAAAAAAGAGAGAATGGAAGAAAAAAGAAAGAAAGAAATGAGGAAAAAGCTACAAAGAAAGATTGTTTAAGAGTGATTAAGCTTTCTTTCGGTGTTACAATCAACCCAAAAACGTAAGAGAGGAAGCTAATTGGAAAAAATGAATGAAAGGCATGAGCAAATGAATAATAATGGACACTTTTGTAAAGGCAAACAATACGCAAACATTTCTAATTCATAAGCAGTTTGATGGCGTCATTATCATTCACTCCTCGTCTGGGAATCAGTCTTTCTTAAATGTATATAAAGATGCCTCGTCCTGCGTATATTTGTGAACAGTGGCATGCACACTTGCACCTCTTAACTCATCATGGTACGAATGCCCTACCAAGTCTAAATGGCCTAGTCTGCTTGTAGACTATAGCTAGGAAAAATAAAATTCCCAAGCGTCTTCAGGCAAATTGAACTAATTCAACCGTAAAGGTAATTCGCCTCGTTGATTCTATTCCGTATTATGGTTAACATTATGTCAAGTGCAATTCCATCTCAGATGTCACAACGTGGTGTTTAAGTTAGCCAGCATCCTGGATATGACGATAAACTACGTCCAGCAGCAAGGCCTCTGATCAGGTTTTGAGGAGCATGGAACCACCTCTTAATTGCTGGTGCCCCCAGGTCTACCCTGACCCGGGGTGGTAGCACCTGTTAGGGTCCCAGCTATAGGGAAATAGTTAACTTCCAAACTGTGGTCAAAACGTGGAAAAAATAGATTTTAAAACCAGCAATACATTTTCATAGGAAACATTATTACCAGCAATACATTATTACCAGCAATACTTTATTTGAGAAATATTACCAGCAATACATTTTTAATAAAAAATATTACCAGCAATACATTTTTAATAAAAAATATTACCAGCAATACATTTTTAATAAATAATATTACCAGCAATACATTTTTGGGAAAATATATATTAGCGACAATACATTTTTGAAGGAAAAAATATTGCCAGAAATAAAAACCTTGTCGGCATTAAATAACCTATTGAGGTTGATATGCCGTAAAACAAAACAAACCAAACCAATCAAGTTAGCCAAATTCACGGTTATTGTCTATAATTTATGAATAGTAAGTTCGATTATCACTGCGTGTCCTATACTTCTGGCTTTGTGCGAAACTAGGTATGTCCAATTTTGACCTTTTTAGCGTTTTTTTTTAGTTGTTTTTTTGTCAGTTGAAAGTCACATTAATTTCGAAATTCTTGTAAAAATTAACTACTTGTTGGATTTTAATGAAAACTTCAGAACTTATTCAGAAATGAATGAACTTATTTTAGAAATGTTTGTCTCTTTGAAAGTCATGGTATAAATTTTTTTTTTATATCTGTTACCACCCTCGAACTTAATTTTATGAAAACACAAAAAAAAATTTATTTGCAACCTGAATTTTTTTTTTTAATTAAATGCACAAAACTCTGAAAAATCTAAATCATCGAGTTTTTTGTTAAAAAACTGTCCGAAATTGTCCAAACTTTTACCTCAATTGTAAAAATACAAAACCCAATAAAACTAAGACAATATTAAATTAAGAAAGTTTTTAATGGCTTTTCTGAATAATATATACGAAGGTAGTTATTATCTGAAAGAAAAAATTTTTTTTGATGAACAATGAATTTTTACATTAATTTTCTTTTTTTTTTCAATTTTAAATACACAATATGACAAAAGGTTGTTATATATTTATACATTAAGTTCTTTCTGCAACCTTATGGAAATGATATATTATGTTCTCTACTTTTTAAAGATCATAAATTTGAAAGCTTATTAAAATCTGACAAACATAATTATTTTAAAAATAATTTTTAATATTCCAAAATTGTATTTAAAATCGTCTACAACGAAAGTACGGATGCACATTGTTGAAATAATGTCACATGAGTAGTTTCCTTTGATAGAAGCAAGTTTTTTTTTTACTTCAGAAATGGGTTTGATTCGTTCAGTAACAAGAAAACAACGCTTGTCAAGTTTTCTGAATATCGTCGTATTATTTTCAATTTTTTTCTTTTTCTATTCAAATATAATCGAATAGTGGGATAAAAGAAAATATCGACTATTTACAATTACAAAAAAAAAAAAAACGCCCTTGGAAGTCCACCCAAATTTTCAAGTTTGAAATCGAATGCATAAATTCATTGTACATTACTTTGGAATTATTATCCACACGACAAATTATCAATTAAAACGGTTTTTGGAGTTTAAATTTTCTGGAGTTAGCTCGCTACTACTCAAACTAAAAAATACTTGTTGAGTCAAAACAAAACCAACATAGCATGTTAATTTTATTAATAAATAAAATAAAACTCATATTACTGCCATATAATTATTAATAAATAGAAAAAAATCTGCCTTAATAAAAAAGAAATAAAATCTCATTTCATTAATTTAACCCGTTTCAATTAATGGTGCTTCATGTAATTTTTATATTCTCAGAAAAATATTTCATGCCTGAAATAATAAACCTCAATTTAAAAAAATGTATTTTTTTTACTGTTTTATTTTTACTTGTAAAATTTGATTTTCTTTCATAATTTAAATGTTATTTTCAGTGCAGAATTCTTCCTCAAACGTAAGGTAAAAAAAAAAAAAATTTGAAAGTGAATTTTAAAAAAAAAATCTACTAACCAGATTCACTTAAAATTAGAACGAATTATATCACTTCTGCGCTACCGTCCAATAGATTTCCGTACCGTAAGTTGTGAATATATTGACGTACATCAATCAACGCCTGTCAAAATAGACCACCCTGGTTGGAAATATCTCTCTTAAAAAATTTTCTGCTAAAAATGTAAGTAATGTTTCTTTCAAATTACATTAAGTATACTTTAATCATTCTAAATTTCCTAAGATAACAAAAGAAAAAGGTGTAATTGATTTTTCATGATTTTTTAACTAACAAACTATGATCTTTCCGACAGAAATGTCGATAAGTTCGATTTTACGAAATTTTTTGACTCGAAAAAAAAAAGATTTTTAATACTATTTTTAACATTTATAGGAAGGATTAAAAAATCTGAAAAAATATTCAGAAAATACTTTGGTCTTTCCTCTTTAATAACAACATAAATATTTAAACGTTAAAAATTGTTTTATCAATTTGGGGACCTTTTGTCGTCAAGGTATACCACTTTTTAGCGAAATATTGGACATACCTATGCTAAACTAAGGAAAATTGAGTAATTATATTTAGGGGTTTCGTCGTGCGGTTATAGAGGGCGTCCCTAAAATCTGGACACAGAAGTAAAAATGCATATTTTTAAGAAATGAAATTTTCTACATTTTATTGAATTGGGATATTAACAAATAACATTTTCAATATGATTTCCATCATCTGTGATGTAAAGGTCGATGCCCTTAGCAAGATTCAAGTAAACTCGATGCAATAACTCTACATTGCCGTCTGTTTTAGCACATTCACTCTTTATGCGTTCATTCAAGTATATCGCATCTGTGGTTTTTATTGAGTACACTTTCTCCTTTAGCATACCCCATAAAAAGAAGTCAATTCTTTCTTCTTTCGATAAAACTATGTGTAATCTGTGGAGGTAAACAAATATAGTTGATGAGGTTCCCTATGTGTCCAGACATCCTGGACACCCTGTAGGTAGCGTGATTGGCGAATTGGCTTTTTATACTGAGTTTTGAGTTCGATCCTCACTGTGGGCTAAACGTTTGCGGAATTGTGTTAAACAATACTTATAATGTAATGAAAATTATTCCAGTGTTTCAAAATTTTAATTGATCTCCTGGAAACAATATAAAACAAAACAATTAGGCATAAATTTATTTTTTAAACTCTCAGAAGAGGCTTTTCCTTACACTTAGAAAGTTCCATTCGAAATAAAATATGGAAATTCTTCATTTTGTCTTATTTTCCGTGCCCATTAATAATTTCTTTTTTCTTAAGAAAAAATTAAAAAAAACACGAAATCAGAAAACGAATCTACTTTACTTATTTTTTAATGATTCTAGTTTTTATTAGCGTCTGCTTCTTATACCTCTTCAATTTTTACTGCTCAAAATGTTTGCCATCGCAACCAAGCTGACCACATTTTTTTAAAATACTCTTTCCAAATATTAATCAAATTAACAAAACTCCCCCTCTCTCTTTTGAAATTAGCATTTATAATTAAAATAATATTTTTTCTATCGGATTACTGGCATTAATATTCCAAGAAAGGTAACACTTGCTGACAGAAAGGAAGGAATTTTCTTTCCTTTATTGGATGTCACGCTATGAAAATGATATATGTAGCTCTTTTTTCTATAAATATGACTTCAGAAATGTGGGAAATTCTAAATTTGGACCATGACTGATTGGAATTATAACTCGTCAGAAGTTAAATTCTAACATTAAAACCGAATTGCTTCTCAGCGTTGGCTGATCTATTTTGAAAATAGATCTTGGGATAAAACCGTTTGCTATTCTGTTTATTTGAAAGCTACACGGAAATGAGGCAGCAACTTGCAACCTGGTCAATTGAAATAAGCAATTCTCCATTGATACAACAGATACCTTCTGGCCTTTTAACAACCTTTAAAATTAACAAAGAAAACAAAGCAGTGATAAAAGTATTAAACAAATTGTGTACAATCATTGACGAAAATTGCAGGCCAGGAATCAGTAAATTGGGGAAGACTTAGTTTTCGAATTTTGAAGCCGTGCGAATTGTAGCCAAAGGCTGTCTCGCTTCTTCAATGAAAGAAAACTACTGCGAATAATGATCAATTCTTGGTTGGGAATTAAATGAAAATTAAATTTCCAAAGTGTGGGGGAAAGCCCAAATGAAGAGAAGAAAGAATGTAAAAAGAGAAAAAGAAAGGTATTTGTGGCAGACCTGGGAAAAGAAAAGGCATAATGAAGGGGAGGAGGAAACTAAAAAAAACAAAGATAAAAGTTTGTGAACCACGAAAGTCAGTGAGAATGGCGTCGTGGTTGAAGAAGAATACAAGAGAATAATACAAGTGAGAGATAAAGGTTTTGGCTTGGTTTGTTTTACGGCATATTAACCTCAACGGATTATGTAATGGCGACAAGATTTTTATTCCTGGTAATATGTTTTTTTCAAAAATTTATTGGTGCTAATATTTTTTTCCTTCAAAAATTTATTACAGGTAATATTTTTTCCATCAAAAATGTATTACAGGTAATATTTTTTTCTTCAAAAATGTATTGCTGGTAATATTTTTTTCCTTCAAAATGTATTACAGGTAATATTTTTTCCATCAAATATGTATTACAGGTAATATTTTTCTCTTCAAAAATATATTGCTGGTAATATTCTTTTTCCTTCAAAAATGTATTGCTGGTATTATTTTTTTCAAAAATGTATTGCGTGTAATCTTGTTTTTCAAAAATGTAATTCTGGTAATAGTTTTTTCTTCAAAAATGTATTGCTGGTAATATTTTTTGTTAAAATATGTATAGCTGGTAATATTTTTTGTTCAAAAATGTATCGCTGTTAATATTTTTTCCTTCAAAAATGTATTGCTGGTAATTTTTCTACAAAAATTCATTGTTGGTAAGAATTTTTCAGAAAAATGTATTGATGTTATTAAAATCTATTCTTACACTTTCATAGAGTTTTGACCGCAAATTGGGGGTTAACTATTTGTCCATAGCTGGGACCTTTAACAGGTACTACCGCCCAGGATCAGGTTGTACCTGGTAACACCAGCAATTAAGAGGTGGTTGCACGCTCCTCAAAACCTCCTGATCAGAGACCTTGGTCTTGGATGTAGTTTATCCTCTTACTCAGGACCCCTCATTTGGGTGGAGGGTTCTAAAGCCCTAGCCGACAGGGCCGAAAGAAAAGACAAAAGTGAAACCAATTAATACTAATTAACCCATACATGAGGGAGAAGAGCTGGATTCATATTTAAATGTAACATACTCGACGCAAATTTGAACTTGCTTCTCCGATTTGCAATTTCATTACGCCACCCCCACACCCAAGCTTGCAGTACCTGGTATTCTCAAGCGGTCACCCATCTCGATACTAACCAGGCTCGACGTTTCTTAACATCGGTGATCGCACGGGAAGCGCTGTTTCATTGTGATAAAGCCGTCATCCCACAATTTGAGAAAAAAGAGAAAATTTATGTGGAAAAAAAAAAAAAAAAGGAAATGCTGAATAAAAGCTAGAAAGAAGAAGAAAGAATGAAAGCGTCAAGATTCAAGAATGGAAGAATGGAATAAAAGAGAGGTAAAGAGAAGAATGGTTGTTATGATGAAGAAGAAGAAAGGGTGAAATAAAAAAGAGGAACAAAAGGAACGAATCAAAAGTATAAAAAAAGGATAAAAAAGACACCGAAGACAAAAGTCAGGGAAAAGAAAAATAGAGGGCAAGATAAAATCTAGAAAACGAAAGAAAGAGAAAGTGGAAGGTATAAATGATAGAAAAGGAAGGAGAATAATATGGGTAGAGAAAGAAAGCTTGAGAATACAAGAAAGAAAGAAAGGGATAAAAGCTACGAAAAGAGAAGGGGTGTTAGAATTGAGAATAGAAACGTGAGAGAGAGAGAGAGAGAGAGAGCAATGAAAGCAACGTAGAAGAAGAAGAAGAAGAAGAAACGCAAAATTAAAAAGAATAAAAATCAGAATGAAAACAAAAATAAAGATTGACAGATAGAAGAAGAATTAAGAAGAAAAATGAGGAAATATAGAAAACAAAGACGAAAATAAATTAAGAATTAAAGAAGAACATAGAAAAAAGGAAATCCTTCAGAAGAAGAAAGAAGGAGCAGAATGAAAGTATGGAAGAGAAGAAGAAAGAAGGAGCAGAATGAAAGTATGGAAGAGAAGAAGAAAGAAGGAGCAAAATGAATGTATGGAAGAGAAGAAGAAAGAAGGAGCAGCATGAATGTATGGAAGAGATAAATGAAAGGAAAAATAATAGATAAGAAAAGAATGAAATCAAAAGAAAAAAAAGAGAATAGAAATAAAAATAAAAATGAAATATAAAAAATAAAAAATAAATTAAAGATGAAAGTGAAGAGAGAAAGAGACGTGAAAAAAGGAAGTAAATTAAGAATGTTGTTAAAAAAAATGAAGAATAGACCAGAGAAAATGAAAGAAAATAAGTGAGAGACATTAGAGAATGAAAGGAAAAGAGAGGCAGAATGAGTTGACAAAAGAAGAAAAGAAAGAACAGTGAAAAGAGAGAGAAAACGACAGAAACTCTAAATAACTGAGATGAATGGAGATTATGAACGAGAACGCAAGAAAAGGAGGAGAGGGAAGAAGAAAATGAAAGCGAATTATGAAAGAGATTAAGGAAAAATAGAGAAAAGAAAAAAGAGAACCATGAAAGAAACAAAAGTCATGAAAAAAACAAATAATAATATAAATTTCAACCAATGAAACAAAAAAATGAACCCAGAAAGAAGACGTTTTTAAAAGTAAGAAAAAGAATAAAAGCAAAAAGAGAAAACGAAACGAGAAAAAAGAATAAAGAAAAAAGGTCGTGCAGAATTAATTTCAACTTCACCCACCGCGACTCAGATTAGTCCCAAATTTTATTGTCGATAACTTAAAAACGGTACATTTTATCCAGATTTCTTTGTTACTTTCGAATTAAGCATGTACATTTACACCTAAATGGAACGATTCGGGAAATCTTTATTGGAAACAGGAGGGCGGGGCTTGAACTGCAAATGACCCTTTCGAGTTTCCGAGTTGAAATTAGTTCTGTTATGGTGATGGGGGGTAGAGTTCTCGTTGTTAATTGTTGCTTGTATCAGAAGGTAGATAAATAGTAGCAGTCCTTCGGGACAGCCGCTAGTTTGGCCTAAAGGTTCAACAAGCAATCAAATTGGGGTCACCATAACATAAACAAAATAACATACGAAAGAGAAGGGTATATCAAAAACACTTTGTATTTAAATGCAACATCAATGAATAGTACAATGTTTCTTGATTTACACGCACAAAGTCCGTTACAAAATGTTCATTCATAGAAGAGAAATCCGATTATTAAAAGAATATAAGTGTCTTTTGTTAATACTTAAGTTCATGACGTGCTGGTCACAGGAGATGAAAGGTGAGGTCAATGGGTTGGTAGGAGTCCTTTGATATCTCCGTTGGTGAAGGAAGGCTGAAGGCATCGGGTTTGATGGGTGAGAAAAGCGTAGCGACATTCACTGACGGTACTTCAAAGCTTTCTCTCTTAGAAGTGAATTTATCGCTCTATTTATGTGTGCCCATCGGATCAGAGTCAGTCTGCTGAAACAAACTGTTGGGTATGGCGCGGAGCCGTTTAATTGGTGGAAATTGCTTATTATTCTTTTTATTTCTTTTTAGTTTTCCCCCGGAAATTCTGCGTGGAGCCGGGTGCGCAAAGACCAGTATTGGTCATTTGCTGTCTAAACCTCTGAGGGTTAATATCCGGTCCTTCGCTTGCTCCGTGCCACCACACTGTCACCCATATTGAAGTATATCTCATTTACTTCTTATTTAGTACTGAGCAGTTATTTCTTTACTCGTCTCCTGCTGAACTGTGGTAATAATTCAGTTCTTTATCGTCCCTTATTTGGGGCTGCAGAATACATTTCAACTTCGCCCACCGCGATGCGAATGAGTTCGAACTTTTATTGTCGATAACTCCAAAACGGTAGATTTTATCCAGATTTCTTTGTTATTTTCGAATTAAGCATGCAGATTTACACCCAAATAGAACTATTCGGGAATATTTTTATTAGAAACTGAGGGCGGGGCTTGAACTGCAAATTACACTTTTGAGGCTCCGAGTTGAAATTAGTTCTATCACCCCCAAAAAGTAAGAAGTTGAAAATGAAAATAAAAGAGAACAAAACAGGAAGACATATTTCTCAAGTTATCGTAGAAGTAAAGTCCGAATTTAGTGTCCAATTCAAACTTCAGTTTTAATTAAAATGAATTCATGGACATTGGTTACATTATCATCAACAATACTCTTATTGCTTCTTTCTAGCATATATATATATATATATATATATATATATATATATATATATATATATATATATATATATATTGAGATAGATATTTAGTGTTAATTCATATATTTTATAAGTTAATTGATAATTAAAGTTAATTCATATACATCATATCCTCGTCGTAAGAAGTATTGTAATTTTTATAAGTAATAAAGTATAAGTATTTTTTTCCGTTCCTAGCTATTTTCAGATTGGCATGATTATAGTGAGATTTAATCAAAAGACCAAATCGATCCAGATATTGGTAGGCAGAAGGAATCGGAATTTTATATTATTTTTATTAAATTTTATCTCGAATCAACTTCGCTATTATGAATATATGGGTCACATATAGAGAGACTTTACAGACTTTTGTCCGTATTTGTGCGATTGAATATATGAAACGGGCGATAGAGAATACAGAAAAAGCTCACCGTTCCGTGCTTTGATTCAGAAGACGAAAGAGGAATTGCTTTTACTTTCTTACTTTAAGTCTAGCGCTAAAAGTAATTTGCGTTTTCTTTAAAAAGAAAATAATATAAGGTCATGAGAAATTGTGATAGCAAGTAACACATTTACTTGCAAAAAATATATTATCAATTTACGAACCTAAAACAAAATCGAATTTAACAGGATAAAAGAGATATAGTAAGACATTGGGATGTAGTTACTCATTGTGTTATATATATATATATATATATATATATATATATATATATATATATATATATATATATATATATATATATATATATATATGTCTCTCTCTCTATATATATATATATGTCTATATATATATATGTATATATATGTATATATATATATGTATATATATATATATATGTATATATATATATGTATATATATATATGTATATATATATATATGTATATATATATATATGTATATATATATATGTATATATATATGTATATATATATATATGTATATATATATATGTATATATATATGTATATATATATGTATATATATATATACATATATATATGTATATATATATGTATATATATATGTATATATATACATATATATATACATATATATATACATATATATATATACATATATATATATACATATATATATATACATATATATATATATACATATATATATATGTATATATATATATATATATATATATATATATATATATATATATATATATATATATATATATATATGTCAGGGACGTGCCATGAAGGTAGACTGTGCCTAACATGAATAAAATAGATTAGCAGCTACATTTTCTTTCTTTGGCACAATATACACCTAATCCAACAAAATTATGAAGGTTACTCTGATTATTATGTATAAAATGATAAATATTTCATTATTTTTGTAGATTAGTTCATTAGCTGACTGCCCTGACTAATTACTGACGGCACATGCCTGATATATATATATATAAAGTGAAATAAAGAGTGTGAACGTGACAACACCGTGACACGGTCGACATTAAAATTAGCTGCACACCATCTGCTCTTTAATAGTTGCTCGCATATGGCGGACCCGTCGGTGTTTGGGACGAGTCCATTCAAAGGCAAGGTGTGGTTCCTGATTTTGGTAGGAACGTGCTGTTTAATTCTCATGTCTAGGCGTTGTGTCGCCCTTTTTTAATATGTCTAGTAATATCAAGCTTCACACTTTTAATGGTGTGATAAAATTTTGTAACTTCAAAAATATCTTTAAATATATATATATATATATATATATATATATATATGTATAAAAGTGAACATTGACGTCAACACTCAGAGTCGATAGGCTGTTTCATAATCGACGCAATCGTCAGTCAGTCTGACGATTACGTGTAACATGAAACAGCCTGTCGTCTCTAAGTTCACTTTTATATTTATATTTACATACGCTCTGTCGCTGATATTGAGCACTTTATCTCATAAATATAGCATACTTTAAAACTATATTTCTTCATATATATATATATATATATATATATATATATATATATATATATATATATATATATATATATATATATATATATTCTGTTTATACGTTATTTTTATAGACACAAATGTTTAAATAAATAGTCTGATTATAATAAACAGTATTAACAACATTTACCGGCCTGAATGCCCGAGAAATCTTATAGAAAATATGTGTATCCCCGAGAGGAATCGAACCTCTATCCTAAATGGGACCATCATATATCCTGGCGTGTTATACCATTTAGCTACAGAGGAAGCGTCTGGTTAGCAAGAAATAAACAGAAAATATATTTAGATAAGTGAAGAATTTAATCCATTTCGTAACACACATACACACACATACACAAACATACACAGACATGACAGAATTGAATAGACACCAAAATAAATTTTATTTCTGATTATTTTTAATAACCAAGATAAATTAACTTAGATTATTTGATTAAAAGTGCAGATAACAATACTGGAACATGCCACGAACCAAAGGAGCATCAGACCTATCCGAATTTCAGCGAGGACGTATCGTCGGCCAACATGAAGGTGGTCTTAGTCAAAGAAAAGAATCTGAAAATCTAAAAAAGATTTTTAAAAAGACTGCAGCCATCGG
The DNA here is from genome assembly GCA_964036315.1 of Acanthosepion esculentum. Taxonomy (NCBI): domain Eukaryota; kingdom Metazoa; phylum Mollusca; class Cephalopoda; order Sepiida; family Sepiidae; genus Acanthosepion; species Acanthosepion esculentum. Next base: position 3,158,774 of record OZ038515.1, on the reverse strand, counting down.
TGAAACATAGGGGCATTTCAGTGAAGGTATGGGGTGCAATTTGGAGTGATGGTCGCTCAGTGTTTGTGAAGTGTGAAGGAAACATTAATTCAACCAAATATGCTTCTATATTAAAGAAAGAGCTCCTTCCAATATTCTCAAGTAGTAGAATGAGCAAAGTTGACTCCCTATTTATGGAAGATGGAGCTCCATGTCACACTGCTCAAGCAACGCAACATTGGTTGAGACAAAATGGGATCAATAAACTTCCATGGTCAAGTCAGTCCCCGGATATTAACCCTATTGAACCCCTTTGGGGCATATTAGATCGAAAACTCCGCAAAAAGAACTGGAAGCCATCTTCTAAGCCCGAATTTTTTGGATTATTGCGTGAAACATGGCAAGAAATCCCTCAAGATGATATTCGTGAACTCATCGCTAGCATGCCTAGAAGGGTCCTTGCATTAAAAAAAGCAAAAGGGATGTCAACTAAGTATTAGTTATTAAATTTATGACCATTTATAATTACTTCATTTGTATAAATTACTTGTTTAATAAAATAAACGGTTTCTGTGAACGTCTATTCAATTCTGTCATGTCTGTGTATATATATGTGTGTGTGTGTATTATATAATATGCAAAAAACGTATTTTAAAAACAATAATGTAAACAAATAAATGATAAACCACATCAAAAGGTAAATAAAGGTAAAAATAAAGAAAATAAATAAATAGAAAAAATAAAATAAAATAAATGAATAAATAAATAATAATAATAATAATAAAAACAAGAAACTAGTAGGAACATCGACCAGACCTAGTTAGAACATGGGATATACAACAATTTTAGGCCACTTTACTAGGCTTTTTTTATTGAGCTGACAGTTCCTGCAAACTGTAATGTGTCTTTGATGACATTCAAAAAAGTATGAAAATACAATGATCTTGAAGTGGAAATCTAAAGAATGTGACATATGAGGGCGTCAATAATTCCAATTGTAGTTAGCACCCACGGCTTGACTGGAAAATCTTCTGATATTCTCATTGAAGGGATACCTGTCAGCCGATGCAATAGACGTCAGAAGAACGAGAAATATTTCGTCTTGCTACCCATAATGTCACATATATAAATAGCTGAGTTATAATTCAACACATATGGCCTAAAGATTGCGATCAGTTATGAAACGAAATCTCGCCACTCGGTTTTGATATCAGTGTGCTTTTTTTTAAATCGATATCAACCCACGCAGTATAGTCACTAAGACAAGGCAGTTTACTGGGTGTGGAAGAATAAAAAAAAAACAGAATCATTAAAAAATAAACGAGAACAAAAAGAGTAGATAAAGATTGACATTGCATCTAAATTCATGAAGGCATTTGAGAGTAAGTGAAAATAAAGAAACCCAACTGGAACTGGAAATGGCTTCTTCGATCTCTAATTCCGAGCAGTTATCCACTACACCATCCGCACATCCAAGCTTACTACAAATGGTACTGACGAGGCTCGATGTTGCTTATCATCATTAGTTTCAATGTGATATGGCCGTAAGCCGATATATATATATATATATATATATATATATATATATATATATATATATATATATATATATATATATATATATATATATATGTTGTTGTTTTTTTTTAAGCGTATCACCCCAAGCAAGGCTGGAGGCCACTATCACGCAAGAGGTTAAAGAAGGGTTGGAGGAAGAGCAGATAGGAGTGGTAAAGGAGAGGATGTGGAGAAAGAGAAAGACAGTGGGTCGATCAAGGCAAGGGTGTTACAGAAGATTTGGAGCGAGAGCAGATAGGAATGAAAAATGAAAGGATGTGGGGAAGGGAAGTGGATAGATAAAGGCAACTGGAGATGTCGATTGACGCTACACTTAAACCGTTGGAGATTGTATTTGTCAGGGAAACAGTAATAGGGAAGGGAGTTCCATAGGCGAGATGTGCGAGACATGAAGCTATTGGAGTAGAAGAGACGTCTACATCTAACAGTTTCCACGGTGTAGGGGTGGGAGCGGGATGCCAGCCTCGTGGAACGTTTAAATTCACGAGGCCTAGGGACAAGCGAAAGCAGCTCCTCGGAGCAATTACCGTGAAAGTACTTGTAAAAAAAGCAAAGCGAGGCTACATCGCATCTATGAGAGAGCGACTGCAGACGCGATGACAAATCAGGGCCAATCACTTTGCCTATCCGTCTTTGGATCTTATCAAGAACCTCGAGGCAAACAGCAGGGGCCCCAGACCATATATGGCAGCAATACTCCATGCAAGGGCGAATGGTCGATTTATAGACTTGGAGGATCGATTCCGGGGAGAAAAATTTCCTGGCTCGGCACAGGGAACCGACTTTCCTTGCGGTGGATGATGCAACTGACTCGATTTATTTGTTCCATCTCAGATCAGCAGACAGCGTGAGACCGAGATTCGTTTCGACAAAAATAGCAAATAGACTTAAGAAACCAAATTAACTTTTTAGCCACACACACACACACACACACACACACACACACACACACACACACATATATATATATATATATATATAGATAGATAGATACTGTAGAATCTCTCATATCCGGAATCCCTCATATCCGGAATCCCTCATATTGCTTATTTCACCCTAATGTCTTGTATTGCTGCAAAGGATGATGGGAATAAGAGGAAAGGATGACATCGAGACACATCTGCAACAAGATAGGGATGAGATTCAAGTTTGTGATGGAACCTAGACTTAAATTGAAAAGGTTGTCGGTTTCATGGAAAGAAAGTCAGCATTCAGTTATGACGATTGCAATAAAGCACGCAAAGTTCATAATTGTCTTTCGTTTAAAAAATGTCCGTAAAATGCGGCAAAAATTTGAGAATGACATTAGAAGAGAGAGAATCATCATGCAACAGCGATTAAAAAATCCTCGTTACCTTATTTGTTTTGCATACGTGGCATACTTAATTTCATGATTATTCATTAACATTACATAATTTAATTCGTTAAATTCAATTCCGTTATTTTTCACCCACCATTAGGTTATTTTGTTTATTATGATTTAGTGAAAATAAATTAAACCTGGTTTCAGTTCTTTTATTTTAATCTAAGTATAACCTCTCATATCCGGACTTTGTAACCAATTCCTTATATCCGGAAGGCATTCTTAGTCCGGTTGGCAGGGATTCTACTGTAAATAAATATATATATATATATATATATATATATATATATATATATATATATAGACCCTAGAATTGTAGAAAAATTCAATAAATTTAAGTAATATCACTAAAAACATATTCAACTCATTTTATGCAAAACAGAGATTCCAATTCGAATTTCCACCTTCGCATTTATTAGCCAATCAGCGACGTTATGTTAAAGGCTCTTAGACCTTTGAAATTTCAGACTACTTTCTTTGTGTCTGCTACGAAATTTGAGAAGTACACTGTTGAAAATGACCAACAATATTTTCTCTCCTAAAAGAAGATATTCAAAAATCGAGATAAATATTTGTCAACCAATAAAATTCTTAGTTGAATAAATCTAATTTTTAGATCCCTGGAAACTATTTTTCTGTTCTAAATACGATCGCGTAAAATCACAAAGTTATTATTCAGATTTCAATTTTTTTGTAAACCTGTGAGCAGGTTTGCTGTTTTTCGAAACACACAAACACACACACAGACACACACAGAGACCCCCCCCCACACACACATATATATATATATATATATATATATATATATATTATAAATTAACTGATTTAAAAAATGGTTTCTTCGCTACACTGGAATTGCCATATATATATATATATATATATATATATATATATATATATATATATATATATATATATATATATATATATATATATATATATATATATATATAATGAACTCTCCTGTCGTTTTCGACGGGTGAGTGTCTTTCTATTCAGTTTTTATGTATATGTTTCGTATGAGACAACAATCCTGCACGGGATTTGTAAACAAATTCACATGAAGGTCATACTGAAGGGTTGACCGTTATATCAGCTGAATATATATATATATATATATATATATATATATATATATATATATATATATATATATATATATATATATATATATATATATATATATATATATATATATATTACGAAATGGGCAAAGTCTGATAATTATTTTAATATATTTTAATGTTTATTATTTATTTATATGGGCACAAATATTTAAGTAAATGCTCTGTTTATAACAAACAGTATTAACAACATTTATCGACCTGAGCGTCTGAGAAATTTTCTAACTAAACTGGTATAGCGCGTCAGGCTATATGACGGTTCCATGTATGACACAGGTTCGATTCCTGACGGAAGACACATATTTTCTATGAACATTTCTCGAACGTTCAGGCCAGTAAATGTTGTTAATACTGTAACAGAGCATTTGCTGAAATATTTATTTCTATATAAATAACGTTTAACAATTAGATATATCCAGTCCTGCAAGGGATTTGCAAACAAAACCACACGAAGAGCATATTGAAGTGTTGACCGTCATATGGGTTGATGCCTTCGCCCGAGATTTAGGTTAATTCTTAATTCTCTCAGATAATTGACGATTCTTTGCAAAGTTAGTTATACCTCGGCAGCAGCGGCTTCTCCGGTTTGCTCAGTTTTCAACAGCAAGTTAGATCATATATATATATATATATATATATATATATATATATATATATATATATATATATATATATATATATATATATGTATATATATATATATATATGTATGTATATATATATATATATATATATATATATATATATATATATATATATATATATGTGTGTTTATGTGTCTATATAGTCCAAATTGTATATCTCTGTGATTATATAACGTCTGAGATGAAGTCGTACCAGAATTTATTTCTTATTCACCATTTTACTTTATCTTTCGACTGTTGTGAAGTAAGGTGGAATAATGTGATGGAAAGACTATCATACATAACTTGAACTGTTAGCACCTAGATCCGTTTAGACTATTACGATACCTGCTTGTCAGGGCGAGAAGAGGTTCTTACCCATTGCTTCATAGCGTGATTTGTTCTCATTTCTTCTCTTTAAACAAATACATGTACACATATATACATACATACATACATACATATATATATATATATATATATATATATATATATATATATATATATATATATATATATATATATATATATATATATATATATTCAATGAAATCAACGCATAAACACATAAATATGTTACTACCTGTCTGAGGTGTGTCTGGGGGTCGATCAATAATACCCAGTTTGATTCTCCCAAACCTTTTACACTGCTCTTTCGAATCAATCTTTTTTCAGAACGATGCCAAACTAATTACACCTTCTTCGCCTTCTTTACTGATTTCGATCGAATGTCTTTTGGCATTCGGCCCGCCCTGGCTTCCCAGCCGAAATTCCACCGTCTACAGTACCAATCTATAGTTCGATTTCTTTACCATTTCCTCAATCTTCTTCTTCTTCTTCTTCTTCTTCTTCTTCTTCTTCTTCTTTTTCTTCTTCTCTGACGAATTTACATGTTTCCTCTACCAATCCGTACTTAGCGTATATTCCCTCCCACCCCCAGTGAAACATATAAATAATTCGTTCAAAAACTCTGACGACGGTCTGGTCTTGTCAGCTCCTAAATATCAAATCGAAAATATTGGATTCTGAATGGGAAGAACCGTCAGCTGTCGTTGATTTAGTGTGAGACGTTGACATCTCATTTCAATCAAGGGCATCGTAATCGTGGCGGTTATACCGAAATATCAACTCGGATTAAGATAACTCTCCACAAAAAGAAACAAAATAGCAAAATCATAAACGTAAAGTTTTGCCTAATCTTGTGACATTGTAACGAGATATGATGCGTAACTTCAACGGGTGTCCGGTTAATTACGGTAGTTGTTCTCTAGTGAGTCGCTTCGTTTATCTTCAGGGCAATACCCTAAATTCGCACTGTCTCGGTTTCGCACCAGGCTAAAGATTTTCTTAAAACAATGATTGACACAGTTTATTAGCCATTTTAATGTCTCTAACTGGGAAATGATGCCGACAACTTGTCAGTGACATGCATACCTCAGACTTTTTTCAGACCATCTCTTATATCAATGTCCTGTGCCTACGTTACAATGACCCACAGATAGAACTCTATTCTCGGAAGGCCGCAAGTCTCATCATGCTGTACCATTTTTTCTACGGAACGTGTTCAGATGAATTACATTCGTTAGTTCCACCAGTTCTAACCTTAACGTCTAAGACCCGCCATAATACGCACATTGGATTGAACAGCTCTCATTCCCTTCCTATGCCATTGGTGAGATGTAACTTCCACTGAAGCAAGCTTCTTTCCATGAACAGGTTGCTCTTTGGAACTGACTCCCAAGAGGAAAATTCCCCGATCACTAAAATTTTAACCTGTTGAGTTAACCGTTATCTTCCCACACATCTGCATAAACTATGCATCTTACTCTGTACCCAACTACACTTCCAGTAGCTCCCGGTCTATGTTAAGCAACATGGAGCGTGGGCACTACATATATGGGTGACCGTTTGGGAATACCTAGTGCTGCATACTAGTATCTTCGAATAAGTGTAATGGTTAATGGCTTGGGATTGTTAATCGGAGGTCTGAGTTCGAATTCACGTTAAGTTCGTCATATTGACTTACTCGAATATACGCTTTGGCAAGATATTAATCCGTCTCTTCTCCTCGCCAGCTATGGGTTAGTTAGTAAGATATGTGAGTAAGTATATGGGTGACCACTTGGGACTACATGAAGCTGTAATCTTGAATGTCCAGATGGTGTAATGGGTAATGGCTCCGAAATGTTAATCGTAAACTTGAGTTTCAATTCCCGTTGGGTTCGTTATGGTCTCTTTTGCGCAAATATCTTTGGGAAAGGTAGGAATCCACCTCTCCTCCCAGGCTATGGGTTAATTAGTAAGACCTGTATCATTGAAAACCATTATTATCTAAAAAAAGATTACAATCTAAAATAAATACTGTGTTTAAATAGACTTTAATGATAGCTTGATAAGCCGTAGAACATGGACATCATTGTAAGAAAAATAAATATTTTCAGAAACCTCACGGAAGGATTTGAGAGTGAGGGCTTCTTTTTAAACCTGGAAATCTTATATTCCTACTAGCTTCTGATTCGTCAGTTCACGGTATAATGAAAAGTCATCGCCGAAATTTATATTTCACATACAATCTTAAAATACCTATACATGTTTTTTTTAATTTTTACTCTCACCATTCATACAGGAAATACATCCGGCCAGTACCAAAATGAAACGCTGAAATCAACAAAAGACTAAAACTAAAGAAATCTACCCAAAGCCAATAGACAGAACGTAAAATAAAAGTTAAAATAAGAAAATTAAAAGTTGGTATGGCGTTTGCTTGATAACCTAACTGTCCGGGTTTCAATTGTCGGTAGTGGATGCGCACTGCTGATGAGTCCCAAATATATTACTTAATTATATATATATATATATATATATATGTGTGTGTGTGTGTGAAAAATTTCTCAGAGTTAACTTGTACAAAAAGACAATATGTATAAAGGTAAAAGACATAAAGAAAATTGGATTATTAGTTGACGAGTTTCGTCCAATGTGGATTTTGTCAAGGCAAAAACGAAATGAATTTATTGAAAACAAAGTAACTATCAACAACAAAACAAAATGTCCTTAGCAACTAGAAAAATTTAGAAAACAGTACTGTATACATATTGTCAACTAAAAATTACGTCAAGTACTATCACATGTGGAAATATTGTTTTTATTGTTTTGTTGACGGATTCAACTATTTTCTTTTGATTTCTTGATATAGTTGTATGCGTAGGATTGAGAGAGTAGTATTTCTGTTAGGAAAGGTGATATTGGGAAAAACCTGGGCGTAGATTAATATTTGATGGTCCGACAATTATTTTAAGACATTTTTTAAGTTTATACATTCTTTTTATAGATACAAATATTTAAGTAAATGCTCTGTTTATAATAAACAGTATTATTAGCATTTACCGGCCTGAATGTCCGAGAAATTGTCATAGAAAATATTCGTCCTCTGACAGGAATCGAACCTGTATCCTATACGGAACAGTCATATAGTCTGACGTGCCTTGACCGATTGATCCACAGAGGATCGTCCGAGTAGCAAGGTCGATTTTACTGCTTTTAAACTACAATCTTCCATGAATCTCTCACGTACATTCATATCTGCTCAAATCGTATCCAAATGTAAACAAATGACGTCACGCATTATGAAATGGACAAAGTCCGACAATTGTTTTAAGACATTTTTATGCTTATACATTCTTTTTATAGATACAAATATTTAAGTAAATGCTCTGTTTATAATAATCAGTATTAATAACATTTACCGGCCTGAATGTCCGACAAATTTCCATACAAAATATTCGTCCTTCGACAGGCTATATGACGGTTCCGTATAGGATACATGTTCGATTCCTTTTTTTAAGATCAAAATTATGATTGAATTTATTTCTATGTACGACTAGTGCATTACTTAAATTGTTTTTTGTGAGGTCTCTTTTGTGCTCATAGATGCGTTTTTTTTTAAATTTCTGTTTGTTTCTCCAATATATTGGTAATTTATTTTAGGAGGTCACAGCAGCAAGATGGATCATCATTTCAGCTAAGAACTAAATACATTCTTATTGTTCAAAGTCGAATCAGTATTATAAAAAAAACCGTTTTTACTGCCTTTAATCATTTCCTGCGATACAAGTTTAAAGCTTAATCTAACAATTGGACAATTTTGTTGTTGCACGATTTCGACATTTTTTCTGTTTCACTCGGTATATATATATATATATATAGTGGTAATCGTTTGGAAAAATTAGGCATAAAAAAGAAAGAACTAAGAACATGAAATTAGAATTTTTTTTTTCATTGTTGAATAAAGGACGTAACCCCGCCGTTGTTGTGTGTTTAGATTTTTTTTTAATCACGTGGTTATGGTTGTTTTTGGTTAAGCTATATATTCCGTTTCATTTTTTTTTTACCTCTTTGGCCAGTATAGCCTGACGCTCCGTGTAGGTGAAACCTAGGTAGGTTTACCTGGCTTATTAGGTTTATATTATATACATACACACACACATATATATATATATATATATATATATATATATATATATATATATATATATATATATATATATATATATATGTATGTATATAATATAATTTAGAGTTGTACTTCATCTAGGATGGTTGCCAAGACCGTCTCCTGCTATTTACCAAATGCTGCGGTGGGTGGTGGTCCGATGACACGGATTCATTATGAGGATATGCATCTGAAGAATTCACACGCCTGAGTCTGTTACTTAGAATCACAGTTATTGCTGACTTAGTGGAAGTTTTTACTCTTATTCCGAATACACAGGTAATTACGTTTATAAATAATTAATTAAAATACACATAAACAAATGAAAAATAATTGATTGAATCAGTGATTTTCTACGGCTTATCAACCAATCAACTCATTATAGCCTGTTTAAACTAAGAACATGTTTTCAAATTGTAAGTGTTTTTTTTGGGGGGTGGGGGGAATAATGGTTTAGTGATACCATCTTATTAATTTCCTCTGGGGAGGAATATAGGTGGATTCATATCTTTCCCAAGGGCATTTTCGGTAAGTGAATATGACGAACTTAACATGAATTGGATCTCACCTTTTCGATTAACGATTCCGAGCCATTAAACATTACATGTATACAGCACTTGGTATTCCTAAGCGGTCATCCATCTAGGTAGTGACCAAGCTTCACGTTGCTTAACGTTGGTGATCGTATGACTTAAATGATACATTAAACACCTTATATTTATATATAAAGGTGTGAAAACTATATGTATCTTCATTTGCTTTTTTTCTGCCATTTTGTATACTTATATTCACACAATACAAGACCCAAGAGCCACTCAATGTAGAGGATTAGTTTATGCGGTTATGTAGGTTTGATAATGTTTGCTCTTCGATTTGAAGGAGTTAAGATTTAAGATCGGAAAACATTTTGTCCGGAATCTGTTCCATATTGAAGGTGTCCGTTTGGAACTTCTTGTTTACTAATTTAAAGCCAGGAAATATTTTTGGATCATAATAATGTTCTTTCTATGATAATAATGTTTAGTAATACAATGTTAATAATTAACCCATAGCTGAGGAAGAAAAGAGGAGAATTCATATCTTCGCCAAGGGTATATTCGGGTAAGTGAATAGGACGAACTTAACGTGAATTGGAACTCAGCTCTCCGATCAACAATTCCGACCCATTAAACATTACACCATGTGGAGATAGAATTATACAGCAATTAGTATTCCCAAGCAGTAACCCATAGGTAGTGACCATGCTCAATGTGGCTTAACTTTGGTGACCGTACGATTTAAATGAAACACATAACAGGCTGATATTTACATATAAATGTGTCAAAATTATATGCTTTTTCATTTGCTTTTTTCTGCCATTTGTATACCTATGTTCATCCAATATAAGTCCCAAGAGCCACTCAATGTAGAGGGTTAGTGTATGGCATTGTATGAGAGTAGGATGAAGGCAAAAAGTGCAGTTTATTAGGTTATGTGAGAATGATAACGTTTACTCTTCTATTTGAAGAAATTAAGATTTAAGCGATCGAGAAAACATCTTGTCCGGAATCTGTACTACATAGAAGGTGTCCGAGTGGAACCCTTAGCTTACTAATTTAAAGCCAGAACATATTTTTGGATCATAAGAATGTTCTTTTTATAATAATAATGGTTTCGTGATACAAGTCTTAATAATTAATCCATAGCTGGAGGAAAAGAGTTGGATTGATATCTTTCCAAAGAATATATTCGAGTAAGTGTATATGAAGGGCCCAAATGGAATTATAACTCGCCTCCTCAACACTCAAGAGCCACTCAATGTAGAGAGTGAGTGTATGGTGTTGTATGTGCGTAAGAGAAGGTAAGAAGTGCAGTTTATGTGGGAAACAAAACGTTTATTCTTCGAGTTGAAGTGGTTAAGATTTAAGGGATCGGAAAAACATTCTGTCCGGAATCTGTTACACAAAAAAAAGATGTCTGAGTGGAACTTCCAACTTATTAATGTAATACGAAGAGAATGAGAATGATTCACACTTATGTACGTGTCACGGCTGGTCCCAGAAGCAAAGATCAGGACTAGTGAACCATTACATCACACGTACATCCAAGCTAACAGCATCTCATATGCCCAATCGGTCACCCATCAAGATACTGACCAGGCTCGACGTTGCTTAATGCCGGTCATCGTACGACATTAATGAAACATAAAACAAGCAGAGATTTACATAAAAAAGGTGCCAATGGAATATGCTTCTTTATTTGCATTTTTCTGCTATGTTTTATACTAATATTCAAATAATACAAGTCCCAAGAGCCACTCAATGTAGAGGGTTAGTGTATGGAGTTGTATGATCGAAAGAGAAGGCAAGAAGGGCAGTTTATGAGGTTATATGTGAACGATAACGTTTAAACTTCAGTTTGAACAGGTTAATATTTAAGTGGTCGGAAAAAATCCTGTTTGGATATATATATATATATATATATATATATATATATATATATATATATATATATATATATATATATATATATATATATATCTGAGATCAGGTATTATGATTACTTACATTATTTACATTAATTGCACTGTTATCCTCATCTTCATTGCCATATACAGAACGTCCCGGACTTCTTCAGGTGACTGGAATTTCGCATTAAACCCTTTATTTAGTCCACCGAGGTAGACATTTCTATTTCCACGTGTCATACCACTTCCGGTTGTTTCAGTTATTTTCCATTAACTCAACACTCCAAGATTTTTGGTTCACCAATGCTGTAGCCCGGTGTTCAATTCACAATTCTTTGGGTCTAGTCACTGGATCTAACCAACGCCTTTATCCACTGGGCCATGTTTCCTTGAGTTCAGCGGATTAAACGTTGTGAATATGGCAATGAAGATGAGGATAACAGTCGGAATAATGTAAATAATGTAACTAAATATGTCTGGAATATATTCCAAAAATCAGCAGTTCTTGGGAAAACTGTTCGCGTGGAACTTCTTCCTGATCAAATGCGAAGGAAATAAGGATGATTCATACCCCTTGTATGTGGTATGGTTCGTCTCTGGTAAATGGAACAGGACTGTTGGAACCAAGGAATGTAGTTCGTCAGAACTCTTGTCATGGAACTGGCGATAAAGTAGCGACATCTTTGACATCTTTGAGAAATGAGTATTTTTGGAGGTGATTGTTTGACATTGTTGAGGAGATATAACTGGAAGTAAGGCATTTATCCCATATCTAGATATTTGATTTTTTTTTTTTCAGTTTATATATAAGTAGTCTGCGACTCACGCCAGGAAATAAAGAACCGTTGTTCGAATGATAAAAATCGGATTTATCTTCAATGTTATGCCAGATCTTTAGAGAAGACAGGTGCAACAGCAAGTAGACCTGGAATATAACCTCCTAAATACCAGGTACACATTCACGCTCTAACAGGACAATGGTTGCCATCAACGTAAAAACAGGTTGTCAACTCAGCTGCTCTTAGGGTGTGTACACGTTGGACAACGAAATGATACTAACATAAATATACACCAATCGGAGAAATCCACTTAAACCCACGCGAAGCCAGGCTAATAAAATTTTTAGATATATAAATAGGTAAATATGAAGAGATTTTATAAAGATATATAGATAGATATGAAAAGTCTTTATAACGATAGATAGATAAATAGATAGATATGAAAAACTTTATACAGATAGATAGATAGATCGATAGTTATGAAAAGACTTTATAACGAGAGATAGATATGAAAATGTTTTATAAAGATAGATAAACAGAAAAAGACATTATAACTATATATATAACGATATATATATGTATATATATACATATATATATATATATATATATATATATATATATATATAGAGAGAGAGAGAGAGAGAGAGATTTTATAACGATAGACAGATATATAGAAAAAAGACTTTATAACGAGAGATAGATATGAAAGGACTTTATATTGATAGATAGATAGATAGATAGATAGATATGAAAAGACTTTCTAACGATGGATAGATATGAAAAGACTTATAACGATCGATCGATCGATAGATAGATAGATAGATAGAATAGAATAGACTTTATAACGATAGATAGAAAATTTGTTTATAACGATAAATAGATAGGCAGATAGATAGAAAAAGACTATAATGATAGATCGATAGATAGATAGATAGATACGAAAAGACTTTATAACGATCGATAGATATGAAAAGACTTTATAACGGTCGATCGATAGATAGATAGATAGATAGAAAAGACTTTATAACGATAGATAGAAAAATTGTTTATAACGATAAATAGATAGACAAATAGATAGATAGAAAAAGACTATAATGATATATATATATATATATATATATATATATATATATATATATATATATAGATAGATAGATAGATAGATAGATATGAAAAGACTAATTTTGTTATGTTGGTAATGCGCACGGCAAGAGGGGTGCTGGGAATTTAATTTATTTTTTTTATCAGGCGAATTCATTTAGCGTCTTTCTTTTTCTTTCCATCACTTTTATAGTTAGGTATTCCCCAGTGTGATATTAGAAGATCTGCCAGGAATGGTGAAATGTTGTAAGAACCAGGGCGCAAATTTACTGTAGATGACCTTGCAATTAAGGCACTCTCTTTATCTCTCGCATTATCGCAACACGTACAATTGTGATGGAAAGAAAAAAAGAAAAACACTCTAAGTGAAATAGACTGAAAAAAAAAAAACCTAAAATTCCCAGCACCCATCTTGCCGTGCGCACGTGTAGTTCTACCAACATGACATAATTAGTTTTCAATTCACCGTGTCTCTTCAGGATGTTGGCGATCAAGGTGCTCCACATTTTCCTTTGTATCTTTTAAAAAAAAATTACTTTGTTTTTTCTCTCCTAAACCCTGTTCGGCCACGTCTTTAACCAAGCTTGCTTGTTAGGTTAGGCGTTATTTTCCTCTTTCCCTACCGGTATGAAATGACATATTCTAAGTTGAATAAACAATAATTTTACTTGCGAAAAATTTAGTCTCATTTGCTTATTTCTCTGTCCAACGATAATATATATATATATATATATATATATATATATATATATATAGCAGAAACATTTTTTTCTCCCGATGATGGCCATGTTGGCCGAAACTAGTCGAGGAATATAAATGAAATAATAATAATAAAAGCATAAGAATATTAATCTACAACCCAGTATGTCTGAAGATTTTAATTGATTTTTTTAATAATATTTATCGTTCAATATATATATATATATATATATATATATATATATATATATATATATATATGTGTGTGTGTGTGTGTGTGTGCGTGCGTGTGTGTGTGTGTGTGCGCGTGTGGGTGTATTTAGGCAGCAATCCTTCAATGCTGCACATTGCACTGAACACGACACACAGGAGGCCTTGATTTAGTATTTTATACAATTTCTCATGCGATCTAATATTTTTTTCTTTTCAGATGATAAATTATATAAAAACATTCCGATTGTTCTTTTTTTTGCATATATGTATTTATACATTATATAAATACATACATGCAACAAACTATTTCTCATTTAACAGTTTAAATATTTCATCCTTGAAAACGGCTAAATGTATAGCCGAAAGCGCTCGTAAAAAAAGAACATTCGTACATTTTTTTTTATAATTTATCATCTGAAAAGAAAAACAATTATTAGATCGCATAAGAAATTGTATAAAAAATTAAATATATATATATATATATATATATATATATATATATATATATATATGAGGGTCATTCAATAAATAAGGTGAATTTTTCGGTATAAAGACTTCTAATACAGATAGAAGCTTACTTTTTTTTTATTCAACGTAGTCTCCCAGCACTGTCACACACTTTCCCCATCTGTGCACAAGTTTCCGTATTCTCTCAGCGTAAAAATCTTTGGACTGATGTCTCATGCCAGTCGCTCACAACACTTTTGACTTCATCGTCACTTTTAGACTTCGTGCCTCTCGTGAACGCTTTCAAGGGACCAAACAGGTGGAAGTCTGAATGGTCAAGGTCTGGGCTGTAAGGGGGATGAGGGAGCAGTTCCCAGCCCATCTCGTTGATAGTCTGCACCGTTTGGGCTGCTGTGTGAGGCCTTGCGTTGTCATGATGCAAGATGACTCCTTCTGACTGATGACCCCTGCATTTGTCCCAACAGATAAGCACAAAGTCCTTGCAATGTCATCCACTGTCACCCTTCTGTCAGACTGAATGAGGTCATTGACTGATTCGATCACCTCAGGAGACCTCACTTCTGTCGGCCTCCCAGGCCTGTCTTCATCCTCAACACTGTTCCATCCTTCTTTAAACAATTAAGCCCACTTGTAGACATTTTTTGTGACTGAAACATGTGGCACCATACACAGTTGACATTCTCCTATGAATTTCAACTGGTTTGCACCCTTCAGCAACCACAAACTTGATAACTGACCGCTGTTCAATCCTGGAGCATCCTTCTTGGTCGGCCATCTTTGTTAATCGCCAAAACTCTCAAAGTTTTTTTTAATCTGCAAAATAAATTAAATCCATGTGAAAAAGAAGTAAAACAAAAATAAAAAAAGAGTAAGCTTCTATCTGTATTAGAAGTCTTTATACCGAAAAATTCACCTTATTTATTGAATGAACCTCGTGTGTATATATATATATATATATATATATATATATATATATATATATATATGTATATATATATATATATATATATATATATATATATATATATATATATATATATATGTATATTAATTTGGTCTAGCTAGGCTATTTAAAAAAGAATTGTGCTAAACATAGGGGTCTGTGTCAGATAATATAAATCAAATTTAAGAGCAAGACAAAATATAGATATAAGGAATTAAAATCGATTTAAATTTAAAGAAAATTACAACGAGAGCAAAACAAAATCAAAATAAATGCAAATTTTTGACATTCTATAATGTAATTAATATATATGGAAATTGATCAATTAACGTCGGCCAGCCCGAAAAATTGATAATGTCATAACGTTAGAAGCTAGTATGTAAATTTTAAATCAATGTTAATTCCTTAAGTCATATATATATACATATATATATTTATATATATATGTGTGTGTGTGTGTGTGTGTATGTGTGTGTATATGTGTGTGTATCTACATATATATATATATTTATATGTATGTGCTCGTGTATATATAATAACTGACCATCGACTCTGGCCAATCGTTACTGCAGAAGCTCGCTCAGGCACACTTTTGTTTGTTCCATCCGTCGTTTATACTGCAACTATGCTGAGCAGACCTTAGTTACAGTTTGTGGGAGAGACCGTGCTATCTAGCGTAGTCAACAATCTGAACAAGGCCAGCACACTTAAACCTTTGTGACTTAGTGCTAGCACAGATATCGACGCCACCCGCCCAAGTGTTCCGTCTACCCAGTTTCCCTCACAAGGCGTTTTGGAAAACACGTGGTATGGTTTTCATGCACTTTCCAAAGGTTCCGCACACTGGGATCGCCCTCACTCCAGACAGATAACATCAAGGAAGACAAATCAACTGTGCTCTCAAAGTCAGAAAGCGACCGTTCTTATCACTCGGACACGCACCCATATATATATATATATATATATATATATATATAATGTAGTAATAAGACACCATTATATAGAAGAGGAGTGTGAAAAGCCCTGTTTTCATTGGCTGACGCTGACTGACATGTGTCAATAAGAACGGTCGAAGTCCAGCCTTCCTAGTTCATGAATTTCTGTTTTTTGCAATGTCGCGGTGCGTAGCACGACGCTTTCAAGGAGGCGGCCTGTTTCACCTAGAGTCAGGTTGGGGTTGATGTTGGAGCCGATATGATGCGAAACCCGAAATCGGCGATGAGAACAGTGCATCACTGAAGACCACCCTTGATGCATTTAAAATGTATGACTTAACTATATATATATATATATATATATATATATATATATATATATATATATATATATATATATATATATATATGTATATATATATATATATATATATATATATATATATATATATGTATATATATATATATTTGTATTTAGGCAGCAATCCTTCTTTCATGCACATTTTATTAAAAACGACTGACAAGATGCTTTTTTTTTATCAAATTTCTGATGCGAAAAAGAAACAATGTAAAATTATTGTTTAAAAACTATGTATTTTAATAAAAAGTTCATATATATATATATATATATATATATATATGAACTTTTTATTAAAATACATAGTTTTTAAACAATAATACATAGTTTTTAAACAATAATTTTACAATATATATATATATATATATATATATATATATATAAAATTAAATTAGTAAGAAATGGAAAAACTATGTATATGTCATGTTTCGTTATTTTCTTAGCGTCATCGAAACCTTTGGGAATTTTACAAGGTCCTGATAAAGAATATTACATAGCGCAATATGTTTCCTACTTAATAATTCCCTCAGAGTAAAGCACACATATAATTCATATATATATAAGAGATGGAAACCGTTCATGGAGACACTGTTCATGTAAACATTACATGCCACATTCCAAATGAGTCTACTAATAGAAAATAACTATACTGCCCTCCCTTTTTGAGGTGAATGTACTAATAATGACTGGTTCGGTTTGGTCCAACTCTCCAAGATATTTGGCCCACCACTGCTGTGGCCGGGAACTGAACTCACAAATCTTTGGGTCTAGTGACTGGATCTAACCAACGTCTTTATCCACTGCACCATGTTTCCTTGCGGACCCATGGTCCAGTGGATAAAGACGTTGGTTAGTTCCAGTGACTAGACCCAAAGTTGGTAGTTGGGTTAAAGGGAAATAATTGCGATATCCAAAAGAAGCATGACACGTGGAACTAGAGCAAGCTATCCTGGTGTGCGAAATAAAGGATTTGGTTGGAAATTCCAGTCCCATGAAGAACGCCAGGGAGGAAAAACAGCCGAAACGTTGTGAATATAGCACTGAAAATGAGGATAACAATCCGAATAATGTAAATAATGCCAGTAAGAATGTATATTTCGATTACATTATAAATTTAGTTATTCAGAAAATTATTGTTAAAAACGAGCTAATCATGTTTCAGAAAACAAAATGTACCTTCGAAAAAAGAATGAAAAATATATGACTAACGCCTACCATTTTATGGTATCTTGTCTCGCAAAACGGAATTCATGTTAAAACAGCGATAGAAGCAGGAAAAAATGTAAGTCTTGTTTGTATGATAAAGAGTTTTGTCAGAAGATAGTGTAAATCGAAAATAATAAAAAAAAAATATGGAAGAGCTGAAGACAATAAAATTACAAAATAAAAAAAAAGATTATTGAAAATGTCTACTTAGAAAAGATGTAAATAAGCAATAGAAAAAAAATCAAATGTTGAATAGCCACGAATAGCAATTTTGAGACGGATTCTTAGAATGAAGATATAGAGAAAGAAGGTTTTAGAAAGGTTTAAGTAGCAAAATAAATAAAAAAATAAATAATTGAAGTTATTAAAATATAGACAGGAAAAAAAGGACACTATTAAAGACAAACGAAACTAAAAAGTTGGTCGTTTTTGTTTAGCGGCATATCAACCTGTATGGGTTATTAAGACCGAAATCTAAATAATTTGATTGGTTCGGTTTGGTTGATTTTGTTTAGCGGCATATCAACATCTATGGGTTATTTATTGCCGAAATCTAAATATTTTGATTGGTTTGGTTTGGTTGATTTTGATAACGGAGTTACAACCTCTATGGGTTATTTAATACCGATATCTAAATAGTTTGATTCGTTTGGTTTGGTTGATTTTGTTTAGCAGCATATCAACATCTATGGGTTATTTAATGCCGAAATCTAAATATTTTGATTGGTTTGGTTGGCTGATTTTATTTAGCGGCATATCATATCAAGCTCTATGGGTTATTTAATGCCGAAATCTAAATGTTTTGATTGATTTGGTTTGGTTGATTTTGTTTAGAGGCATATCAACCTCTATGGGTTATTTAATGCCGAAATCTAAATATTTTGATTGGTTTGGTTGGTTGATTTTATTTAGAGGCATATAAACCTCTATGGGTTATTTAATGCCGAAATCTAAATATTTTGATTGGTTTGGTTTGGTTGTTTTTGTTTAGCGGCATATCAACATCTATGGATTATTTAATGCCGAAATCTAAATATTTTGATTGGTTTGGTTGTATTTGTTTAGCGGCATATCAACCTCTATGGGTTATTTAATGCCGAAATCTAAATATTTTTATTGGTTTGGTTTGGTTGTATTTGTTTAGCGGCATATCAACCTCTATGGGTTATTTAATGCCGAAATCTAAATATTTTGATTGGTTTGGTTTGGTTGTTTTGGTTTAGCGGCATATCAACCTCTATGGGTTATTTAATGCCGAAATCTAAATATTTTGATTGGTTTGGTTTGGTTTGGTTGTTTTTGTTTCGTGGCATATCAACCTCTATGGGTTATTTAATGCCGAAATCTAAATATTTTGATTGGTTTGGTTTGGTTGTTTTTGTTTCGTGGCATATCAACCTCTATGGGTTATTTAATGCCGAAATCTAAATATTTTGATTGGTTTGGTTTGGTTGTTTTTGTTTCGTGGCATATCAACCTCTATGGGTTATTTAATGCCGAAATCTAAATATTTTGATTGGTTTGGTTTGGTTGTTTTTGTTTCGTGGCATATCAACCTCTATGGGTTATTTAATGCCGAAATCTAAATATTTTGATTGGTTTGGTTTGGTTGTTTTGGTTTAGCGGCATATCAACCTCTATGGGTTATTTAATGCCGAAATCTAAATATTTTGATTGGTTTGGTTTGGTTGTTTTGGTTTAGCGGCATATCAACCTCTATGGGTTATTTAATGCCGAAATCTAAATATTTTGATTGGTTTGGTTTGGTTTGGTTGTTTTTGTTTCGTGGCATATCAACCTCTATGGGTTATTTAATGCCGAAATCTAAATATTTTGATTGGTTTGGTTTGGTTGTATTTGTTTAGCGGCATATCAACCTCTATGGGTTATTTAATGCCGAAATCTAAATATTTTGATTGGTTTGGTTTGGTTGTTTTGGTTTAGCGGCATATCAACCTCTATGGGTTATTTAATGCCGAAATCTAAATATTTTGATTGGTTTGGTTTGGTTTGGTTGTTTTTGTTTCGTGGCATATCAACCTCTATGGGTTATTTAATGCCGAAATCTAAATATTTTGATTGGTTTGGTTTGGTTGTATTTGTTTAGCGGCATATCAACCTCTATGGGTTATTTAATGCCGAAATCTAAATATTTTGATTGGTTTGGTTTGGTTGTTTTGGTTTAGCGGCATATCAACCTCTATGGGTTATTTAATGCCGAAATCTAAATATTTTGATTGGTTTGGTTTGGTTTGGTTGTTTTTGTTTCGTGGCATATCAACCTCTATGGGTTATTTAATGCCGAAATCTAAATATTTTGATTGGTTTGGTTTGGTTGTATTTGTTTAGCGGCATATCAACCTCTATGGGTTATTTAATGCCGAAATCTAAATATTTTGATTGGTTTGGTTTGGTTGTTTTGGTTTAGCGGCATATCAACCTCTATGGGTTATTTAATGCCGAAATCTAAATATTTTGATTGGTTTGGTTTGGTTTGGTTGTTTTTGTTTCGTGGCATATCAACCTCTATGGGTTATTTAATGCCGAAATCTAAATATTTTGATTGGTTTGGTTTGGTTGTTTTTGTTTCGTGGCATATCAACCTCTATGGGTTATTTAATGCCGAAATCTAAATATTTTGATTGGTTTGGTTTGGTTGTTTTTGTTTCGTGGCATATCAACCTCTATGGGTTATTTAATGCCGAAATCTAAATATTTTGATTGGTTTGGTTTGGTTGTATTTGTTTAGCGGCATATCAACCTCTATGGGTTATTTAATGCCGAAATCTAAATATTTTGATTGGTTTGGTTTGGTTGTTTTGGTTTAGCGGCATATCAACCTCTATGGGTTATTTAATGCCGAAATCTAAATATTTTGATTGGTTTGGTTTGGTTTGGTTGTTTTTGTTTCGTGGCATATCAACCTCTATGGGTTATTTAATGCCGAAATCTAAATATTTTGATTGGTTTGGTTTGGTTGTTTTTGTTTCGTGGCATATCAACCTCTATGGGTTATTTAATGCCGAAATCTAAATATTTTGATTGGTTTGGTTTGGTTGTATTTGTTTAGCGGCATATCAACCTCTATGGGTTATTTAATGCCGAAATCTAAATATTTTGATTGGTTTGGTTTGGTTGTTTTGGTTTAGCGGCATATCAACCTCTATGGGTTATTTAATGCCGAAATCTAAATATTTTGATTGGTTTGGTTTGGTTTGGTTGTTTTTGTTTCGTGGCATATCAACCTCTATGGGTTATTTAATGCCGAAATCTAAATATTTTGATTGGTTTGGTTTGGTTGTATTTGTTTAGCGGCATATCAACCTCTATGGGTTATTTAATGCCGAAATCTAAATATTTTGATTAGTTTGGTTTGGTTGTTTTTGTTTCGTGGCATATCAACCTCTATGGGTTATTTAATGCCGAAATCTAAATATTTTGATTGGTTTGGTTTGGTTGTTTTTGTTTCGTGGCATATCAACCTCTATGGGTTATTTAATGCCGAAATCTAAATATTTTGATTGGTTTGGTTTGGTTGTATTTGTTTAGCGGCATATCAACCTCTATGGGTTATTTAATGCCGAAATCTAAATATTTTGATTGGTTTGGTTTGGTTGTTTTGGTTTAGCGGCATATCAACCTCTATGGGTTATTTAATGCCGAAATCTAAATATTTTGATTGGTTTGGTTTGGTTTGGTTTGGTTGTTTTTGTTTCGTGGCATATCAACCTCTATGGGTTATTTAATGCCGAAATCTAAATATTTTGATTGGTTTGGTTTGGTTTGGTTGTTTTTGTTTCGTGGCATATCAACCTCTATGGGTTATTTAATGCCGAAATCTAAATATTTTGATTGGTTTGGTTTGGTTGTTTTTTTTTCGTGGCATATCAACCTCTATGGGTTATTTAATGCCGAAATCTAAATATTTTGATTGGTTTGGTTTGGTTGTATTTGTTTAGCGGCATATCAACCTCTATGGGTTATTTAATGCCGAAATCTAAATATTTTGATTGGTTTGGTTTGGTTGTTTTGGTTTAGCGGCATATCAACCTCTATGGGTTATTTAATGCCGAAATCTAAATATTTTGATTGGTTTGGTTTGGTTGTATTTGTTTAGCGGCATATCAACCTCTATGGGTTATTTAATGCCGAAATCTAAATATTTTGATTGGTTTGGATTGGTTGTTTTTGTTTCGTGGCATATCAACCTCTATGGGTTATTTAATGCCGAAATCTAAATATTTTGATTGGTTTGGTTTGGTTGTTTTTGTTTCGTGGCATATCAACCTCTATGGGTTATTTAATGCCGAAATCTAAATATTTTGATTGGTTTGGTTTGGTTGTATTTGTTTAGCGGCATATCAACCTCTATGGGTTATTTAATGCCGAAATCTAAATATTTTGATTGGTTTGGTTTGGTTGTTTTGGTTTAGCGGCATATCAACCTCTATGGGTTATTTAATGCCGAAATCTAAATATTTTGATTGGTTTGGTTTGGTTTGGTTGTTTTTGTTTCGTGGCATATCAACCTCTATGGGTTATTTAATGCCGAAATCTAAATATTTTGATTGGTTTGGTTTGGTTTGGTTGTTTTTGTTTCGTGGCATATCAACCTCTATGGGTTATTTAATGCAGAAATCTAAATATTTTGATTGGTTTGGTTTGGTTGTTTTTGTTTCGTGGCATATCAACCTCTATGGGTTATTTAATGCCGAAATCTAAATATTTTGATTGGTTTGGTTTGGTTGTATTTGTTTAGCGGCATATCAACCTCTATGGGTTATTTAATGCCGAAATCTAAATATTTTGATTGGTTTGGTTTGGTTTGGTTGTTTTTGTTTCGTGGCATATCAACCTCTATGGGTTATTTAATGCCGAAATCTAAATATTTTGATTGGTTTGGTTTGGTTGTTTTTGTTTCGTGGCATATCAACCTCTATGGGTTATTTAATGCCGAAATCTAAATATTTTGATTGGTTTGGTTTGGTTGTATTTGTTTAGCGGCATATCAACCTCTATGGGTTATTTAATGCCGAAATCTAAATATTTTGATTGGTTTGGTTTGGTTGTTTTGGTTTAGCGGCATATCAACCTCTATGGGTTATTTAATGCCGAAATCTAAATATTTTGATTGGTTTGGTTTGGTTTGGTTGTTTTTGTTTCGTGGCATATCAACCTCTATGGGTTATTTAATGCCGAAATCTAAATATTTTGATTGGTTTGGTTTGGTTGTATTTGTTTAGCGGCATATCAACCTCTATGGGTTATTTAATGCCGAAATCTAAATATTTTGATTGGTTTGGTTTGGTTGTTTTTGTTTCGTGGCATATCAACCTCTATGGGCTATTTAATGCCGAAATCTAAATATTTTGATTGGTTTGGTTTTTGTTGTTTTTGTTTCGTGGCATATCAACCTCTATGGGTTATTTAATGCCGAAATCTAAATATTTTGATTGGTTTGGTTTGGTTGTATTTGTTTAGCGGCATATCAACCTCTATGGGTTATTTAATGCCGAAATCTAAATATTTTGATTGGTTTGGTTTGGTTGTTTTGGTTTAGCGGCATATCAACCTCTATGGGTTATTTAATGCCGAAATCTAAATATTTTGATTGGTTTGGTTTGGTTTGGTTGTTTTTGTTTCGTGGCATATCAACCTCTATGGGTTATTTAATGCCGAAATCTAAATATTTTGATTGGTTTGGTTTGGTTGTTTTTGTTTCGTGGCATATCAACCTCTATGGGTTATTTAATGCCGAAATCTAAATATTTTGATTGGTTTGTATTGGTTGATTTTGTTTAGCGGCATATCAACCGCTATAGATTATTTAATGCCGAAATCTAAATATTTTGATTGGTTTGGTTTGGTTGTATTTGTTTAGCGGCATATCAACCTCTATGGGTTATTTAATGCCGAAATCTAAATATTTTGATTGGTTTGGTTTGGTTGTTTTGGTTTAGCGGCATATCAACCTCTATGGGTTATTTAATGCCGAAATCTAAATATTTTGATTGGTTTGGTTTGGTTGTATTTGTTTAGCGGCATATCAACCTCTATGGGTTATTTAATGCCGAAATCTAAATATTTTGATTGGTTTGGATTGGTTGTTTTTGTTTCGTGGCATATCAACCTCTATGGGTTATTTAATGCCGAAATCTAAATATTTTGATTGGTTTGGTTTGGTTGTTTTTGTTTCGTGGCATATCAACCTCTATGGGTTATTTAATGCCGAAATCTAAATATTTTGATTGGTTTGGTTTGGTTGTATTTGTTTAGCGGCATATCAACCTCTATGGGTTATTTAATGCCGAAATCTAAATATTTTGATTGGTTTGGTTTGGTTGTTTTGGTTTAGCGGCATATCAACCTCTATGGGTTATTTAATGCCGAAATCTAAATATTTTGATTGGTTTGGTTTGGTTTGGTTGTTTTTGTTTCGTGGCATATCAACCTCTATGGGTTATTTAATGCCGAAATCTAAATATTTTGATTGGTTTGGTTTGGTTTGGTTGTTTTTGTTTCGTGGCATATCAACCTCTATGGGTTATTTAATGCAGAAATCTAAATATTTTGATTGGTTTGGTTTGGTTGTTTTTGTTTCGTGGCATATCAACCTCTATGGGTTATTTAATGCCGAAATCTAAATATTTTGATTGGTTTGGTTTGGTTGTATTTGTTTAGCGGCATATCAACCTCTATGGGTTATTTAATGCCGAAATCTAAATATTTTGATTGGTTTGGTTTGGTTTGGTTGTTTTTGTTTCGTGGCATATCAACCTCTATGGGTTATTTAATGCCGAAATCTAAATATTTTGATTGGTTTGGTTTGGTTGTTTTTGTTTCGTGGCATATCAACCTCTATGGGTTATTTAATGCCGAAATCTAAATATTTTGATTGGTTTGGTTTGGTTGTATTTGTTTAGCGGCATATCAACCTCTATGGGTTATTTAATGCCGAAATCTAAATATTTTGATTGGTTTGGTTTGGTTGTTTTGGTTTAGCGGCATATCAACCTCTATGGGTTATTTAATGCCGAAATCTAAATATTTTGATTGGTTTGGTTTGGTTTGGTTGTTTTTGTTTCGTGGCATATCAACCTCTATGGGTTATTTAATGCCGAAATCTAAATATTTTGATTGGTTTGGTTTGGTTGTATTTGTTTAGCGGCATATCAACCTCTATGGGTTATTTAATGCCGAAATCTAAATATTTTGATTGGTTTGGTTTGGTTGTTTTTGTTTCGTGGCATATCAACCTCTATGGGCTATTTAATGCCGAAATCTAAATATTTTGATTGGTTTGGTTTGGTTGTTTTTGTTTCGTGGCATATCAACCTCTATGGGTTATTTAATGCCGAAATCTAAATATTTTGATTGGTTTGGTTTGGTTGTATTTGTTTAGCGGCATATCAACCTCTATGGGTTATTTAATGCCGAAATCTAAATATTTTGATTGGTTTGGTTTGGTTGTTTTGGTTTAGCGGCATATCAACCTCTATGGGTTATTTAATGCCGAAATCTAAATATTTTGATTGGTTTGGTTTGGTTTGGTTGTTTTTGTTTCGTGGCATATCAACCTCTATGGGTTATTTAATGCCGAAATCTAAATATTTTGATTGGTTTGGTTTGGTTGTTTTTGTTTCGTGGCATATCAACCTCTATGGGTTATTTAATGCCGAAATCTAAATATTTTGATTGGTTTGTATTGGTTGATTTTGTTTAGCGGCATATCAACCGCTATAGATTATTTAATGCCGAAATCTAAATATTTTGATTGGATTGGTTTGGTTGTATTTGTTTAGCGGCATATCAACCTCTATGGGTTATTTAATGCCGAAATCTAAATATTTTGATTGGTTTGGTTTGGTTGATTTTGTTTAGTGGCATATCAACCTCTATGGGTTATTTAATGCCGAAATCTAAATATTTTGATTGGTTTGGTTTGGTTGTTTTTGTTTCGTGGCATATCAACCTCTATGGGTTATTTAATGCCGAAATCTAAATATTTTGATTGGTTTGGTTTGGTTGTTTTTGTTTCGTGGCATATCAACCTCTATGGGTTATTTAATGCCGAAATCTAAATATTTTGATTGGTTTGGTTTGGTTGTTTTTGTTTCGTGGCATATCAACCTCTATGGGTTATTTAATGCCGAAATCTAAATATTTTGATTGGTTTGGTTTGGTTTGGTTGTTTTTGTTTAGTGGCATATCAATCTCTATGGGTTATTTAATGCCGAAATCTAAATATTTTGATTGGTTTGGTTTGGTTGATTTTGTTTAGTGGCATATCAACCTCTATGGATTATTTAATGCCGAAATCTAAATATTTTGATTGGTTTGGTTTGGTTGTTTTTGTTTAGCGGTATATCAACATCTATGGATTATTTAATGCCGAAATCTAAATATTTTGATTGGTTTGGTTTGGTTGATTTTGTTTAGCGGCATATCAACCTCTATGGATTATTTAATGCCGAAATCTAAATATTTTGATTGGTTTTGTTTGGTTGATTTTGTTTAGTGGCATATCAACCTCTATGGATTATTTAATGCCGAAATCTAAATATTTTGATTGGTTTGGTTTGGTTGATTTTGTTTAGTGGCATATCAACCTCTATGGATTATTTAATGCCGAAATCTAAATATTTTGATTGGTTTGGTTGATTTTGTTTAGCGGCATATCAACCTCTATAGATTATTTAATGCCGAAATGTAAATATTTTGATTGGATTGGTTTGGTTATATTTGTTTAGCGGCATATCAACCTCTATAGGTTATTTAAATGCCGAAATCTAAATATTTTGATTGGTTTGGTTTGGTTGTTTTTGTTTAGTGGCATATCAACCTCTATGGATTATTTAATGCCGAAATCTAAATATTTTGATTGGTTTGGTTTGGTTGTTTTTGTTTAGCGGCATATCAACATCTATGGATTATTTAATGCCGAAATCTAAATATTTTGATTAGTTTGGTTTGGTTGATTTTGTTTAGCGGCATATCAACCTCTATAGATTATTTAATGCCGAAATCTAAATATTTTGATTGGATTGGTTTGGTTGTATTTGTTTAGCGGCATATCAACCTCTATGGGTTATTTAATGCCGAAATCTAAATATTTTGATTGGTTTGGTTTGGTTGTATTTGTTTAGTGGCATATCAAACTCTATGGGTTATTTAATGCCGAAATCTAAATATTTTGATTGGTTTGGTTTGGTTGTTTTTGTTTAGTGGCATATCAACCTCAATGGATTATTTAATGCCGAAATGTAAATATATTGATTGGTTTGGTTTGGTTGTATTTGTTTAGCTGCATATCAACCTCTATGGGTTATTTAATGCCGAAATCTAAATATTTTGATTGGTTTGGTTTGGTTTTATTTGTTTAGCGGCATATCAACCTCTATGGGTTATTTAATGCCGAAATCTAAATATTTTGATTAGTTTGGTTTGGTTGTTTTTGTTTAGCGGCATATCAACCTCTATGGATTATTTAATGCCGAAATCTAAATATTTTGATTGGTTTGGTTTGGTTTGGTTGTTTTTGTTTAGTGGCATATCAACCTCTATGGATTATTTAATTCCGAAATCTAAATATTTTGATTGGTTTGGTTGGGTTGTTTTTGCTTAGTGGCATATCAACCTCTATGGGTTATTTAATACCGAAATCTAAATATTTTGAGTGGTTTGGTTTGGTTGTTTTCGTTTAGTGGCATATCAACCTCTATGGGTTATTTAATGCCGAAATGTAAATATTTTCATTGGTTTGGTTTGGTTGTTTTCGTTTAGTGGCATATCAACCTCTATGGGTTATTTAATGCCGAAATCTAAATATTTTGATTGGTTTGGTTTGGTTTGGTTGTTTTTGTTTAGTCGCATATCAACCTCTATGGATTATTTAATTCCGAAATCTAAATATTTTGATTGGTTTGGTTTGGTTGTTTTTGCTTAGTGGCATATCAACATCTATGGGTTATTTAATACCGAAATCTAAATATTTTGAGTGGTTTGGTTTGGTTTGGTTGTATTTGTTTAGCGGCATATCAACCTCTATGGGTTATTTAATGCCGAAATCTAAATATTTTGATTGGTTTGGTTTGGTTGATTTTGTTTAGCGGCATATCAACCTCTATAGATTCTTTAATGCCGAAATGTAAATATTTTGATTGGATTGGTTTGGTTGTATTTGTTTAGCGGCATATCAACCTCTATGGGTTATTTAATGCCGAAATCTAAATATTTTGATTGGTTTGGTTTGATTTATTTGTTTAGCGGCATATCAACCTCTATGGGTTATTTAATGCCGAAATCTAAATATTTTGATTAGTTTGGTTTGGTTGTTTTTGTTTAGCGGCATATCAACCTCTATGTATTATTTAATGCCGAAATCTAAATATTTTGATTGGTTTGGTTTGGTTTGGTTGTTTTTGTTTAGTGGCATATCAACCTCTATGGATTATTTAATGCCGAAATCTAAATATTTTGATTGGTTTGGTTTGGTTTGGTTGTTTTTCTTTAGTGGCATATCAATCTCTATGGGTTATTTAATGCCGAAATCTAAATATTTTGATTGGTTTGGTTTGGTTGATTTTGTTTATAGGCATATCAACCTCTATGGATTATTTAATGCCGAAATCTAAATATTTTGATTGCTTTGGTTTGGTTGTTTTTGTTTAGCGGCATATCAACATCTATGGATTATTTAATGCCGAAATATAAATATTTTGATTAGTTTGGTTTGGTTGATTTTGTTTAGCGGCATATCAACCTCTATAGATTATTTAATGCCGAAATCTAAATATTTTGATTGGATTGGTTTGGTTGTATTTGTTTAGCGGCATATCAACCTCTATGGGTTATTTAATGCCGAAATCTAAATATTTTGATTGGTTTGGTTTGGTTTGGTTGTTTTTGTTTAGTGGCATATCAACCTCTATGGATTATTTAATGCCGAAATCTAAATATTTTGATTGGTTTGGTTTGGTTTGGTTGTTTTTCTTTAGTGGCATATCAATCTCTATGGGTTATTTAATGCCGAAATCTAAATATTTTGATTGGTTTGGTTTGGTTGATTTTGTTTATAGGCATATCAACCTCTATGGATTATTTAATGCCGAAATCTAAATATTTTGATTGGTTTGGTTTGGTTGTTTTTGTTTAGCGGCATATCAACATCTATGGATTATTTAATGCCGAAATATAAATATTTTGATTAGTTTGGTTTGGTTGATTTTGTTTAGCGGCATATCAACCTCTATAGATTATTTAATGCCGAAATCTAAATATTTTGATTGGATTGGTTTGGTTGTATTTGTTTAGCGGCATATCAACCTCTATGGGTTATTTAATGCCGAAATCTAAATATTTTGATTGGTTTGGTTTGGTTGTATTTGTTTAGTGGCATATCAAACTCTATGGGTTATTTAATGCCGAAATCTAAATATTTTGATTGGTTTGGTTTGGTTGTTTTTGTTTAGTGGCATATCAACCTCAATGGATTATTTAATGCCGAAATGTAAATATATTGATTGGTTTGGTTTGGTTGTATTTGTTTAGCTGTATATCAACCTCTATGGGTTATTTAATGCCGAAATCTAAATATTTTGATTGGTTTGGTTTGGTTTTATTTGTTTAGCGGCATATCAACCTCTATGGGTTATTTAATGCCGAAATCTAAATATTTTGATTAGTTTGGTTTGGTTGTTTTTGTTTAGCGGCATATCAACCTCTATGGATTATTTAATGCCGAAATCTAAATATTTTGATTGGTTTGGTTTGGTTTGGTTGTGTTTGTTTAGTGGCATATCAACCTCTATGGATTATTTAATTCCGAAATCTAAATATTTTGATTGGTTTGGTTGGGTTGTTTTTGCTTAGTGGCATATCGACCTCTATGGGTTATTTAATACCGAAATCTAAATATTTTGAGTGGTTTGGTTTGGTTGTTTTGGTTTAGTGGCATATCAACCTCTATGGGTTATTTAATGCCGAAATGTAAATATTTTCATTGGTTTGGTTTGGTTGTTTTCGTTTAGTGGCATATCAACCTCTATGGGTTATTTAATGCCGAAATCTAAATATTTTGATTGGTTTGGTTTGGTTTGGTTGTTTTTGTTTAGTCGCATATCAACCTCTATGGATTATTTAATTCCGAAATCTAAATATTTTGATTGGTTTGGTTTGGTTGTTTTTGCTTAGTGGCATATCAACCTCTATGGGTTATTTAATACCGAAATCTAAATATTTTGAGTGGTTTGGTTTGGTTTGGTTGTATTTGTTTAGCGGCATATCAACCTCTATGGGTTATTTAATGCCGAAATCTAAATATTTTGATTGGTTTGGTTTGGTTGATTTTGTTTAGCGGCATATCAACCTCTATAGATTCTTTAATGCCGAAATGTAAATATTTTGATTGGTTTGGTTTGGTTGTATTTGTTTAGCGGCATATCAACCTCTATGGGTTATTTAATGCCGAAATCTATATATTTTGATTGGTTTGGTTTGGTTGTATTTCTTTAGCGGCATATCAACCTCTATGGGTTATTTAATGCCGAAATCTAAATATTTTGATTAGTTTGGTTTGGTTGTTTTTGTTTAGTGTCATATCAACCTCTATGGGTTATTTAATGCCGAAATCTAAATATTTTGATTGGTTTGGTTTGGTTGTTTTTGTTTAGTGGCATATCAACCTCTATGGGTTATTTAATGCCGAAATCTAAATATTTTGATTGGTTTGGTTTGGTTTGGTTATTTTTTTTTTGCGGCATATCAACCTGTATGGGTTATTTAATGCCGAAATCTAAATATTTTGATTGGTTTGGTTTGGTTTGGTTGTTTTTGTTTCGTCGCATATCAACCTCTATGGATTATTTAATGCCGAAATCTAAATATTTTGATTGGTTTGCTTTGGTTTGGTTGTTTTTGTTTAGTGGCATATCAACCTCTATGGATTATTTAATGCCGAAATCTAAATATTTTGATTGGTTTGGTTGGGTTTGTTTGTTTTTGTTTAGCGGCATATCAACCTCTATGGGTTATTTAATGCCGAAATCTAAATATTTTGATTGGTTTGGTTTGGTTTGGTTGTTTTTGTTTAGCGGCATATCAACCTCTATGGATTATTTAATGCCGAAATCTAAATATTTTGATTGGTTTGGTTTGGTTGTTTTTGTTAATGGCATATCAGCCTCTATGGGTTATTTAATGCCGAAATCTAAATATTTTGATTGGTTTGGTTTGGTTGATTTTGTTTAGCGGCATATCAGCCTTTATGGGTTATTTAATGCCGACATCTAAATATTTTGATTGGTTTGGTTTGGTTTGGTTGTTTTTGTTTAGCGGCATATCAACCTCTATGGGTTATTTAATGCCGAAATCTAAATATTTTGATTGGTTTGGTTTGGTTTGGTTGTTTTTGTTTAGCGGCATATCAACCTCTATGGATTATTTAATGCCGAAATCTAAATATTTTGATTGGTTTGGTTTGGTTTGGTTGTTTTTGTTTAGCGGCATATCAACCTCTATGGGTTATTTAATGCCGAAATCTAAATATTTTGATTGGTTTGGTTTGGTTGATTTTGTTTAGTGGCATATCAACCTCTATGGGTTATTTAATGCCGAAATCTAAATATTTTGATTGGTTTGGTTTGGTTTGGTTGTTTTTGTTTAGTGGCATATCAACCTCTATGGGTTATTTAATGCCGAAATCTAAATATTTTGATTGGTTTGGTTTGGTTTGGTTGTTTTTGTTTAGCGGCATATCAACCTCTATGGGTTATTTAATGCCGAAATCTAAATATTTTGATTGGTTTGGTTTGGTTGATTTTGTTTAGTGGCATATCAACCTCTATGGGTTATTTAATGCCGAAATCTAAATATTTTGATTGGTTTGGTTTGGTTGATTTTGTTTAGAAGCATATCAACCTCTATGGGTTATTTAATGCTGACATCTAAATATTTTGATTGGTTTGGTTTGGTTGATTTTCTTTGGCGGCATATCAACCTCTATGGATTATTTAATGCCGAAATCTCAATATTTTGATTGGTTTGGTTTGGTTGATTTTTTTTAGTGGCATATTAACCTCTATGGGTTATTTAATGCCGAAATCTAAATATTTTGATTGGTTTTGTTTGGTTGATTTTGTTTAGAGGCATATCAACCTCTATGGGTTATTTAATGCCGAAATCTAAATATTTTGATTGGTTTGGTTTGGTTGATTTTGTTTAGCGGCATATCAACGTCTATGGATTATTTAATGCCGAAATCTAAATATTTTGATTGGTTTGGTTTGGTTGTTTTTGTTTAGCGGCATATCAACATCTATGGGTTATTTAATGCCGAAATCTAAATATTTTGATTGGTTTGGTTTGGTTGATTTTGTTTAGCGGCATATC
This sequence comes from Acanthosepion esculentum, assembly GCA_964036315.1. Taxonomy (NCBI): domain Eukaryota; kingdom Metazoa; phylum Mollusca; class Cephalopoda; order Sepiida; family Sepiidae; genus Acanthosepion; species Acanthosepion esculentum. Next base: position 3,126,076 of record OZ038515.1, on the reverse strand, counting down.
AGCCTCTATGGGTTATTTAATGCCGACATCTAAATATTTTGATTGGTTTGGTTTGGTTTGGTTGTTTTTGTTTAGCGGCATATCAACCTCTATGGGTTATTTAATGCCGAAATCTAAATATTTTGATTGGTTTGGTTTGGTTTGGTTGTTTTTGTTTAGCGGCATATCAACCTCTATGGATTATTTAATGCCGAAATCTAAATATTTTGATTGGTTTGGTTTGGTTTGGTTGTTTTTGTTTAGCGGCATATCAACCTCTATGGGTTATTTAATGCCGAAATCTAAATATTTTGATTGGTTTCGTTTGTTTTGGTTGTTTTTGTTTAGCGGCATATCAACCACTATGTATCATTTAATGCCGAAATCTAAATATTTTGATTGGTTTGGTTTGGTTGTTTTTGTTTAGTGGCATATCAACCTCTATGGGTTATTTAATGCCGAAATCTAAATATTTTGATTGGTTTGGTTTGGTTTGGTTGTTTTTGTTTAGCGGCATATCAACCTCTATCGGTTATTTAATGCCGAAATCTAAATATTTTGATTGGTTTGGTTTGGTTGATTTTGTTTAGTGGCATATCAACCTCTATGGGTTATTTAATGCCGAAATCTAAATATTTTGATTGGTTTGGTTTGGTTGATTTTGTTTAGAAGCATATCAACCTCTATGGGTTATTTAATGCTGACATCTAAATATTTTGATTGGTTTGGTTTGGTTGTTTTTCTTTGGCGGCATATCAACCTCTATGGATTATTTAATGCCGAAATCTCAATATTTTGATTGGTTTGGTTTGGTTGATTTTGTTTAGTGCCATATTAACCTCTATGGGTTATTTAATGCCGAAATCTAAATATTTTGATTGGTTTTGTTTGGTTTATTTTGTTTAGAGGCATATCAACCTCTATGGGTTATTTAATGCCGAAATCTAAATATTTTGATTCGTTTGGTTTGGTTTATTTTGTTTAGCGGCATATCAACGTCTATGGATTATTTAATGCCGAAATCTAAATATTTTGATTGGTTTGGTTTGGTTGTTTTTGTTTAGCGGCATATCAACATCTATGGATTATTTAATGCCGAAATCTAAATATTTTGATTGGTTTGGTTTGGTTGATTTTGTTTAGTGGCATATCAACCTCTATGGGTTATTTAATGCCGAAATCTAAATATTTTGATTGGTTTGGTTTGGTTGATTTTGTTTAGAGGCATACCAACCTCTATGGGTTATTTAATGCCGAAAATAAATATTTCGACTGGTTTGGTTTGGTTGTTTTTGTTTAGTGGCATATCAACCTCTATGGGCTATTTAATGCTGACATCTAAATATCCCGCACGTAATGTTGTGCTTTCATATACAGTTACCTCATACATAATTTTATACTTTCAGATCAAAATGTATCTATTTTTAGATATATTGTTAGCAGAACATAAAATGTATTGTTGGTACTTTTCCTATAAAAATGTATTTTCATAGTCTTTAATGTTGTATTGATTAATTGAATTAAAATCCATTGACATCACATGCATTTCGGTGGCCCCAAAACAAATATTCAGGCATCCTGAACAAGTTTTAGCAGAAAATAAACAAGAATCGCACTTAACCCGTACGCCGTCATTTGGCCCAATATCTTCCCTGTGTCCTTAGAAACTCAAATTCAAGCTTTCTGTGCAATGTTCTATCAAAAATTTCTCCTGACTCGCGGACTGGTCGTGGTCAGCCGGTCGCTGAGTAGCCTCGAACATTCCCAGCAATCAAAGGAGGTTACATGCCAAGTTTCAGCACATTACGTCCAAATGCTGAGATGCCTATAAAACCCAAGCAAACAAACATACAAACTGAAGTACAGAATTATATATATATATATATATATATATATATATATATATATATATATATATATATATATATATATATATATATATATTATAAACTGTTACATTGGAACATGCAAGTTACCACGACAAAAATGCATATTTGTTTCGACATTTAAAAACGTCTCATCAGGTGACTAACGTTGTTTGTAATAAACGATTTTATTTAAAAAATACAATTTATGAAACATCATTTCTTTTTACATTTTTGAAAATTTTCCATAGAAAGCAAATAAACAAATATATAAAAAAATTATTTTTTCCATAAAAGGAAAAGAAAGAAAAAATATACTAATCTTACATAATAAATTAGAATACAAAATAAATTTTAAATATTTATATGACTTTTATATATTTATTTTAAATTATAAACTATTATCAAACAGCAACACTAGTAAAATAATTATAAACCAATTCACAGCTAACCTTACTTCATTATATATATATATATATATATATATATATATATATATATATATATATATATATATATATATATATATATATATATACTACCGGTAATTTACGAATACTAACCTATTTAATACTTTATTCTAGAATAAACCGCTAAGGATAACATTAAAATGTTTCTATAAAAATAATATAACATGAGAGGAGTGTTTATTGAGTTATAAAGTTGATATAATTAAGTAGGTGTTTTATTTGTATATGGCTTTTCTTCTTGAAGAGTCTTTTATTTACGTACTATGTTTAATTTTGTTTAAGTATGTGATTTCTAAAAAAAAAGAAAAGAAAGTTAGAAATGCTAACATATAAAATGCTAAAATATGAACGTTTGTATATATAGTCTTTTCGTTATTTTACATTTGAATTATATATATTTATAGATAGATAGATTCGATCCTCAGGGCAGTGGTTATGCGAGGTATGTAGACAAGACTTGAACAACCTGGATTCTGTGGTCTGTGACTGTTGTCTTCATTGGGTGCACCTGAACCATACCCGAGCGTAAGGTTTGGATTTGAAGAGGCTGTTATGCCTGAAATGCTTAAAATATTCAAAGACTACTATATATTGTTTTTTGATAATTGATGATGAATAAATGATTTTAACTTGTGCTTTAAGAATTGATGTTGGAAAAAAAATTGTCTGACCATTTGATGGTTCAAATAAATAAACGTATGTTAAATCTGCATGTTGTTTGTTTTAACATTACTTGCTTTCATTATAGTAAAAATAAAATAACGATGAAATAGCGTCATGGTTTATTTTACCGAGACCAGTGATATAGGCTTAAAAGCATGTTTGTCTATTTTACCGGGGCATGCAAGTAAAAAAGCGAAGAAAAAAGCGAAGAAAAAGCGAAGAAAAAAGAGAAGAAAAAAGAGAAGAAAAAAGAAAAAAGAGAAGAAAATGTGAAGAAAAAATTGAAGAAAAAGAGAAGAAAAAAGAGAAGAAAAAAGAGAAGAAAAAGTAAAGAAAAAAGAAGAAAAAAGAGAAGAAAAAAGTAAAGAAAAGAGAAGAAAATAGAGCAGAAAAAAGAGAAGAAATAGAGAAAAAAAGAGAAGAAAAAGAGAAGAAAAATTGAAGAAAAAAGAGCAGAAAAAAAGAGAAGAAAAAATAGAAGAAAAAAGAGAAGAAAAAAGAGAAGAAAAAAGAGAAGAAAAAAAGCGAAGAAAAAAGCGAAGAAAAAAGAGAAGAAAAAAAGCGAAGAAAAAAGCGAAGAAAAAAGAAGAAAAAAGAGAAGAAAAAAAGAGAAGAAAAAAGAGAAGAAAAAGTGAAGGAAAAAAGAGAAGAAAAAAGAGAAGAAAAAGAGAAGAAAAAAGAGAAGAAAAAAGCGAAGAAAAAAGGAAGAAAAAAGAGAAGAAAAAAGAGAAGAAAAAAGCGAGGAAAAAGACCAGAAAAAAGAGAAGAAAAAAGAGAAGAATAAAAAAGAAAAAAAGAAAAGCAAATAAGAGAAGAAAGAGAAGAAAAAAGAGAAGAAAAAGAGAAGAACAAAGAGAAGATAAAAGAGAAGAAAAAAGAGAAGAAAAATGATTGCGAAACAAGAAGCGGAAGACAACTGATCGAAAAGAAAAAGAAAAGAAAAAGGTCGAGAACTGTTGTAGAAAAAGAGGCAGAAAGGACATAAAAAATGATATAAAAAAGAAAATTGTTTGAAGAATCAACATAGAATAAAGATTAAATTTAAATAACTAAAAAGTAAAACAAGAAATATGGAAGATTTAGTCCGAATAATGCAATAGAGTGAACAGAAAATGGTAGGCGATTGGAAATTTTGTTCGACGATATTGGATTACACCGATTTGGGAACCTCGAGGTGGTATATATTAGCAATCTTGTCTTGTTAGAATAATTACGAATGAGTAGTAAGTTCGATCCTCACTGGGTTCCCCCATAATATTCGGCCTTGTGCCACATCAAAGCTACGTTTGGAAAATCGCTATTGGATTACACCGATTAACATTTTTTTCGACTCAAATGTTGTTGGGCAATAGGCACATGTTTCTGGGATATTTTTTCACGCTGAATCTGAAAATCAAGTCCATTTTGACCCATCACATGAGGTTTTCTTAGTAGAGATTAGTATAGATAATTTTTATTTTGCTTAAAATAGGTCAAAATGCCTAATTCACAGGGATATACCAAGGGTTAAATATGCGAGTGACATAGTTGAAACATTTCATTTCATGTTAAAATGATTTATTATTCAAGAAAAAAGATCCGAATAACTTTCAAAATGAATTCGAAGTTATTTCAGTTCAGATAAGCTGACCAGAAAATGCTTGATTTTATGCTGGTAAATGTTCTTGTGCTCTTAATGTTTATAGCTTGTTAAAAAATTGTAATTTGTGTTTCTTCTCTACTTTTCCTAGAAGTTCTTTAGAAGTCATTGAATTACAGCGATTTTAGTTTTTATTAGTAGTTTTCACTTTAAGCCTGAAACCGTTATAAGATTTTATCATATTACTTGAATTTACGGAGGTCTGGTATTGTCATGCAGTCTCTGTATAACACGCATAGGAACATCGATAAATGAGGGTTGTTAGGGAGCTAGGCGAGTGTATTTGAGACTAGCAAGATTAGAATTTTCTTTATCAGAGCTTAAAATGCCGCCAAACACCAGATAGTTATAGCCAATTAGGAACTTTGCAGATAGGATGTTAACATGATGGCTGGTTTCTAATGGAGTATCAAAAGAGATCAACCCTTTTCAAAAGAAACGTAAAGTTTCCAAGAATAGAAGATATATACTTTTGGATGGAGAAAAATTAATGTATTTTTCATTCGTTTGTATCTTCTTGATTTGATCAAAAAATGGATGACACATGAAAGAATATACATATTTTAAGCCGGGGCAAGAAATGGCATGCTAATTTTAAAGCCTTCTAAACGGGCCACTCAAATGATTAATAGCGAGACCCCTTTGTGCCCTTTCATCTGCATGGCTGATGCTAACCTCCAGGAGAATTACTCGTTGCGTTTTCTCGGGATAATATACTCGGCTGACATAAAGTAGAAAGACTATATGAGATTCACCTCTAGGTCTGCTCCGGAATCTATCTTACATATCTATAAGTTTTACATTCGCTCATGCTTTGAATATTGGTGTAACATATAGTCTTTTGCTCCAGCTATATATTTGGAGATTCTTGATAAAATCCAAAAAAGAATCAACAATATTATTGTTCTTGACCTGGCATCTCGGCTTCAGTTACTTATCCACTGTCATAACGTAGTTTTCCTGTGCCTTTTCTGTATATATACTTCCATGATGATTGTTTGGATTAGCTCTTCCTTGTAGTGACTCGACTTTATTAATTTAAATGCAGGTACTAGATTGGCAACAAGCTCTCATCAATTTACAATTGAATTGCCCTGATGTAGCCGTAAGTTCTATGTTAACACTTTCTTCCACAAGCTGAAAATGCGACGAAGAGACTTTTGGAGTAGAAGTGGCGGTTGTATTTAACGATTTCAACAGTAAACGTTTGAGACCGAAATGCCAATCTAGTAGCACAATTAAATTCATGTAATCGAGGCAGCTGACATGAAAACATATATATAAAAAAAAACAGACAGAAGCTTCGTCACGTCGGTGAGAAAGTGACTGAAGTCAAGATACCAAGTCAGGATTGATTACATTACAGATTCTTCTTTGGATTTTGTCAAAAACCTCGAGAGGAATAACAGGAGCACCAGACCAGATATGGCAGCAGTATTCAATTCATGGATGAATGGTAAAATTTAAATGTTTGAAGGTTGTAGTTATCAGGGAAGCAAGTAAACGGAAGGTAGTTCCACTGTCGGGAAGTGCGAGAAAAGAAATTGTTGGAGTAGAAGTGGCGGTTACATCTAACTATTTCAACGCTAAAAGAGTGGGGCGTAGATGCCAATCTAGTAGCCCGCTTAAATTCATGTAGTCGGGCCATCAGAGAAGATAGGTCATCAGAACAGTTACCATGAAAATATGTACACTATTTACATTATTCGGACTATTGTCCTCACCTGAGTTGCCATGTTTATCACAACGTTTCGGCCGTTGTTCGCTCCGACCTTCTTCAGGTGGTTGGAATGTCGAACTGAACGCTTTATTTCGCTCGCTGGTATAGACTGTTCTAGTTCCACGTTCCTAATAGATGTCATTTATCTCCTGTTAATTCTTCTCTCAAAGTTCTCCACCGCCTTAACCAGGTATTGAACTCACACTCTTCGGGTCCTGTCACTGAATCTAACTAATGCCTTTATCCACCGTGCCATGGGAAGAGGTAAGCCACATCACGTCTTTGAGAGAGAGACTGAAGTCGAGATGCCATGTCAGGACCGATTACATTGCAGATCCTTCTTTGGATTTTGTCAAGAACCTCAAAATGAGTAGGACGATCATCAGACCTGACATGGCAGAAGTATTCAATTCACGGATGAAAGGTAGATTTGTAAATGTGCAAAATGAAATCTGTCAAGAAAAGTTTTCTGGCACGGCACAGTAACTCAGCTTTCCTTGCAGTAGATGCAGCTATTGATTCTATGTAGGAAACGGAAGGGAGTTCTACAGGCGGGAAGTGCTAGAAAAGAAAGAGTTAGATTAGAAGTGGCGGTTGCATTTAGTTATTTCATCAGTAAAAAGGCAAAAAGGGTGGGATCTAAATACCAGTTTAGCAACATGATTAAACTCATGTCGTCAGGGCACCAGGGAAAAAAAGAAGCTTCTCAGAACAATGCCATGAAAATATTTTTAGAAAAAGACAGAGGGAAGCCAAGTGACGTCGCTGAGAAAGTGACTGAACTCGAGATGCCTGGTCAGGATGAATTACATTGGATATCCTTCTTTGGATTTTGACAAGAATCTCTAGATTTATAACAGGAGAAGCAAACCAGATATGGCAACAGTATTCAATGAATGGACGAATGTTAAATTTGTAAATGTGCAAGATGGGTCCTGGGAAGCCACGTCACGTCGGTGAGAAACGGACTGAAGTCCAGATACCAAGTCAAGATCGATTACACTGCAGACCCTTCTTTGGATTTTGTCACGAACCTCGAGACGAATAGCAGGACCAACAGAGCAAATATTTGTAAATATGCGGGATGTATTCTGGACATTACAAAGAGAAATTCTAAATATCTAGGGCTATTAAATGTAAATGGATGGCCCAACTGGGTTTAGGAGATATAATGAATAGACAAAATCTACTAAGAGCTACAAAAGACAGGAAGTCACCAACGGCGCATAAAAGAAGAAAGTCTAATATAATCACTACCAATGTGTGACTGATAACATATAATTTCCATATATGAATATGGAACTAATACTGCCGGTTCAAACATGGCACTTGAGAGTAAGAAAAAATTCCTCAAAAATGGTACCTCGAATTTTGCCACTTTAATTCCGGGAATAAAACTTTGAAAGCAATGTGTACTAGAAAAAGAAGAAAATGAAGACGAAAAGAAGAAGAAGAAGAAGAAGAAGAAGAAGAAGAAAAAGAAGAAGATGATGAAGAAGAAGAAGAAGAAGATGGTGATGATGATGAAGAAGAAGAAGAAGAAGATGAAGAAGAAGAAGAAGAAGAAGAAGATGAAGAAGAAGAAGAAGATGATGATGATGATGATGAAGAAGAAGATGATGATGATGATGATGAAGAAGAAGAAGAAGAAGAAGATGAAGAAGAAGAAGAAGATGATGAAGAAAAAGAAGAAGAAGAAGAAGAAGAAGAAGATGAAGATGATGAAGAAGAAGAAGAAGAAGATGATGAAGAAGAAGAAGAAGAAGAAGATGAAGAAGAAGAAGAAGAAGAAGAAGAAGAAGAAGAAGAAGAAGAAGAAGAAGAAGAAGAAGAAGAAGAAGAAGAAGTATATACTTGATTATATTGGCCATGAAAAAAAAACTGCTTTTATTGGTCCGTTCCAGGAATTATATTGTTGAACAATATGTGTGTGTACGTATTCAAACGTGTGTGTGTGCTGGTGTAAGTGTATGTGTCCAAGAGTGAGTTTGTGTGTGAGCGAACGTACATGCTTGTGAGAGAGTTTAACTGCGAAAGATTGCGTGTTTAATTGGTTAATGTTTATATATGTGGGATTGTGTATCTGTATGGCTTTTAGCTTATGTGTGAGATTGCTTTTGTGAGTTGGTTTGTCTGTGTGAGTGTGTATCAGCGTGAGATTGTGCGCATGTATGTCCGTGCGTGTAAGGTGTATGGAAATGATGTACTTTGAATCAGTTTTCCAGATAAGATCTGATTTCCCCGATGATAAAAAGAAAACAGATAAAATAAACAGAATGCTTTCTTACTGTGTAAAATCTCCACATTTAATCCCATATTTAAACAAGGTTCCATATGAACAATTTTTCTTTACTGACAATTCTCGACTTCAAAATGGCTCTTCTTGTTCCACACGACATTATTTACATCTTCGCTTAACTTCTACGTTCTGAATCTCATCATCTTCTCTCATTATCTTTCTCTATTCGATTCTAAGATGTCTTATTTTTCTTCTTCTTTGTCTTTTTCTTCTTATTCTTTTTCTTCTACATCTTTTCTTCTTTTTTCTTTTTTTTACTGCTACTTCTTTTTCGTCTTCTTTTGCCCCTTCTTCTTTTGATTCTTCTTCTTTTTCTTCTACTTCTTTTCCTTCTTTTGATTCTTCTTCTTGCTTTTCTTCTTCTTTTGTTTTTCTTCTTCTTTTTCTCCTACTTCTTTTTCTTCTTTTTTTGATTCTTCTTCTTCTTCCTTTTCTTCTTCTTTTGTTTTTCGTCATCAATTTCTTTTTCTTCTACATCTTTTTCTTCTTTTCTTCTTTTGTTTCTTTTTCTTCGTCTTTTGCGTCTTCTTCTACCTTTTCTTCTTTTTCTTCGTCTTTTTTCTTCTTCTACATTTTTTCTTCTTTTTCTTCTTTTTCTTTTTTCTTCTACTTTTTCTTCTTTTTTGATTCTTCTTCCTTTTCTTTTCTTCTTCTTTTTCTTCTTGCTTATATATCTGTTGTATTCTTCATCTTCTATTTGATTCTGATTCCGACAGAGTGCGTCTTGTTCTTCGCCGACACTGGCCTTTGTTAGTATGTGAACTGGAAATCGGAGACCTAAGTTCAAAATCCAGTCGGGTCCGTTATATTATATTTGCATTTAATCTTCAGAAAGGTATGACCCACCTGTTCTCCTCTCAGTTATGTCTTAGTTGCTAAAACTGGTATCACTAAATCATTATTATTTCAAAAGAAAAAAAAAACTTACAATCTACAATATATTTTCTGACTTTAAATAACCTGCAAAGGGTTGCTAAGCCGTAGAAAATAAATCAATTAAAAAAAAAGTTTTACTGCCAACTTCTGAATTTCAGGTATCGGGTAGTAGGACTTGTATAAGTAAATCACTTTTTTCTTTTATGTGCCGTATCCCTTCAGGGCGTAGGTGATCATGACCCTCCACATCTTTCTGTCCCTTTTAGCTCTTTATAAGTTTTGTCTTTTTGTTATTTCTCCCAAAACCCGTTCCATCATTTACTTGCTCAAGCTCATCAAGTATGTTACGCGTTGCTTTTCTCTGTCCCTTTTTCCCTTAATCTGTCCTGTGAGTATCAGATTTTCCTAGCCCTCCTTCCTCATTACTTGCCCCAGAAATTTCAACTGTCTCTTCCTGATGTTAATTATGAGTTTCGTTTTTTTGTTTTCATTCTCTCCAAAACCTCGTGGTTGGTAACATGTTCGTCTCATGTTATCCTCGGCATCTATCTGTAGAACCAGATTTCTGTTGCTTCAAGTCTCTTCATCGTTGAGGAGATTGTTCAGCATTCGCTGTCATTCACGAGGACGCATATAACGCAACAGTTCAGCAATCTTTCTTTGTTTTCAACAAAATTTTTCTTAATACTCTGTCTAGCTCTTCAAAAAAAAATCTTACAAACTTGAAAATATTTTTTCAGGTTTTAAATAACCAGCAAAAGATTTTAGTCATGAAACATCAGTAAAATTATTCCTTTTCTTCTTCTGTTTTTTCTTCTGTTTCTTCTTCTTCTTCTTCTTCTTCTTCTTCTTCTTCTTCTTCTTCTTCTTCTTCTTCTTCTTCTTCTTCTTCTTCTTCTTCTTCTCTCTCAAATTCTTGTTGTTTTGTTCTTGTTCTTGTTGCTGTTATTCTTCTTTTCTTTCTCTTCTTCTTCTTTACTTCTTCTTTTCCTTTTCTTCTTCTTTTACTTCCTCTTCTTTTCTTCTCTTTTTTCTGCTACTTTTCCTTCTTCTTCTTCTTCTTCTTCTTCTTCTTCTTCTTCTTCTTCTTCTTCTTCCCTCTCAAATTCTTGTTGTTTTGTTATTGTTCTTGTTCTTGTTGCTGTTATTCTTCTTTTCTTTCTCTTCTTCTTCTTTACTTCTTATTATCCTTTTCTTCTTCTTTTCCTTCATCTTCTTTATCCTTTTTCTTCTTGTTCTTGTTCTTCTTGTTCTTGTTCTTCTTGTTCTTCTTGTTCTTGTTCTTGTTCTTCTTGTTCTTGTTCTTGTTCTTGTTCTTCTTCTTCTTCTTCTTCTTCTTCTTCTTCTTCTTCTTCTTCTTCTTCTTCTTCTTCTTCTTCTTCACCAGTAGTAACTGGTGATTGAGTGATAGCAAGAAAGACAAAGTAAATACACAAGCACCCCTCTCTTTCTTTTGAGGGAGAGCGCGAAATCCAGGGTCTTCTCTCATTGATCTGTCCACCGAACTTGTCACCTGCCACTATATTTTAAACACACACTTATCGCTGTCTCAAATCTGAAACCAAAGAATGGTTTCGTCGGGACTTAAGAACGGAAATAAAACAGATCAACGATGAATGACCGAAACATGAAAAAAAATGAGGTGGAAATTAATCCATGAGTAATTACAAACCATAATTAAGCACAGATTATCGCGGCATGTTAGAGACACCCAGTGAGAACCGACCTCAATAGAGTAGTATTGCTTCAGTACATTAATTTGTTAACCATTTCTTCCCAGCGGTGAGCCTCGTGTTCATTGTTATCTGTCGACAATAAAACGCTCTCCTACCTACCCGCCTAAAATGCCACCCTCGAAGAAAGTTTTAAACTCTTACTTGAAGTATCCGTTACGCAGCATGGTTGCTTTTCGAAACCTCGCCCGAAATTATCAGTCCCTGTGGGCAAACAGCCATCCCACCACCAGCGGTGACATGCAGACAGAAAAAGAAATAAATCGCTGTTGCTCTGTTCAATATCAGGTCAAGGTGAAAATGATACTACGCCCACGGAATCATAAACATATTCATTTTTATCAGAACGAAAACACAGGAATCTTCCGACGCGTAATATGAATACTTTCGTGTCCTTCTTTCTCTATCAATCTTTCTTTTAAAAATATAATAACTTTGCTAACGGAAAGACATGAATAAAGCGAGACCGAATTTTAGTTGTATTTCTATTACCAAAATGTATATCTTCACTCTAAAATATATATATTAAGGAACAGGAAAATGGCGTCAGAAGCAAAAAGAAGTATGCAAAGAGCTTGTGGAACTTTCTTCCGATTACTTCCTTTCCAGTCAACTTTGATCTTCAAAAATTTAAATGCAATTGTCACTTCTGTCTCCTTGAAATCTGTTCTTTTATTGTCTTCCCTCACTAATAATATTATTTTTCTCAGCTTGTTTTCACTCTCATTGGCCCCTTGCGTCCTAGAGGCTATATCGCATTGTTTCGGTTGAAATAGTTAAAACATAACCAAAAAATATGACTGTAAATGCTAGAATATATCCTCAGAGAAGAAAATGAATGTTATGGGTCCTTACCTATATCTAAAGAATGAACTCTTCCTAACACTATGTATACTACGCCTCTCAAGAGAGAGAGAGGGACGAATCGAGTCGAGCCGATAGTAGTTCACTCCAAACCAGACTGACAGTCATACTAACACCTTCCACATCTTGTATTATTATTCCATGTAATATATCTTCGTTATTTCTACTCTTGTGTTCGTGTTGTTCTTCCTTGGTCCTAACCTGGACCATAACACTTTCTTTCTTTCTTTCTATCTTTCTTTCTTTCTGTTATGGGTCCTTACCTATAACTACAGAATAAACTCTTCCTAACACTATGTACACTACGCCTCTCAAGAGAGTGGGACGAATCGAGTCGATCTGATAGTAGTTCACTCCAAACCAGACTGACAGTCATACTAACACCTTCCACATTTTGTATTATTATTCCGTGTAATATATCTTCGTTATTTCTACTCTTGTGTTCGTGTTGTTCTTCCTTGGTCCTAACCGGGACCATAACAATGAGATAAGTCAAGAGAGTATCTGTCTATATTTCTGAGATGAGGTATTATGTAAACTATTTACATTATTCGGACTATTGTCATCATCTTTGTTGCCATATTAAAAGGCAAGAGAGATGTTGTTTTACATAATAATGCTGAGAATACTGAACGTGTGAGCAAGTTTTGTTTTAAAGAAAATGGCAAGTAAAAAAAACGGTGGTACTTATAAAAGGAATGAGACAGCTCAAATTTCAATGACACGTGGAGAATTTTAAAATCACAAAACATATTGGCTGCAAGAGGGAACCCTACCTAAGGAGCTTTTCAAAATGGATGTTAGAAAAGGGGCTGAGGGAGATAGAAAGTGGACAGATATTGCTTGGGGACACAAATGATAGGAAGATATGGAGAGACATGACACAATTCGTGAAAGGAGAATGCACTTAGTTTAGTATTAATGAGATAGATCAAACATTATACCTATAATTGTAGGATCAGAATTCAGTTATAAATTTATATATGAGGTATTCATGATGTACTGATCAATTCTCTCTCTCTCTCTCTCTCTCTCTCTCTATATATATATATATATATATATATATATATATATATATATATATATAAAATTGAAGATTCAAACTGTTATCGTGATTTCCACCAATCAGGTATCGTCTGGCAGTTAGTTCTTAAATTACTCTACATTTCGCTTTTTGAAAATAGTACTGAGCGCGTTTTTATTAATTTAGCCGCTTTGTAATATGCAATTCGAAGTTTTAAGTCCTTGCTTAATATTAGAAATTTGTTCTTCTTCTTCTACGTCTTCTTCTTCTTCTTCTTCTTCTTCTTCTTCTTCTTCTTCTTCTTCTTCTTCACATTCTTCTTCTTCTTTTTCTTCTTCTTCACATTCTTCTTCTTCTTTTTCTTCTTCTTCACATTCTTCTTCTTCTTCACATTCTTCTTCTTCTTCTTCTTCATATTCTTCTTCTTCTTCACATTCTTCTTCTTCTTCTTCCTCTTCACATTCTTCTTCTTCTTCTTCACATTCTTCTTCTTCTTCTTCTTCTTCTTCTTCACATTCTTCTTCTTCTTCTTCTTCACATTCTTCTTCTTCTTCACATTCTTCTTCTTCTTCTTCTTCTTCTTCTTCTTCTTTTTCACATTCTTCTTCTTTTCACTTTCTTCTTCTTCTTCACATTCTTCTTCTTCTTCTCCTTCTTCTTCTCCTTCTTCTTCTTCTCATTCTGCTCCTCCCTTTCTCTTACATTCTACTACGTGCATTTGTTTATTTTTGAAAATAATAATATAGCGTCCATTATTTAAAAAAAAAGCTTGAAGAGCTTAAGGTTGAAACCAAGATAGCCGATTCAACTGACCTCCTGAATTTTAATGTTCAAAATCTACATGTTATTTTTTCATTTTATTTTATATTTTCATCTATTGAGCACTAATGTTTCCTAGTCTGGTTCACCTCTGACTATCAATCTTTTATACATATATATATATATATATATATATATATATATATATATATATATGTATGTATGTGCGTGTGTTTGTGTATTTTGAGAGCAAAAGTTTTTTCAGGCATATTTTATTAAAAACAATAACTCTTCTCAGATAGAGGACATTCCGTCAAAAACAGTTAAACGTTCATGTCGGACGAAATATGGTTTGTTTTCGACACTTTAAGTTATCATCAGGGTAGCGAGAAATGGTGGGTCTTCTTTACCTAGCAAGTGTAGTGATATATATATATATATATATATATATATATATATATATATATATATATATATATATATATATATATGCACATTTCATTGAATACGATAGACAAGGTGCTTTTATTTAGTTTTTTATACAATTTGTCATGCGATCTAATAATTTTTTTTTCTTTTCGGATGATAAATTATATATATAACAGTTTTTATATAATTTATCATCCGAAAAGAAAAAAAGATAAAATAAGAAATTATATAAAAAACTAAATAATGGTATACCGTATCTGTCGTATTCAGTGAAATGTCTATGAAAGAAGGATTACTGCTTATATACACAAATATATATATATATATATATATATATATATATATATATATATATATATATATATATATATATATGGATATCAGTTTGTTAGTTCAATCACACATATTGAGCACTTATCGGTAAGTACCGCGCATGTATATATATATATATATATATATATATATATATATATATATATATATATATATATATAACATATATATATATATATATATATATATATATATATATATATATAACATATATATATATATATATAATATATATATATATATATATATATATATATATATATATATATATATATATATAAATTAATGTAATCAAATGTAAATTCTAACGTTCATAACCATAATTTAAAGTAAAGGTCAAAACAATAAAATAGTATAACAATATTCTTTATTATAGGATATTACATTTGAACATACTCTTTTCACGGAAAAAGAGGTTCTTTGTAAATAAATTGTAATAATCCTCAGCCTAATGAGATGTGATAATACACATCGAAACATGAAGGCATTTTTGTAACAGTTCTATGTTCTTATGTAATATCCTAAAATAAAGTTTATACTCGACTCTCCCGTATGAGGGTCACGTAGATCAATTCCTAGGTACCGACAGACCGCCACCACCACATGAGATATGATTATCGTGGTAAAGGTTTTGCGTAGAACAATCCACACTGTTTGAAGGGCCGAATCCAGAGACCTGGTGCACTATGTGCCACAAGGTCCCTAAATGACCCTCCGAAGGTTTTGAATTCAGAGTTGTCCTTCTCCTTGACCAGTTGCCATATATTTTATATATATATATATATATATGTGTGTGTGTGTGTGTGTGTGTGTGTGTGTGTATAAAGCAGTTGTGTCTCTTGGGGCACTGTTCCCAGGTTATCTGAATACTTGGATGAGTATCGCTGCGGAACTGAGTGAGTAGCGGCGCTATATCGAGTCTAGTTTGTGTCGTCTTCGTCACCGAGTCCCGTGGTACAGTTGGTATGACGTTTGCGTTGTATCGAAAATGGCCGTGTTTGATTCTCGGTAGTTGATGCGCACTGCTGATAGGACGAAACGGCCTTCCAGTGCTTTCTGCATTCTGTTGAGGAATCTTCTAGGCTCGACGAATTACTATAAGATTAGCCTAAAAACCCCCAAATTAATTACTATATATATATGTGTTAATAAATAAACATATAGCGATGTTTGATGTACGTCTAGAATTTCGCTGGTTACCCAAACGACCGGGCACGTGATATAACCAACGAAAATAGAGTCGCACATCAAACGTAGGTATATGTGTATTTATTAATATATATTTCTTACCTATGTCTAATCACATTGAGCACTATTATGTATACACATCTTCGCTAAATTTGGTAATTATTTATTTGCTTACTAGCGTATGCACGCCAGCACGGGTTTATACGGTCGCTAATATCTAGTTATCTCATTTACGTAAATCTATACATACATATATATATATATATATATATATATATATATATATATATATATATATATATATATATATATATATATATATATATTAAAATATGTGTAATTTGGCAGCAACTTTTCTTTTAAACATGTAGTATTGAATGTTAAAGACAACATAGTCTCGCATATTTTCTTTTGAATTTTCCCATATTCTCTAATGAGACTTTTTATTTGAAAATGATTTCGAAATATGTATTGTCCATACAATGACCTAGCGCTTTCGAACATCATTGATCATCTTCAGGGTCAATATTTTTAGTGGAAATTTTCTGGTAACATATTACAATGTTTATAATATATTTAAATTTTATAACGTATTCTTCGATCTTTTGGCTTGTGTAGTGGAAATCTTTTTCACGCTGTCACATGATAAAAATCTTCGCCCTGCACGTGATAACATCATCGCGTCTTTTGAATTTAAAAGAATTTTAACGTTTATTTAGTTTGTAAAAAAGTAGCAACATGATTACGCTACAAGACAATTGGCAAATGTTTGTTTAAAAAAAATTTTGACTAAAAATATTGACCCTGAAGATGAACAATGATGTTCGAAAGCGCTAGGTCATCGTATGGACAATACATATTTCGAAATCATTTTAAAATAAAAAGTCTCATTAGGGAATATGAGAAAATTCAAAAGAAAATATGCAAGACTATGTTGTCTTTAACATTCAATACTACATGTTTAATATATATATATATATATATATATATATATATATATATATATATATATATATATAAGGAACAGTTTATAGTTGTTCCAACTACAGAAAAGTGTGTATATTAAAAATAAGAGAGAAACCACAAACGTTTTTGGTTGTAATGTGGATTTTTTTTAATATTATGCTTTATTTTCCATAATTCTGCTACACAAGTTTCCGGTTTCGCGATCGTCATCAGCCAAAGCGTGGGGATTTCCGCATATTATTAAAAATAATTAATTTTTTTCTTGTTTTTCGATGGTAAATATTCTCGATATGAGACATTCTCTTTTTTGTGTGTTTGTGACCCAAATGTCTTTCTTGAACTGGCAGTGAAAAGTTCTGCGTGAAGGGTTATAAAATAATTAAGATTGGTCCGAGAAATGGTGAAGGAGTTATATATATATATATATATATATATATATATATATATATATATATATATATATATGTATATATATAAAAACATATGTGTGTGTGTGTGTGTAATTCGAGAATCGAAAATAGTTTTTCGAAGTTTTGGGGCAGATTCCTTACACCAAAACAAAGACAAAAGTCCATATAACACTATGTCGCCAAATCCTTCTTTTTTGTGTTATTAATTTTATAGTTCAGGGTTGACGCTGCTAAATGTAAAATACGAGTGGTGACTCAAAAGAAACCGGAATCGTTTTCTGTGTGACAAGCCCGTAGTAGTTCAGGCTTCCACTGCTAGGTGCCACTTGAGGCAACCCTCAGGCATCAGTGTGCTAACTGGTGGCATCGTGGGAAGACGTACAGCTCCGTGGTTCACATTTGTTTTGAAGTGCTTCACGCCTTTTCCTTTATTTTTACCATGGCTGAAAGGATGCCTGTCTTAAACTGAAAGAAAATTTAGAAGTTGATCCAGACCTTTTTTCGAAGGTCGTCACTGGTGATGAAAGCTGGTGCTTATGGCTACGACCGGGAAACGAAGCAGCAATCAAGTCGGTGGAAGCATCCAACGTCACCACGACGAAAAAGGAAAGGAATACGGGATCGATTCCTGTTGGAGACGCATATTTTCTATGAATTTTCTCGAACACTCAGGCCTGTAAATATAAGTAATATTATTTAATTAAAAACAGAGTATTTACTTAAATACATCGTATCTATAAAAATAATGTATAAACAGAATATATATATATATATATATATATATATATATATATATATATATATATATATATATATATATATATATATATAGATATATAAAAGTGAACATTGAAGTCAACACTTAGAGGCGACAGGCTGTTTCATGCAAGACGCAATCGTCAGGCCACGAATGTTGCTTTTTTCTCGGTTATTTATATATACGAGTCAGTGGTGCATTGTGGGTAGTCTATTTTGGCGGTTATTGTACCGGAAGTCGTTTATTTATTTTCGTTGATTTATTTTGCTTGTTTTTATTTATTTTTATTTTTTATTTTCATTTTTTATTTTTATTTCTTAAATTATATATGTATATATTTTAATTGTAATCAGTGTTTTATTAACGTAGTAAAAATTTGTTTATATCGCTTATTTAATAGTTTTGTTTAGGTTTGGGAAGATAATTAAAGGTATTTTATCAATTTTGGTTGCTGTAGTTTATTCTAACTATTATTTTAGCGGAAGCAGTTTTTAATTTGTTTATTACCTCATTTATTTATTTGGAGTGATTATCTTTACTTGATTTTTCTAACGGTTAATTTATCGGGATCGGTTTGTTAGTTCATTTATTTATTTATTTGGATTAATTTAAATTAATTTATTTACTTGTTTTTTATTAATTATTTATTATACTGTATATTTTTGTTTACTCTCTTCGGTTTTGGATTTTTAAGTAACGTAGTATTTTTTTAAATTTTTTTATCGTTATATAACAGTTATAGCTATGTTTTTCGTCCGATTTTTGGTTTGATTTTTATAGTCTGACTAATATTTATTGGTTTGTTAATTTGTTTATTATTTACTTTATTTATTTGGGTTCATTGATTTTGTTTTTTATTTTTTATTTATTTATTATATTTCGTCTATTCTAACGGGTGTGATTTGGTAATTTGTTTAGGTTAATTTATTTTACTTATTTTATTGTCATTTTGTTTATTATTACTTTTTATTTATTTATTTTTTATATTTTATTTTTTTAGTTTTTCGATTTTTAGGTAACGTATTAGAAATCTTTTTTCATGCTTGCATTTTGAGATGCGCTCGGGTCGTTTTTTTAATAATTGATTTTGGTCTGGGAAGATAATGATAGCTATTTTTTCCTACAAGCAAAGTTTGCAAGTTTTGGATTGATTGTTGTAGACTGATGATCTTCATGGATGTATCTTTTTAATAGTTTATATTAAAAAAGGCCTACTTGGATTATCCTTTGCACTTGCGAATATGATATCTATCTCTATCTCTCTCTCTCTCTCTCTCTCTCTCTCTCTCTCTCTCTCTCTCTCTCTCTCTCTCTCACGGTGGAGTAATGGATAACGGCTTGGATTGAGGAATCGGAGAGCCGAGTTCGAATTCCAGTCGAATCCATTACATTCACTTACGTGCTAATACCCTTGGTAAAGGTGTGAATCCTCTTCTTCTCCCTCCAACTATGGGTAAATAGCAGGACAGACTGGGTTCTATAGCCGTGGATGGCACCTGGTCTAGGAGAAGGACAACTCTGAATTCAAAACCTGCGGAGGGTCGTTTGGGGACCTTGTGGCATCCGTTGCACCAGGTCCCTGTATTCGTCCCTCCAAAAAGTGTGGATGGCTCTGCACAAAGCCTTCACCACTATAATCAAATCCTGTGCGAGTGTCGGGCTTTCAGTTTCTGGGACCTGATCTGTCTGACCCTCATACGTCGAGTTCGACGGGAGAGTCCATTATATATATATATGCTTTCTAAGTATATCTGGGAAATTAAAAACCAAATGCACACCAAACCAAAAATATCTTGGAAAATAAGGAAAAGATCATCAGCCTACAACAACCAATCCAAAACTTGCAAACTTTATTTTGGGCCGGATTTCTCTAACGTAAAAAGCTTCCTGAATTTAATTTTGCGTATTATTATTTTGATGAAATGCCGATGTATATTTGATTACCTCTGGTTGAAACTGTGAATGTAGACATGAGGGTTCATTTAAATGTTCTGAGATTGAACTATGATCGTTCAAGTAAAACGTCACCATCTCGTCAAATAACACGTCTCTCACTCTATCTCTCTCTCTACTCTCTCTCTCTCTCTCTCTCTATATATATATATATGTAAAATGCCGAAAAAAGTTTTGTCGTTAATAAAATTCGTTCAAAAATGCACCCTACCCTCCCTAAACTTAACCTCTTTTTCGAACGTAACTCATAATTGATACAACAATAGTTAATAAAAACGAGCACGCTACTGCTCCTGTCTATATGATTGGATTTCTCTGTATCCTTGGAAACAAGAAATTATGAATTATATGTGCGTTTAAAATTCAGTAAATTTAAAAATAAATTATTCCAAAATTCGCTTGAGGATGAAACAGAACTAATGCTTTTAATTTAATTATATAATGAGATTTGAAGGTTTTAGCTTCGGTTTTTGAAACATGGTAATTCCTGTGTCACGAAGAAACCATATTTTAAATCAGTTAATTTATCATATTTATACTCTGTAAATTTACATTGAGCACTGTTTTGTAAAAATAAAAAATAAAAATATCAATAAGAACAGCGGATTATATATCTTCCTATGCTTTCATTTTATTATAATATATATATATATATATATATATATATATATATATATATATATATATATATATATACGTATATATATATATATATATATATATATATATATATATATATATATACATACGTATATATATATATATATATGCATGTTCAATGGATGGCATTCTCAGCATCCTTCTGTAGAACCACGTTTCTTTTGTCTCAAGCCTCATCTTCGTCTTTGACTGGATTGTCCAGCAGCATTCACTATATGATGATCGATACTACATAACAGAACTGTACTCTTTCTTGATTTCTGACGATATTTTTCTCTTTCTTAATACTTTGCTCAGCTTTTGGAAGGCCACTTTCGCTATCTCAGTAGGTTTTCGGATACGCTTTCAATACGTTTATGTGTCGCAGTTTCCTTCCTCCGTTAATACGCTTCTCAGATATCTAACTTGCCGCACCTGCTTGATTTCGTTATCTTCGACATTTAATTTTCAGGATGAGCCGTTCCTGTTGTTAACAACCCTAAATTAAGTCTTGCAATTGATGTTTCTAATGTCATTTTTCTGTTTTTAATATATATTTTTTTATTTTTTCAACCATATCTTTCACTATCCCAAATACGCCCATGTATATCAGTGTTTCATTTTCTTTCATATGTTAAAATTCTTCAATTGTTGCACTGGTTCATTTTGCTAACTTCATTTTACAATTCCCATATTCGGCTGTGGCTTTTGCGGAGAACTTTTTTTTAACAATGTTGTCGTTAATCTTTCAGGTTTTGCGGAATGAGATCCAGTTCGGCGAAGGTACGTGCAGCAGAAGGACATTTTAATGATGTTAGATTAAGAAAAAAAAACTCGTTTTTTTCTGCAACTAAACAAGATCAAACAGCCTGTATTCCTAGGTTACCGATCCCCAGCCCACATATACACACACCAAAAATAAAAATAAAAAAAATGATGGAAATCCTCTGCTTGGGTAAAAATTGATATTGTGATTATTTTAAATTATTACTAATTCTTGCTGTAAGGTATATGTTATTCTCTATGTAAAGCTTCATTTTTGTTTTTGGTTTAATTCATGCATTTCGCATCTGGCAGCAGTTCAATGGTAAGTCAAAAAAGATCATTTAGAATTTCAGTAATGGTACCGACTTTCATAATCTGGCTTCCATTTACAAAGTCAATTCAGGAGCCATCAAGAGAACGGTGAATAAATTTAAAAAAGAAAGGGAACAGTAGAGAGGAAAACTGGATCAGGTGATCACAACAGGAAGAGGGATCATCATTTCAACTTAGAGTTAAAGGGATCAGTTAGAAAAGATCCGACTCAATAACAGTCCAAAGAGCAATGAAAAAAAACTAGAAAACGAATTCGTGCATGAAACCTGTGAAGAAACTTGCTACTCTAGGACAAAACTTAGAAGTTTAGAGAGGGCAAAGACCATTTTGAATAAATTGGAAAATAACCCTGGAATTATATATATATATTTGAAATTCAGTTCATTATTTCAGTCTGCCATGCCCTTCCGACCCTTAGTCATGTTTAATTAATGATGAACATGTCATTTTCATTTATGATCGTTTTTATCATGATACTTCTGTTAAGATTGGAGAGTAATTATACATTCTTATGGCTCAATGTAAAGTTCAATAGGTTTTACAAATTCGGAGAATTCCAGAAAGATATTTTTAATATTTTCTAAGTTACAACGGTTCAAAACTTTATATAACAATTGAACAATTTTGCTGTTGCAGGATTTTGAAAATTTTACTGTTACACCTGTCATATGTGTGGATATTATCTGTCTATATTTCTGAGATGATGTATTAGGTATATTATTTATATTATTCGGACTATTGAACTCATCTTTGTCAACATATCTATTACAACGTTTCGGCCGTTGTACACTCCGGACTTCTTCAGCTGGTTGGGATGTCGAACTGAACCCTTTATTTCGCTCACTAGTTTAAACTGTTCTAGTTACACGTGCCATGTTTAATGGCTGTCAGTTGTCAATTATCTCCTGTTAATTCCCCTCTTCAAGTTCTCCACTGCTTTAAACGGGTATTGAACTCACACTCTTTGGGTCCAGTCACTGGATCAAACCAACGTCTTTATCCACTGTGCCATGAGTCCTTATGTGTCCCCAGCGAGCGAAATAAAGGTTTCAGTTCAACATTCCAAACACCTGAAGAAGGCCGGAGCGTACAACGGCCGAAACGTTTTAATAAATATGGCGACAAAGATGAGGAAAATAGTCTGAATAATGTAAATAGTGTGTGGATATGTATTTGCCATTCGATATATATTCATTCTGGTTGGGAATAAATAGATATCCTCTGATGAATAAGTTAGTCCATAAACGTAGATTGTAAATCATTGATTCGCACATCGTTTTATGATAGACAATCATTTTTTGCAATACGATATTTGATAAAAATAAAACACATCCTGATTTAATAGATAAAGAAATCTGTCGTATCTATTTTTCCTCCAAAATGAAAACATATTGAAAACCAATGTATTGATTATAACACTATTGAAGTTGTTGTCAGTACCAGTAAATGTAGCAAGGATTGTGGACATCGCTTGGAGGTGGTTGTGTCATTTAATATCAGGTATCCTTTGATATCAGATATCGGCTGATTCAATCGAAATCACGAGATAACTACCAAATATCACAAACATGATTCGAATTATATCGCTAGTATGAATCATAATAGTATAGCTGGCCACTCGTATTCTAGAATGTCCGTCTACTAGGGCGGCTAGCCAATTCCTATTGCAAACGTTTGCTCAGTCGCATTTGTGTTTATTCAACACCCACAGAGCCCACCTGTGGTCTATGCTGAGCATATCTTACAGTTTCTGGGAAAAATGCGTGTTATCTAGCGTGATCAACAATTTGAACAAAGCCAGCACGCTCATGCCCTCGGCCAGGATGAGTTGTGAGTTTGTGCTATGGACGGCACTCAAGTTTATCCAATTTTACTCTCAAAGCTTGGGTCAACCCAAGTGGTATGGTTTTCAGGCACTTTCCAAAGATGCCGCACGCTGGGATCGACCCCTCCAGTCCGATAACATCAGGTATTCATGGTGAGATTCGAACCCGGGTCTTATGGTCAGAATGCGAACGTTCTAACCACTCGGCCACGTGCACATATGAATCTTAATATATAGAGATATAGATATGTGTGTGTGTGTGTGTATGTGTGTCGTGTCGTGGGTGATCATGGCTCTCCACAACTTTCTCTTCTTCGTAGTTCTTAACAGTGTCTTTCCTAATAGTTCTTTTTTTATCAGCCATTTACACGAACTTGTTAGGTAGGTTATTTGCCGTTTTTCTCTCTCCCTATTGTCTTTAATAATAACTGTGCGATAAATTCTCCAAGCTTTCTTTCCTCATTATGTGACCTAGATATTCCAACTGTCTTACTATGATGCTTAATATAAGTGGTCTCTTTGATTCCATTTTCGCTAAAATTCCATCGACGCTCACACGTTCAGTCCATGTTATTCGCAGCATCCTTCTCTAAAAAACACATTTCTCTTGACTCAATTCTCTTTTTCATTTGTGATGGCTTTCTCCAGCATTCACTGACATATATAAGGACGAATAAGGCATAATCGCCACAGAGAAACTTCCTTTCTCCACCACTGCATGGTTGATGCTCGACTGCGTCTTCTTGGCCTCACGTTTTCCAATGACTTGAGGTGGAACAACCACATTGAATCAATAGCTGCATCTTCTGCAAGGAAAGTCGGTTCACTGTATCGTGCCAGAAGGTTTTTTTTCTCGCCAAAGTACATCTTACACATCTACAAACCTAACATTCGTCCATGCATTGAATACAGTTTCTATATCTGGTCTGGTGTCCTTGCTGTTCATCTCGAGTTTCTCGACAAAATCCAAAGAAGGATTTGCGAATTAATCCGTCCTGACTTGAAATTTCAATTTCAGTCACGCTCTCATAGACGTCATGTGGTTTCCCTCTGTCTTATTTTACACATATTTTCATGGCAACTGTTCTGATGATCTATCTTCCCTGATGGCCCGACTACATGAATTTAAGCGGGCTACTAGATTGACATCTACGCCCCACTCTTTTAGCGTTGAAATAGTTAGATGTAACCGCCACTTCTACTCCAACAATTTCTTTTTAAATGCAATGTCCATTGTCATCTTCCGTTTCCTTGATACCCGTCCATCTTTTATCTTATCCTCAATCCCCACTATTCACAGATCTTTCTCTCACTTTCACTCTCTATAACCCCCGCCCTTGCGTGCTAGTGGCACTTCCGTCTTGCTTGAGGTTAAATGCTTGAAAAGAACAGTCTTGTATTCTTTTCTTTGTTTTTAATGAAATGTTCCTGTTTCTGTGCTTCGCTATGAGAAGGCTTTTTTCACTCTCCAAATGCGTTTTTAGTTTCTGGTGTGGCATATTTTTTCCTCTCTTAAATCACTTCCTTGATATTTATATTTTTTTTTACTCGCTTTATTTCGGCATCCCCAATTTGTAAATCGCATGTTGGTCCCTTTCTTTATTGACAGCCATATATCTTCTCTTCTTACAGTTGACGTTTAGTCTTTTCTTCTTGGTTCCTTTCATTACCATATGTAGGCGTTCCGGTAGTTTTCTTTTTGTGTCCGCTTTTAACACTGTCACCCGTATATCTTTATGTTGCTGAGATTGTGGTCGTGAATAACGAATCCTCACAGGACTTCTTATTCTCTCAGGATAGCCTCACTTTAAATGTTGAAGGGGAGGTTACTGAATAGAATAATCAAACGAAGCTTGGTAATGAGCGATAACTCTTAGGACAAGAACTGCACATATGAGATTCGCCAGCGGCGCGTAGAAGTAGTAGTCAACTGTTAGAAGTGAGTCAAGTGAATTCCACAATGAATCTACAACTGAAGGATATCTACCAAACACCTCACGCACTCAGATGTGGCAAAAGGCCGAATTTAATGTGGAGTATCCGAGCCCGTACGATCGGCCAAAAATTCCCCGTAGACACCGTAATAAACGGGGTCGGGTGGTTGTTTCCCGAGACGAGATTCTGCCATTCGACATAGCCTCGTCTAGGGATCCTCTCTACCCGGAGGCAGAGGGTTTGGCCAACGCAGCTGGACACGGATCTCCAACTATAGGAAATCTACCAACCTCCCCACGCGGTAAGATATGGCACAAAGCCGAATTTAATGTGGCGTATCCGAGCCCGTAGGCTCGGCCAAAAATTCCTAAAAAACGGGTTCGAGTAGCTATTTCCCGAGATGAGACTCTGCCCTTCGACATAACCTCGTCTAGGGATCCTCTCTGCCCGGATGCAAGACCAGCATACAGTATTTATTACTATATTTATATGAATGGGGCCATAACCATTGTTGTCCATACGAATGCTCCAACAGTATGGTGTAAAGACATATCCTTACTTTTCTCTCTTTTCTATTTTTATTTATTGAATTCATTTTTTATCCGTAATGCACTTCTGAGATTTCGTGAATATGTTTCTGCTATAATTGTTTTGCAACAATTCAGGAAAATGGTAGTGAATTAATGGAGCCGCGGACCACCAAACACTTCTGACAGTCTTCTTTTAATGCATCGTTAGTTTAAGGAAATGTTGAGGAGCATTACCTCGATCAAACTGATGCGCTGAACTTTGTCGGTGGTTGTATAGCCTCCACTTTCCACCGCACGTCATAATGCCAACAAGAAATGTCGAAGAGGGAGCATATTTCATAACGCCGTTGTTCTTGTATGGCATCCGTTCTTTAAGTTTCTTTGACTTTCCAAATCTCTGGAAATTGTTTGTGTGCTTATATTTAAGCCTCTTGTAATTGCACCAACGCTCTCACTCCATGTTCGTCAATGCCGAATGGACGTCCGCGAATTTCTTTAACTTCGAGATCAAATTCAACGGAAGTTGTAAAAGCAACTTTACGCCGTGTTCTTCAGTAACACGTCCTGGACCTGTTTCCAGTTGTTTCTACTCCATCGCGGCCATGTTTAATCTCAAAGAAATAAACTGACGAAAATCCTGTTTTGAATTCTTAGATTTAAAGATCTGAAAATTGACAAGAAAGTAATTTGTATTAAATATGGATGAATCAGGAAGAAACAGCATCAAATAAGATTTAAAATGATATTGTAGGTATCTTTCTCCTCGGTTTTTCGTTGAATGTTAAAGCTTACACGATTTCCATTGTAGAAAAGACAATGTACTTTCAGCAAATAAACATTAATTTAATATAACAACAAGAATACAAGCAGTTGATGGTAGATTGGAAAGTAATGTCTTTGTGTTTGGGTTAATAAAGTTCTGAAATAAAATATAAATTGTCTTGGTGTACGTATGTGAAAATACAATGAAATGATGTTGTATGTGTGTTTGTATGAAAAAGTCAACACGTTTGTGTGTGGTTCATAGGAGAGAGGATACAGGAGATAGTTAGAAATTGTTTCTAACTGTTGGCGGTGTTGCCGTAGTCTGAAATTTGCCAACACTATCGCTTTTAGCATGAGGTCATGAAGATCATAAGCGAGAGTTGCGTGGAATTTGGGTACAGTTGTGTGTATCCTGTTTTGGGAACGGATTTCGTATGTTTTTATACACGTTTTCGTAACAAAATCGGCCCCAGAATTAAATATTTATTTATTCCTAATTGGCCCTGAAAGAGCACGTGGGATGTCTTCTACTACCCCCGCACGATATTTCGGCGGTATCTACCTAAAAATAATGATGATTAATACAACAAACTTTCTGATTTGTATTCTATGATCATATTGGTGTGTTTTAAGATATAAGTTTTTTTCTTAAGTGTGATTGGTTTATAAATATTGTATTTGATATTTTAGTGGACACGACAATATACACTTTGCTTGAATTTGTATTCTTAAAACTTGTTGAAACAAATAAAACATACAACCTATAAGTCTACCATTCGCCCCTGCTTCGAATATTGCCGCCACATTCGGTCTAATGCTTCTGATATAAATTTATAGATTCTTGATAAAACCTCTAAGGGAATCTTGAATGTGATGAGTCCTGTATATCTTCAGTCACCTTTGCCACCGCCGTAATGTCTAGTCCATGTGCCTTTTCTATAAATATTTTCATGGTAAATGTCTCATGAATTTTCCTCTATGTTTTTATTTATTTCGCACTCTCACAGACAAATTGCACATATGGGAATTATTTAGGGTTTCATAGAGACACAGTGGTATTATGGTGGCTGTAATATGAATAGAAAGAATGAGTTGTTTTGGCGTAAGGAATATTGTGGCATGTTTCGGTCAGTAATTGTATCTAATTTTAAGATAAGTCAGATCGAAGGCCAGCCGTCTCCCTTTTGTCTTTTTACCACATTTTTGTATTTTCAAAATAAATATTATTTTCCTCCTTGTTACTTCGACTTTATGGATCTAAGCGCAGTACTAGATTGGCGGCAAGGTCTCATCATTTTACAGTCGATCTTGCTAGATGCAAATGTAAGTTCTTTGCGAACAGTTTCTTTTCTCTCTTGTGGAACTGTTTACTGGTTCCATGTTTTCCCGCCAACCTAGATCTTCAAAAATGTAAATGTCAATTGTAAAAGATTTCTCTTTTTTTTTGTTTTTTCTCTCTGATAATGTTTATTTTTTTGATTGGGGGTGGAATGATTAAAAAAAACTGCATTAATTTCCGAAAAAGTAATAGAACTTCACACGCAAATCAATTAACGAGTTTAGGAACAAAACCAAATGCAAAATTCGCCTTTCTTATATAAATAATAGCAGGAAAGGAAGAATCAATTTCAGTGTATCACCTACACTGAAAAAAACATAAAAATCATCGAAGTTACCAAATAGATTTATCGAATATGCTTTTGTTAGATTATTTTGTGTACCGTTATGTAACTAGTGAGCCAACCCAAACGACTTGACTCACTTTATAGTTCCCCAATAGAAGGTTAACCAATCACGAGACGTGAAATATTCAATCCGTAGTGTATAAAGGCGGCCATTTTGTTTACTCTTTCCGAATATCCAGTGCCAACCTGTCAGGCGAAAGAACAAGAGGAAGAACTACGCTCTGCTACTTTATCGGGATATCCACTGCTAACCTGAACTACGCTTCCCTACTGACTTCGAAATATTCACTGCCAACCTCTGGATTCTATACTCAAAGACTACCGTCATCATGAATAACAGCTTTTACATCTACCCTTTCAACAATATATTTATTTATATTTGATTGATTTCTATTTACAGTTTATCAACCCTTTGTGAGTTATTTAAAGTTGATTTTTTTATTGTATGAGGTTGCTTCTAGTACCTGCTGTATCCAAGCGTTACCCATTTAAGTACAGACGGAGTTCGACGTTGCTTAACTTCAATAACTGAACAAGTTGTCTATATTTGAAAAAATTGCATTGTAAAGCTGAACTTGTATCTTAGATCTCGTTGCGGATTGCAAACTCTTACTATCACACAGCTTTTATTAAAATAATTTGACAAATGGAGAATCTATTCATAGCATCAAGTTCGAAATGTTTGCATTGATAGACAAGCATTTGAAGAAGTAATGTTAACATTAATGTGAGCAGTTAAAGAAAAAGAAAATATATATAAGCAAATATTTTTACAATCTCAGCTGAGACTAGAGGAAGAGACAAAACTATTTTAAACAGAGACTTTGGGGAACCAGTTAATAAAAAGTATTACGCGCCTCAGTAAATCAAAAATTGGAGTGAAAAGGCAGACGAAGACAACATATGTTTAGGCGGATATAAGATAAGTTTATGAAGCCGTCCATGGTTTGAGCTTATCAAGTCAACTTTCTGCGGCTTATTACGTCTAAAGTTCATTCTCAATGGCCTGAAGATTAAATTGTAAAAGAACAATTTTTTTTTCTACTGAGATCAAAATTGTTTCAAGAATTGAATATGATAGAAAGTTTGACGGCTTCACAGAAACTATAATTTATCGATTACCCTCTTCAGTCTTTATCTTCCACAGGTTATATATATATATATATATATATATATATATATATATATATATGTTTATATACGCCCCTGAAAAAAATAAAATTCCGTCGAGCACTTTAGAGGGAAAGCGCGAATTTGCAAACTGTGACTGCTACTGCTGATAATGCAAAGCTCTTTTATGAATAGAGCACTCTGTGTCATTAACGTGTTTATTCAAGAATAAATAAGTAGAAATTCAACTTTCACCTTGCCAGGAGCTGATAGCTTAGGGGAAAAATCTCCGACTGATGCCAAATAAGTCGGGCGTCGATCCTGGCTTCAGGCAATCTAATATCTAGCCACATTGATGAGCTGTGATACAGCAAAACAGTCCGTATGTGGATGACGATTCACACACACACACACGCATATATATATATATATATATATATATATATATATATATATATATATATACATATATATATATATATATATATATATAAGTTTATTTTAAAAAAACGACTGACAAGTTGTTGTAGCTAATATTTCTATATAATTTTTCACGTGTTCAAATAATTCTTTTCTTTTCAGGACGTAAATTATATAAAACAAACTGTACATATATAAATATGTCAGAGCGCTTTCGGCTATACTTATTACAGAGAACCAATATTACTTATGAATTTAAAAGTCCCTTAAGGTACTGTGTTCTTGATCAATCCAAATTCGTAAACAATTATATTGGATATATTACAACATGCGTAACAAGAAGACTGACGTTACATCTCGCTGACCATAGCTCAATTAGGTCGCATTTAAATCCACATGAAGACCAACCAAACTCAACCCACAACATACTCGTTGATAATACAAATATACTAGACTCATCTACACACACGCACACACATATATATGCATTTGAAAAAATTATTTCGATTGAGAACTTCTGGGAGAAATGTGAATTTGTAAAGAGTGGATATTACTGCTGCAAGATTCTTCGAGTTCTCCGGTCATTGGCGTGTTTGTCTAAAAATAAATCCGTCTAAATTCACATTCATCCCTGCCGTGCGCCAATGGTTTAGGGGTAAAATCTCCGACTCATACAATATCAGCCTGTCTGTAGATGCCTCTTTCTCTCTCTCTCTCTCTCTCTCTCTCTCCATATATACATATATATATATATATATATATATATATATATATGTATACTCAAAATGTTTTTAAAAAACGATATTACAACCATATGAGTAGCTTTAATAATGAAAAAAACAAACATAGAACTACGCTTTCTACCTATATATGGAAATTCAAACGTGACAATAACAAAGATCCCATCCTGAAATGGGAAATATTAAAAAGATGTTCTAAATAGAGAGCAGGTTATAAATTTTGTAAACTATGTTTAGAGGAAACATTAGCTATAGCTCTATATAGGGAACCCGATCATTTATTAAATTCTAAAACGGAAATTCTAAACAAATGTAGACATAGAAAACGTTGTTTGTTAGACTAGGTCTCCTCTCCCCGGTAATAATAATATAAAATAATAATAATTTTTGTTTTACTTCGATTGAATAAATAGTTACTACCCATATTTGACCGTGTTTTTCTTTAACCCCTTCCATCTTTCGTCAATTTTTAGAATAAGTGGTTCTCCCCAACCCTCCCCTTTGTTTTTTTTGTGACGTGGTTATAGTTTTTTTGTTTATTGGCTATAAGTTTCCGTTCTTTCTTACCTTGTTATCCGGCCTTCCTTGACGATCCGTTTAGGTGAAACCGAGGTAAGTTTGCCTGTCTCTGTCTGTCTCTCTCTCCCACTCTCTCTCTCTCTCTCTCTCTCTCTCTATATATATATATATATATATATATATATATATATATATATATATATATATATATATATATATATATTGCGTTTATACGATATTTTTGCAGATATTTATTTAAGTAAACGCTCCGCTTTTTAATTAATGTTCAAAAAATTTCGTAGAAAATGTGCTTCTCCGATAGAAATCGAACCTGTAACCCTTAAAGGGAACCATCATTTGATCTGATGTGCCTGTTAACCATGCAGCCACAAAGAAGCGTCTGGTTTGTAAAGTCCGAATTTCTGTTAATAAATTTCTCTATTTTTGGCTGAATTGTAAACAGTACATCAGATCAAATGTTTATTAAGAGTTACAGGTTCGATTCCTGTCGGAGAGTCACTTATTTTCTACTAAATGTCACGAATATTTATGCCGGTAAAATGTAATTAATACTGTCTAATTAAAAATACAGTATTTACTTAAATACATCGTATCTATAAAAATAACGTATCAACAGTATATATATATACATATATATATATATATATATATATATATATATATATACATATATATATATATATATATATTATGTCATTCACAGACAGTACTGTTTCGCTGTATCACAGCTCCTCAGTGCGACTAGACTTCCGAATGCCTCAAGCCAGGACCGAAACGCAACTAATTTTGTGTCAGCCAGAGCTATCTTCACTCGGTAGAGTTACACAACTACGAATGAGGAGGGAAAGTTGGAAGACGATTAAAAAAGAGATAAATTTTAATTACAAATAATTAAAATTCAAAAACGGGGTGAAAATAGCAAGTTCCACAAGAGTATAAAAAGGGAAAAAGACACTCACAGTCCCTCCAACAAGCGTAAGGGGCGTACAAATTTTAGAGTTCCATGAAAATAAGTGGATACGACGTTTACAAACGCACTATCCAGCCGGGCTAAACCATAAATTTAACAATATAGATAGTAGTAATACATAACCCTACAAATCAAAACCTATCCACATTTCACACCCACACAAAACAGACATGCTTACGGAGGTGTTGAGGCCTCACACTTATACACACACCCACACGAATATACACACTTACACACATCATGCTCGCTCACTTCCTAATTAGCCAAATGATAACACACACTCACAGCAATATACCAGCTTACACATATCATACTCACTCACTCCTTAAAAACTAAATAACACACACACACACACACACACACACACACACACACACACACACACACACACACTTACCAGAGACTAAATAACCAACACACACACTAAACTAAATAACACACACACACACACACACTTACCATCTCCTCTCCAGGTACCAATAAAACTGCTGAACTGACCGAGGGAAAAACGATACTAGCATGAATCCATCCAGCTCTTATCTCAAATGACAACTTAAAAGAGACTGTTTGACCAACACAAGGAATGTTAATAAACTCATGTTAAAATGATAAAAAAAAACAAATAAAAAAACAAATGAAAACTACAGACAAAAATTCATTTTGTCCATCAAGACATTCATTTCTGTAGTTTACTTCAACCAGCAAGCAGAAACATTTTTTTCTTTCCCGATGATGACCATGTTGGCCGAAACTAGTCGAGGAATCTAAATGAAATAATAATAATAAAAACGAAAGTATATTAATCTACAACCCAGTGCGTCTGAAGATTTTAATTTTTTAATAATTTTTATCGTTCAAAATATTTATATATATATATATATATACATATATATATATATATATATAGTTTGGGGGTGATGGTGATTGGAACTGTGTGTCAGAATTTAATGAAAATCAGGCCTATATTCATATATGTTTTTGTGTAACAATCATCCATATTCTATTCAAGAATAGCGACGAAGCTACGTCTGCATATTGCAGGATGTGTATGTAAGAAAAAACACATCGAAAGACTGATATGGTTTAGGTTTGTGGGCAGAGCCAGTTAAAAAAAATTATAATAATGACGTATCAGGAGATATCGGCAGATAGAGTGTAATTAGAGTAAATAGTCTGTCCGTGCACAGATGTAGCAAGGCGCGAGGACGGAGGCGAAAGACATGGCGCTAAATATCTGCCATTACTTCCCCAGACAAGAATTCGCAACACCAACAAGTCGGTCTTTTCCGTAGGGCAAAGAGGAAAACATTTTCACCGCCCATCCCGACCGACCGGACTTGGTTCCGTTTCTCGTCAACAATCAGCCATCACTGCCATTAAGCTTGAAGTCGCCCGATCCATTAGGAAATTCGCCAAAAGTCAGAAGACCAGAAAGCCAAAAGACATTCCCAGTCGTCTCATTTGCACCCAGTCATCCTCAACCATTATACTGGCCCTTTCAATAAAATGGCTGCCGTGTCACCATATTTTGATTCCTCCCTTTTTCGTCTTTTCATGAAGATTTTTGTTATATTTTAGGATAAAGAAAGCTGGAAATATAACTGCTAGATTTCTAACCAAATGTTTAGTTCGATTCCTTTCCATTGTGTCCTATTTATTTATTCAACACTATTGTGTTTATTTAATCTATTCTCTTCTATTTGTTTATAACCATTCATACATATTCTATTCTCTTATTTTCGCTTCCGCCATTTTTATTCTATACTGTCGTGTTCATATATTCTATTCTAACATCATTATTTATACTATTTTATCCTGTATGACAATTCCATTCGTTTTCTATTATTCTATTTTGACATATTCATGTATTGTACTGTAGAAAAAATCTCTCTCTCCTTGACCCAAAAAAGAATAGTAATAAAATAATTATAAATATTCACAAGAATTAAAAGATTTACGTGAGCTGACGAGACCCGCACTTGACATCGTAAGGCGGTAAATTCGAAGTCTCTTTAACCCAATGATGTTAAATTAAGAGGACGCAAGCAATACAGGCTCGTGACAAAACAAACAATTAAGTACAAAAATTCATATTGTTTTTCGGGGTACATACTCTTTTGTAAGTATCTACATGCTAACTTTGTATTAAGAATTTCAAATATATATATATATATATATATATATATATATATATATATATATATATATATATATATATATATATAATATGGAGAAAACAACTGAAAAGTTGTAAATTAAAAAAAAATTGAATGTTTTTTGTGGAAGTATTTATTTATATTTTATATATATATATATATATATATATACATATATATATGATATTATATACATATCAAGAAAGTATACTTGGCTTCTCATTATGCTATATATATATATATATATATATATATATATATATATATATAATTTTTTTCAAATATATAATCATCACAACTCCGGAATTCCCATGTTTCAAAACCTAAACTTCAATTCAAATTCAATCATAAAAATTTAACTTGAAGTACAAAGATCCGTTCAATTATCAAGCGATGTTAGGAATAACATTTTAGAAATTTACTTAATTTATAAATTAAAGGCCGGAGAGTACAACGGCTGAAACGTTGTGAATATGGCAATGAAGATGAGGATAACGGTTCGAGTGATGTAAATAATGCAAGTAATCATAATAGCTCATCTCGGTGATATAGACAGATAAATGTGGTTCTACAGAAGGATGCTGAGGATATCATGGTCCGAACAGGTGAGTCACGATGAAATGTTAGAGAAAATGGAAGAAAAAAGGAAAATTATATTTACATTAGAGAAAGTTGAAGTTTCCAGGGAAGAAAGGAGGGCTTGGAAAATCTGATACTCACAGGTTAGGTTGAAGACAAGAAAAACAGAGGAAAACAGCTCATAATATACTTAGGAAGCTTGAGAAAATGGTTTGCGTAACAGGTTTTAAGATCAACGCTTTAATGGGTTATTTAATGCCGACAAGATTTTTAAGATTGATTCGTATAAATAAAATATGTATCAATTTTTTTTTCAAAACGTATTGCTGGTAATATTTTTTTTAAATTTATTTTTTAAAAATCGTATTGCTGGTATTTTTACTATAAAAAATCTATTTTTATACTTTCATTGTGATTTGACCCCACTTTGGAGGTTAACTATTTGCCCATAGCTGGGACCCTAACAGGTGCTACCATCCCGGTTCAGGATGGAACTGAGAACAGCAATTAAGAAGTGGTTCCAAGTTTCTCAAAGCCTCCTGACCAGAGGACTTGCTGCCGTCTGTCGTTTATCGTCAAATCCATGACGATTGGAAATTGTGGAAAGTCATGATCGCCTACACCCTGGTGGGGGTTCAGGGCACATAAAGAAAACGCTTATGTTGTTGAATAGAGATTAACCTATGCAAGTGTATTTTTGTTCATTTAATTTATCTCCAATACTAAATCTGTTGTAACTGAGAGAAAGCAGACAAAATACATATACAGTGTAAAGGACTTTCACGCAAGAAACATTTTAGTCAAATATCAGCAAAACAAGAAATGAAATAAAACACCATTTCGAAAGGAAGCCATAAAAACTGATAAAACGTTCTGTCCGTTTTAGTATTTATCTATTGAGAAATGTGTCGACTAATCAATCGCAGTAGAGGATTAATCAAATTAATTTGTCACCTGAACCACCGACAGAAAAATGGTTGTTATATTAAAAAACAATCTATCAAGTTGGTTGTATATATTTTCTTTGGCACATCTGACAAGCGAATGTTTAAATGCAAAATACAGTGATCAAACCTAACAACATAACGTTGTGTCTTCGATACGTCTGTATTGTTTCCTTTAATTCAACAGAAAAAAAAATTACTGTCACCGTCAGTCAATTTGATAACTGACTTTACGTTTCGTATACTCTTTTGTGCCAAATATAAATGTCGTCTGTTACAGTCATTATGTTTTTGTTTTTTTAAAGTCTTTTAAAGCCAAGAAAGGCAGTTAAGTCACTACGAAGCAAGGAGTTACTGTGTGTTATAGAATTTGAGAAAAATAAACACTATGAAGGAGAGAGAATAATAAAAGAACAAACATTATGAAGACATAAGATACACGACTTACATTGCATTTAAATTTTAAAAAATCAAAGTCGGAAGACAGTTCCTGTTATATAGGACACCGTAGTTTGAACACAGATCACCAGAGAGTAAAAACAGGGGATCCCATTATTGAATTAAAGAGATCACGTGACCATAAAAGAAACGCATAAATGGGAATTAGAGTAGCGTCTAATTGATCACCATTTCTATTTTATCCCCTATTACTATACTATCGTCTCTCGTTATACTATTCACAATACTATTTCGCTATACTAATCACTATACGGATTACTATTCGGATCACTATTCGGTGGTTACTTTCCGAGCGAGTATTATCGAGCAAGTACTATTAGTGCAAGTGTTATTCGAAGCCGTCTGGCACCAGTATTGGTCAACGGCCTTACTATAGTTGTATCTGCGATTACAAAGTCTCTACTACAACGAGCATTACGAAAATGACAACGACTATTCGTTGACATTAAAAAAATAGGCACGAGTGTTCGTTGGCCTCACAAAATTTATCAATTTAGCGATTAGAAATAATATCAAAAGAGGAACATGCAATATTATCGGTCCTGACCTGGCATCCGGGCTTCACTCACATTTCCGTCGCCATATCGTAGCTTGCTTAAATTTGTATATATAATTTCACGGTAATTGTTCTGATGAGCTCTTTCGTCCATTGTTTTAAGAAATCAAGCGCACTACTAGATTGGCAGTTAGGTCTCATAATGTTACTGTATTAATTAATAGATTTAACCGATGCTAACATTTTCTTCTGTCGCACTTCTCGCTTGTGGAAGTATTTCACGGCCTCTTCAAGTGTCATCGTGTATCTCTTGAAGTCCAGTTTGTTTTATTTTACACTGTGTTTTGTCTTCCTCCCCCTTTTGGTCTTAGTTGCTTTTATCGTCTTACTTGGGACGAAATTATTAAGAAACTAAATGCTTGTATATTTAAGCAAATTAACAAGAAACGTCATCGCAAAACATTGTCTTATTTATAAAGATAATA
Source organism: Acanthosepion esculentum (assembly GCA_964036315.1). Taxonomy (NCBI): domain Eukaryota; kingdom Metazoa; phylum Mollusca; class Cephalopoda; order Sepiida; family Sepiidae; genus Acanthosepion; species Acanthosepion esculentum. The sequence goes on along the minus strand of OZ038515.1, from coordinate 3,088,773 downwards.
GACTAGATTAAAAACTAAAAATTTTTGCCGAGTCTGCGAGCTCGGAAACCCCACAATAAACTCGGCCTTGTGCCACATCCGACCGCGTGGGACGGTTAGTGAATATTATTATTATATGGATTACTGTTCAGATCACTATTCGGTGGTTACTATTCGAGCGAGTATTATCGATCAAGTACTATAAGTGCGAGAGATATTCGAAGGCGTCTGACACCAGTATTATTGAACGGCGTTACTATAGTTGTATCTGCGATTACAACGTCTCTACTACGACGAGCATTACGAAAATGACAACGAGTATTTGTTGACATTACAAAAGTGGGCACGAGTGTTCGTTGACGTCAAAAAGTTCCACAAGCGAGAAATTCGAGGTAAAAAAATAAGAAAATGAGTGCTGCACTATTATATCATAGGGCAGTGAATACTAGAAAATTTACTCACAGATGAAGACGAGCTTGCAAAAGACAGGAATATAATACTATTGACTGTTTATAAGAATAACACATATGGAACACATGAGGGAAGATTATGATTTAAGGAATATGGAAGAGACCAGGAAACTGATGCAAATATTCAGAAAGAGAAGGTTGAAATTTAAGAGACACCTAATAAGGAAAGAGGAGTGAAATTTAAGAGACACCTAATAAGGAAAGAGGAGTGAAATTTAAGAGACACCTAATAAGGAAAGAGGAGTGAAATTTAAGAGACACCTAATAAGGTAAGAGGAGTGAAATTTAAGAGACACCTAATAAGGTAAGTGGAGTGAAATTTAAGAGATACCTAAGGAAAGAGGAGTGAAATTTAAGAGACATCTAATAAGGAAAGAGGAGTGAAATTTAAGAGACACCTAATAAGGAAAGAGGAGTGAAATTTAAGAGACACCTAATAAGGAAAGAGGAGTGAAATTTAAGAGACACCTAATAAGGAAAGAGAAGGTTGAAATTTAAGAGACGCCTAATAAGGAAAGAGAAGGTTGAAATTTAAGAGACACCTAATAAAGAAAGAGGAGTGAAATTTAAGAGACACCTAATAAGGAAAGAGGAGTGAAATTTAAGAGACACCTAATAAGGAAAGATGAGTGAAATTTAAGAGACACCTAATAAGGAAAGAGGAGTAAAATTTAAGAGACACCTAATAAGGAAAGAGGAGTGAAATTTAAGAGACACCTAATAAGGTAAGAGGAGTGAAATTTAAGAGACACCTAATAAGGTAAGTGGAGTGAAATTTAAGAGATACCTAAGGAAAGAGGAGTGAAATTTAAGAGACACCTAATAAGGAAAGAGGAGAATATAACGCTTACAGGATATATTATAGACAAAGAGAATATTTTCAAAAACGAAGTTATAATGTAATATTTAACAGCCCCCCCCCCCACTCCCACGAAGGATGTATGTGGCACAAGATCGAGTTTACCGTGGGTTCTCGGATACCGTAGGCTCAGCCAAAAATATTCACTGAGAACGCGTACAAACGGTTTCAGGGCTTGTCTACCTCCCCGGACGAAACTTAACCCTTCGATAAAGCCTCGTCTGGGTTCCTCTCTGCTCAAGGCAGAGAGTTCGGCAGTAACGAACAGTGTGGCACTGTCATACTGTAATCAACAGAGTGAACCATTTTTACCTTCTATCATCATGGCGGATGCTAACCTTGTTGGTCTTACATTTTCTATTGACATGGAGTTGAATGATTATATTGAATTAATTGCTACAACTGTCGACAGAAAGATAAGTTTATATTGTTGTCCAGAATGTAGACTTCAGTCATTCTTCCCTCGCCGAGACATGTCTTCTCTCTGTCTTTATAAATATATTCATAGCCGTTGTTTTAAGTATCTCTCCTCTTTGGTATCTCATGTATTTAAATGTATTACTAGATTGGCAATTAGGTCTCGTCGTTTTGCTGTTGAAATAGCTACATGTAACCTTAAGTTCTATTTTAATAGTTTCTATTCACACACCTCTCGCCCGTGGAACTCATTTGCCTTCCCTGGTACTTTGACTGCATGAACTTCAGCGCACTACTAAACTGGCAAATATGACACGCCCTTTTTCTATTGAACTAGCTAGATGCAACAGTCTCTTTTATATTAGTAGTTACTTTTCTCCAACGAAAATACACTTGAGAAAAGTATGAATCCAACTCTTCCTCCTAGCTATGGGTTAAATAGTATGACTTGTGTCAGTAAATCATTATTATCTCAAAAAGAGTCTTACAATCTGAAAATATATTCGGGCTTTAAATAAACCTGCAAAAAGTTGATAGGCTGTAAAAACGTCAATCAAGTTTGCCTCTCTCTTTTCTATTGTCTTTTTCTTATCCCTATTTAACTCTTATTTTTACTTAGCTTTATTTTATCTTCTTATATTCACTGTCATCTTTCTTACTTTCATTTTCACCCTCTAATTTTTTCTTCTCGTTTCGTTATACAGCGTTCGATGGATGAATTGTCGTCTAAATTACGTAAAAATGAAAGTAACACTGACATCTCATTTTAACAGACATATTTACCACAGTTATACAAAAATATCTTCCGATAGTAAAGAGTAAATTTATTCAATAAAATCACCATTCACTTCAACCACGGCCTCAAGTTCGTATTGGAGCTTCCGGTGCGAATGCCAAGCAGTACAGCATGCCGGTTCCACATTTCTGGCTGATGGTTCTCAATTGACCCTACTGTACTGTGCAGCCAACAAAATAAAAACAAACAACGCGCATGCGCGAAATTAAAAATATAAAATGGTAACAATTTGGACATCGCAGTCTGTACAACAAGAATGTATAAGAAAATGTATCGAAGAAAATAAAGTTAGAGAAGCGATATGAGAAATCGATACATTTTGTAACCAAAACACCGCTCACAAAACTTTAAAAAAAAAATGTTTCATTGACAGATTTATTTTATTACGGGTTATCAACATATCAAAATATTTTCTGGATTTAAATGAATTGCAAAATGCAGATCCTTTAAATCTAAAAAATATTTTTTTGAATATGTATTTTTTTTCTAAATTGTAAGTATTTTTGGGAGGGTGTGCATCAAAGGGGTGGATTCGTACTTCTGACCAAGGGTATTTGAGCGTAATAAATCCGGTTCGCCTGGAATTGGAACTCGGCTTTCCGATTTCAAACTCGGAGCTGTTATCCATTGAATCACCCGCACATCCACTCTTCCATCACCTTGCACTCCCTGGAGGTTACCCATCTAACAATTGACTGGGCATGACGTTGCTTTCCATTCTATCGGGAAATGGAGAGATCCCTGAGCACTATACAGTGAGATATCGATGAAATAAGGGAGATAATTCTCGAATAAGATATAGAAATATAACAAATTATAATTAATTATATTTATTATAATAATTATAATTATTATAATAAATATTATTATTATAAAATTTCAAAACATTACTATTAGAGGCATTTTAAAATATTGTTGTCATACACATAACTAACCTTATTTAGTGCTTGTTGTATATTTTTATATTAGAAGGCCTCAAGAAGATAAAGTTTTTGTTTTTTATTTTTATGTGGAGTATACTTGTATTGTCAATTACTATTCCTATAAATTGTTAATGTGTATAGTAAGTACTTGGGAAAATAATGAAAAAAAAAAACTACGGCGCATTTCTTAATGAGTTTTTATATGATACTTTTTCTTACAAATTCTTGTTATACATGGGTAAATTGTTACCATTTTATATTTGTAATTTCGCGCATGCGCTTTGTTTTTTTTGTTTTTTTGAGATATCAATGAAACAAGGGAGATAATTCTGGAATAACATATAGAGATATAACAAAAAACATTATAAATACAAATTGTAATAGGGAAGAGTGTATTAAGAAGAAAGAAGCGAAGCATAAAGAGATAGATGAACTGAATAGAACTTGTCGAAGTACAAACAGCTTACAAAACAAATAAAAAAGGAAAGAACGAAAGAAATGTAAAAGAAAAAAAAGACATAAAGAAAATTACCTGGAATAGTTAACGTACCTAACTTCTGTTTAAATGCTTTTTCCATCTATGCACAAACCATTAGCCCATCTGTTTTGATAATGCTATCGATATCCCAGAGCAAAACATTGCATGCCTAACCCGAGGAATTACTTATTTAAACCCTAGAAATGATGACACTGCCACAGATACAAATTATTGTCCAATCACATGTTTATCCGGAACATATAAAAGACTCACATCGATTTTAAGGGAAAGAATGCATCAACTCATTCCATGACACTAATAACATTATCCACGAAGAACGGATAAGATACAAACAAGGCCATAAAGTTCTGTTATTGAGTAACAAGATGCTGCACGGAAATTACTATTTGCAGGAATAAAAATCAAGTTAATGCATAGATAAATAATAAAAAAAAAACTGTTGATATCTTAATTTGGTTGTATCATAGAGTTGCCTGATTAGAAAATTAGAAATACGGGAGACTCTTAAAATCTCTCTCTCGATATATATATGTATATAATAATAATAATAATAATAATAATAATAATAATAATAATAATAATGGACTCTCCTGTCGGTTTCGACGTATGATGATCTGACAGCTTAGTTGATTCAGTTATGAAATTTTGTGCGATAATCTTAAGTGTCATTAAGACCCGCTAGTGATTTACAAAGGAGGCCACATATGGAGCAAGTGTGAGGATTATGAGATGAGATCAGTGTTAGAATGGCTGACCTTTTAGATCTTGCTCTCGCTTCTTGAAGATGATTCAGACAAGCAGATTGAAAATTGCTGAGTCCACTAAAACACGTTGATCTCCATTCTACCCGCTCCGAGGCTAAGCGCTCAAGGGTGTTATGTGATATATTTACTGCTGACAAGTTGCTTTTATATATATTATAAATTAACTGATTTAAATATGGTTTCTTCGCTACACAGTAATAACCATGTTTCAAAAACTGAAGCTAAAAACTTCAAAATTAATTATATAATTTATTTAATTATATAAAATTAAATTTGAAGTTTTTAGCTTCGGTATTTGAAACATGGTTATTACTGTGTAGCGAAGAAACCATATTTCAAAATCAGTTAATTTATAATATTTATGCTGTGTAAATATACATTGAGCACTGTTTTGCAAAAATAAAATACATATTAATAAGAACACCGGATTATATATCTTACTGTTCTTTCTTTTTAATATATATATATATATATATATATATATATATATATATATATATATATATATATATATATATATATACAGGTGTGTGTGTGTGTGTGTGTGTGCAGCTTATCTTCATTCAAGCATATTTGGTTGAATAATCTGGACCTATGCCGATTTATTTTAATTTTAGCCCTCGGATCAACTGCTTAATGTTCGTATTAAATTCCTTAAGGAAGGCGCCGTAGGTTTTTCTTTCATTTCTTTTATTTTCCAAAGTATTTCCTGTCCACAGTCACAATTTATGGGAATATTAATTGACAATACAAGTATACTCCAGTATGAAAAAAAAACTTTCAATTATTGATGCCCTCTATATAAAAAATACAACCAACTCTAAACGAAGTTAGTTATGAGTATAGTAGCAATGTTTTAGAAATTTTCTAATAGCAACGTTTATAAATTACTTAAATTGTAATTATAAAAAAAATACAGTTATATGAATTGAAGTTACCTCCTTCAAATAAAACATCATAGCCTTCAAGTTAATTTTTAAATTAATTATAACAGAACGCGTTTATACGTGTTTATAATTATAACAGAACGCGTTTATACGTGTTTATAATTATAATAGAACGCGTTTATACGTGTTTATAATTATAACAGAACGCGTTTATACGTGTTTATAATTATAGCAGGGCGCGTTTCATGCTCATTTACGAAAGAATTCGCAACTATCAATCACATTAATTTCTTGTCTTAGCAGTTAACCCCTAAAGAGGATCTTGGATGCGATTGAAAGTACTTAGGAACATAAAAGAAATAAAACCTACATCTTCCTTAAGGAACTTAATATCAATATTAATAAGTTGATCCGAGAATTCCAGAGGATTAATATATATATATATATATATATATATATATATATATATATATATATATATATATATATTATAATTTTATCATATAGACAAAACCATTTTACTCACTACAAAGATGCAACTTGGTTTCAGTGCATTTCAACTGCACATCTACGGGTGAGGGTCGAATCGCTCTACTATCTGTATCGAGCTCTCTTTTGAATTAACGCTGCGAACGTTGGAATTTATATATTACTTTCGTTCTCATCGCATCGGATATATATATATGTATGTATGTGTATATTTATATATATATATATATATATATATATATATATATATATATATATATATATATATAAGTGGACATTGAAGTCAACACCCAGAGCTAATCACAATCGTCAGTCAATCGTCTGGCCGTTGGTTTCAATGTCCACTTTTATATTTACTTACGCTCAGTCCCTGATATCGAGCACTTTAACCCATAAATCAAACTGCAAATGACTTTTCGAGGTTCCGAGTTGAAATTAGTTCTGTCATACATATCGAGGTATATCTAGTTTACCTCTTATTTAGTACTGAGCAGTTATTTCTTTACTCGTCTCCTTCTGAAGTGTGGTAATAATTCAATTCTTTGTCATCCCTTTTTTGGGGGTACAGAATACATTTCAACTTCAACAACCGCAACGCAAATGAGTTTGAACTTTTATGAACTCCAAAACGGTAGATTTTATCAAAATTCGTCTGTTATTTTCGAATTAAGCAAGTATATTTACATCTAAGTGAATTATTCGGGAATTTTTTTAATTAAAAACTGAGAGCGAGGCTTGAACTACAAATTACCCTTTTGAGGTTCCGAGTTGAAATTAATTCTCTCATCCCAAATCACAAATGAACATTCATTTTTGTTTGCATCCAGGGCGTCATGGCTGGAAGATGCCTATGGAAAATGCTTCCTGGCCAAACTGGAAGTTATAGCGGCAGACAATTAAAAGCACCTCTAGGCGGTGTAATAGGCGATGATGTCACTAGGACGCCCGGGGTTACTCGGAGTGAAAGAGAATGAAAAGATATTAGTGAGGAGAATTAGCAGGGGATTGAAGTTGTATTTAAATCTCTAAAGTTTGCAGGTGTTATGGAAGCAAGAAATCGGAAGGTAGCTCTACAGGCTGGAAGTCCAAGAAAAGGAATGATTACAATGGAACTGCGTCTAGCTACTTTTAACAGTAAAACGGTACCTCCTACTTGCCAATCTAGTAGCAATCTCAACTTCATGCAGTCGAGGTACCAGGCTATGAAAATATTTGTAGAAAAGACAAAGAGAAGCCGTGTTACATCGATGGGAAAGAGACTGAATTTGAAATGCCAGGTCAGGATGGACAACATTGCAGAACATTATTTGAACGTTCTGTAGGAATCTTTCTACTCGGGTTTTTGTTAAACGTTAAAATGCGAAGTGTCGATATTCGATAAATTAACCTAAAATATTGTTACGGGACTGCTCGTAATTCGGCCGTTAGAATAATCCTACGATTTTTCATTGAAAGAAATCCGATAGAAAAAAAAACAACGTAGTAGAAACAAACAAATATTAATTTAATATAACAAGAATTCAAGAAGTTGGTTCTAGATTTGAAAGTAATTATTATGAATAATCAAAAGTGGTCTCCTCTTATTTTGCTACTCGCCTCTTTGAGAGAGAGCTATTTCTGTTTACTGGGACTATAAAAGGACACTATACGCGAACCTTGTTTTCTCAGTTGAATAAAGCTTTCTTAAAGTCTACACCTGCGTACTTTTGTCATTACAGCAATGTCTTTTTTCTTTTGGTTAATAAAGTTCGTCAATAAAATATAAATTTAATTTGTGTACGTATGTAAGAAACGAAGCGGGCACCCGAGTTCGAATTCCAGTTGGGTATGTTACATTCACTTAAGCGCAAATACCCTTGAGAAAAGCATGGATCAACCTCTTCTTATTCCTCCAGCTATGTGTTGAAAAATCCTACAGCCTTGGTTAGCAGCCAGTCTACGGTAGCCTACTACAGGAAATCTACTGCCTCGTCAGTCATGAATGGAAAAGAGGCATGGTCGCCAAACGGTGTATCACGTATAGCATCTGACTGCATTTTTTCCGTTTTTTTTTTCTCATTTTCTTTTTACTCTCTTCCCTTTTTATTTTTTATTTTTCTCTTTCTCTTTAAATGCTTGTCTTTCTCTTTTACATTTTTTTCCTTTTATTTTTCGCCATTAATTTTTTTTTAATCTTCATCGCTCTCGTTTCGTTTTTTTTTCCATGTTGTTATATGGGTGTTTGCGTGAAAGAGTCAGTATGCGCGTATGCGCGTATGTGTGTGTGTGTGTGTGTGTGTGTGTGTTCAGTAGTAACGAGGGGATATCTTTCATGTAGATATTTATTATTATTATTATTATTATTATTATTATTATTATTATTATTATTAATATTATTATTCGCCTTTGTTTTTTGTTCTTTACTCTTTCATGTACATATTTCTTCTTCTTCTTCTTCTTCTTCTTCTTCTTCTTCTTCTTCTTCTTCTTCTTCTTCTTCTTTTCCCCTTGCTTCTCGTTCTCTCCCTCCTCTAGTACAACCTATAAGCGCCTAATTCGCTTACATCTGAAAAGTAACCATGTCCAATACGGTACGATGAATAGATTCGCCCAAGTATTTCGCAGATTAAGAAAAAATACACCAAAAATAAACAAAACAATTACGTCAATAACAATAATAATAATAATAATAATAATAATAATAATAATAATAATAATAAGAAGAAGAAGAAGAAGAAGAAGAAGAAATGGAAACCTTTTGATAGAATTTAGTTCCTATTGGGAACTATGTTGCCGTAGTTTAGAGTAATCCTTGTAGTTTGTCAGTGCGGTGGCTTTTTGCGTGCGGGCTTGAATGAGGGTCTTGCAGATAAACAGCTAGAGTGACGTGGACCCTGTTGACATCTGTGCGTCTCATGTTTCGGGCCAGACTTCGTGAGTTTTATACAGTTTTTCGTAAGAACATCGGCTCCAGAATTATATTATTTATTTCTTCCTATTTTTTAAGCAAATCACCCCAAGCAAGGCCTGAGTACCACTAACACGCAAGGGGTTACAGAGAGTGAGAGTAAGAGTAAAGAAGAGTATTTGGGAAACGGATAAAGACTAGGACAGTGATCAAGGTCAAGGCTTCATAAGATGTCGATTGACATTACATTTGAATATTTGAAAATTATAGCTATCAGAGAAGCAAATGATAGGAAGGGAGTTCCACTGGCGGGAGGTGCGAGATAAGCTGTTGGAGGAGAAGAGATGGCTTAATTTAGCCGTTACGAAAGTGAAAGGGTGGGACCAAGATGCCAACCTAGTAGCACGCTTAAATTCATGCAATTTGGGAAAGTAGCTCGTCGGAGCAGTTGCCCTGAAAGTACTTGTAGAAAAGGCAGAGGGAAGTCACAGCAAGTCTGTGTGATAGCGAATGCAGACAGGATGACAGAACAGGACCAGCCACGTTGCATATCCGTCTCTGGATTCTGTCGAGGAGCTAGAGATGAACAGCCGAAGCACGAGACCCTATGTGGCAGCAGTATTACATAGCTTATGTTAACGGGTGACGAAACCGGGGTTGGAAGGGACCATGATGCCAACCTAGTAGCACGCTTAAATTCATGCAGTTTGGGAACGAGCGAAAGTATCTCGTCAGAGCAGTTGCCATGAAAATACTTGTAGAAAAGACCGAGGGAATCCACAGCACGTCTGTGAGAAAGTGACTGTAGAAGGCACGTTGTGTGCCTTTTACTACGCCTCGACAATATTTTGACATTATCTAGCTAAATGACGATAAGATAATTTATTAAATATTTTAGCGGCATCACGAAGAGATAACTGAAGTTTCTGCGACACAAAACGAGAAAGGAGAATCTGATACTCACGGTTCGAATAGACGGAAAGAAAGACAAGGGAAAACAAGGCGTGACATACCTGGTCAGCTTAAGCAAGTGGATGAAAGAACGTGGTCTGGGGGACGAAGCAGAAGGCATGAACTTGTTGAAAGCTGCAAGGAATTGTGGGAGGTGGAAAGCCATAACCGCTTGCGTCCTGAAAAGACATCTTTATCTATAAAAGGCAGGATGTGTGTGTGTGTGTGTGTGTGTGTGTGTGTGTGTGTGTGTGTGTGTGTGTGTAACGAATGCACGGCTGCCATTTTCGACGGATTTGCACCAAAATTTACATGCACATGCTCCAAGTGAGCAACAAGTCCAAGAACGTCTTTGCTATCCCAACTCCCATCGATAGTGGAAATAATCGATTATTTTCATGCTTCTACGGCAGTTTTCATGCTTCTATTGGCCAGTGTGAGAGCTAACAGCTGACTGACACGAATGTTAACTCGCATGCTAGAATGCAAAAAAAAAAATCGATAGGTGCATTCGTCACAAGTGGGAAAAATTTTAATCTGCATGGCACTTTACTCCAATTGGCTCATTCACTTGCTTAAACTCAACGTTGATTCCGATTCTGCAGAACTGGTTTGGGTGTGAAAAAGTATTTGTTGTTAACATTCTTTTTTCATTCGATTTTTCCAGTTACGAGTCCTTTTTTAAAGCTGATGGTTTTGTGTTCATTTTGTTTAGTTCTTTTTTCGTAACAGATTTAATGTTTAGTATAGAGCTTAGAAAATATTCGCAGTGTGAGATAGGCAAGAAGTAAGGCATGTAGCAACATCAGCACGACAAAGGGCACTTCTTTAAAGGTAAGGAAGGGCAAAAATATTTTAAGTCAAGTGATAGCGATTGCTGTATGAGTCGTACGATTTTTTAATCAAGCCCGGGCAACGCCGAGTCATGCTGCTAGTGGCACATAAAAGGAAATAAAGTAGACATGCAGGTCTGTTTGTTACTTTTTACTTCCCTTTTATTCTTTCTCTTTGTTGTTTCTTCTGACATTTTCTTTTTCTTTATTTTAGCTATCAATTTTTTTTTCTATTCGCGTATTACTTCTTAATATATTTTTCAGCTTTTTATTTTATTTTTGGTCTTTATAATTCTTCCTTAATTCTTTATTTTCTTTTAATTCATTTTTAATTTCTTTTTCTCGTTTATATTTATTTTGCACCATTACTTTTTGCCATTTTTTTCTTCTTTCTTTACGTTCCGAATATATTTCCTATTTTTCATCTCTCCTCTATCTATCTTCTTCTTTCTCTCTTCTATAACATTTATTACGTCTACCGTCTATCTCTCTTCTTGTATCGCTCTTCTTCTATCTATCTATCTATCTATCTATCTATCTATCTATCTATCTATCTATCTATCTATCTATCTATCTATCTATCTATCAAGCTCGGTCTCTTCACATCTATCTCACTATATTCACATCTATCTATCTATCTATCTATCTATCTATCTATCTATCTATCTATATATCTATCTATCAAGCTCGGTCTCTTCATATCTATCTATCTCACTATATTCACATCTATCTATCTATCTATCTATCTATCTATCTATCTATCTATCTATCTATCAAGCTCGGTCTCTTCATATCTATCTATCTCACTATATTCACATCTGTCTATCTATCTATCTATCTATCTATCTATCTATCAAGCTCGGTCTCTTCACATCTATCTCACTATATTCATATCTATCTATCTATCTATCTATCTATCTATCTATCTATCTATTTATCTATCTATCTATCTATCTATCTATCTATCTATCAATCTCGGTCTCTTCACATCTATCACACTATATTCCCATCTATCTATCTATCTATCTATCTATCTATCTATCTATCTATCTATCTATCAAGCTCGGTCTGTTCACATCTATCTCACTATATTCACATCTATCTATCTATCTATCTATCTATCTATCTATCTATCTATCTATCTATCTATCGAGCTCGGTCTCTTCACATCTATCTCACTATATTCACATCTATCTATCTATCTATCTAGATATCTATCTATAATTCTGCCTCTCTTCTTTCTTCTTCTATCTCTCTTCAATTTTCCATCTCTCTTCTACTATCTTTCTTCTATCTCTCTTCTATATCACTTCTTCTGTCTTTCTTCTTCTATGTCTATTCTGTCTTCTATCTTTCTTTATCTATCTCTTTTCGTCTATTCTTCTTCTTCTATCATTCTCCTCTCTCTCTCTCTTCTATCTTTATACTTCTCTCCCCTTCTACCTCTCCTCTTCTAACTTTCTTCTATCTCTCTTCCTTGTCTTCTTTTATCTATGTTACCTTCTTCTTCCATCTTTCTTTTTCAATCTTTTTTCTTCTATCTCTTTTATTCTGTCTCTATTTCTCTTATCCTATCTCTCTTCTTCAATTTTCCTTCTGTCTCTCTTCTTCTATGTCTCTTCTACTTTCTCTCTTCTATCTCTTCTCTTCTGTGCCTCTTCTATCTCACTTCTTCTATCTCTTTTCGTCCATCTCTCTTCTTCTATCTCTTCTCCTATTTGTCCTATTCTATCTCTCTTTATTTCTCGCCTCTCTTTCATCTATCTTTTTTCTTCTCTCTTCTTCGTTTATATTTTACTTAATTGTTTACTTATTTATTTTACACCATTATTTTTCACTATTTTCTCTTGCCCTATTACTTACTCACTTTTCTCCTTCTCAATTTCTGTTTTCCTTTCTTTTTTCTTATTCACTTGTTAATTTTCCTTTTCACTTCCTTCCTCTGATTTCATGTTTGAGTTCTACTCTCTTTTTCCCCTTTTCATCAAAGCTTTCACGTGTTTCAATTTCTCTTTCTTTCTTTTTTCTTTCCTTTTTTCCTTCCTTTCTCCCATTTCATGTTTTGGTGCTACTCTTTTTCTCCCTTTTAGTCAAAGCTTTCACGTTGATTTCATGTGTTTCACTTTCTCTTTCTTTCTATCCTTTTTTCCTTCCTTTCTCCCATTTCATGTTTTGGTGCTACTCTTTTTTTTCTCCTTTTCATCAAAGCTTTCACGTTGAATTCATGTGTTTCACTTTTCTCTTTCTTTCTTTTTTCTTTCCTTTGTTCCTTCCTTTCTCCCATTTCATGTTTTGGTGCTACGCTTTTTTTCCATTTTATCAAAGCTTTCACGTTGATTTCCTGTGTTTCACTTTCTCTTTCTTTCTTTTCTTTTTCCTTCCTTTCTCCCATTTCATGTTTTGGTGCGACTCTTTTTTTTTCCTTTTCTTCAAAGCTTTCACGTTGATTTCATGTGTTTCACTTTCCCTTTCTTTCTTTTCTTTTTTCTATCCTTTCTCCCATTTCATCCTTTGGTGCTACTCTTTTTTTCCTTTTCATCAAAGATTTCACATTGATTGCATATGTTTCACTTTTTCTTTCTTTCTTTACTTTTTCCATCCTTTGTCCCATTTCATATTTTGGTGCTATTTTTTTTTTCCTTTCCATCAAAGCTTTCATGTTGATTACATGTGTTTCACTTTCTCTTTCTTTCTTTTTTCTTTCCTTTTTCCTTCCTTTCTGCTATTTCATGTTTTGGTGCTACTCTTTTTTTCCCTTTTCTTCAAAGCTTTCACGTTGATTTCACGTATTTCACTTTCTCTTTCTTTCTTTTTTCTTTCTTTTTTTCCTTCCTTTCTCCCATTTCATGTTTTGGTGCTACACTTTTTTTCCATTTTATCAAAGCTTTCACGTTGATTTCCTGTGTTTCACTTTCTCTTTCTTTCTTTTCTTTTTCCTTCCTTTCTCCCATTTCATGTTTTGGTGCTACTCTTTTTTTTTCCATTTCTTCAAAGCTATCACGTTGATTTCATCTGTTTCACTTTCTCTTTCTTTCTTTTATTTTTTCCTTCCTTTCTCCAATTTCATGTTTTGGTGCTACACTTTTTTTCCCTTTTCTTCAAAGCTTTCACGTTGATTTCATGTGTTTCACTTTCTCTTACTTTCTTTCCTTTTTTCCTTCCTTTCTCCCATTTCATATTTTGGTGCTACTCTTTTTTCCCTTTTCTTCAAAGCTTTCACGTTGATTTCATGTGTTTCACTTTCTCTTACTTTCTTTTCTTTTTTCCTTCCTTTCTCCCATTTCATGTTTTGGTGCTATTCTTTTTTTCCCTTTTCTTCAAAGCTTTCACGTTGATTTCACGTGTTTCACTTTCTCTTTCTTTCATTTTTCTTTCTTTTTTTCCTTCCTTTCTCCCATTTCATGTTTTGGTGCTACTCTTTTTTTCCCTTTTCTTCAAAGCTTTCACGTTGATTTCATGTGTTTCACTTTCTCTTTCTTTCTTTTCTTTTTTCCTTCCTTTCTCCCATTTCATGTTTTGGTGCTACTCTTTTTTTCCCTTTTCTTCAAAGCTTTCACGTTGATTTCATGTATTTCACTTTCTCTTACTTTCTTTCCTTTTTTCCTTCCTTTCTCCCATTTCATATTTTGGTGCTACTCTTTTTTTCCCTTTTCTTCAAAGCTTTCACGTTGATTTCATGTGTTTCACTTTCTCTTTCTTTCTTTTCTTTTTTCCTTCCTTTCTCCCATTTCATGTTTTGGTACTACCCTTTTTTTTCCTTTTCATCAAAGCTTTCACGTTGATTTCACGTGTTTCACTTTCTCTTTCTTTCATTTTTCTTTCTTTTTTCCTTCCTTTCTGCCATTTCATGTTTTGGTGCTATTCTTTTTTTCCCTTTTCTTCAAAGCTTTCACGTTGATTTCATGTGTTTCACTTTCTCTTTCTTTCTTTCCTTTTTTCCTTCCCTTCTCCCATTTCAAGTTTTGGTGCTACTCTTTTTTTCCTTTTCATCAAAGCTTTCACATTGAATTCATGTATTTCACTTTCTCTTTCTTTCTTTTCTTTTTTCCTTCCTTTGTCCCATTTCATATTTGGGTGCTACTCTTTTTTTCCCTTTTCTTCAAAGCTTTCACGTTGATTTCATGTGCTTCACTTTCTCTTTCTTTCTTTCCTTTTTTCCTTCCTTTCTCCCATTTCATGTTCTGGTACTACCCTTTTTTTTCCTTTTCATCAAAGCTTTCACGTTGATTTCACGTGTTTCACTTTCTCTTTCTTTCATTTTTCTTTCTTTTTTTCCTTCCTTTCTCCCATTTCATGTTTTGGTGCTATTCTTTTTTTCCGTTTTTTCAAAGCTTTCACGTTGATTTCATGTGTTTCACTTTCTCTTTCTTTCTTTCCTTTTTTCCTTCCTTTCTCCCATTTCATGTTTTGGTGCTACTCTTTTTTTCCTTTTCATCAAAGCTTTCACGTTGATTTCACGTGTTTCACTTTCTCTTTCTTTCATTTTTCTTTCTTTTTTTCCTTCCTTTCTCCCATTTCATGTTTTGGTGCTATTCTTTTTTTCCCTTTTCTTCAAAGCTTTTGCGTTGATTTCATGTGTTTCACTTTCTATTTCTTTCTTTCCTTTTTTCCTTCCTTTGTCCCATTTCATGTTTTGGTACTACCCTTTTTTTTCCTTTTCATCAAAGCTTTCACGTTGATTTCACGTGTTTCACTTTCTCTTTCTTTCATTTTTCTTTCTTTTTTCCTTCCTTTCTCCCATTTCATGTTTTGGTGCTATTCTTTTTTTCCCTTTTCTTCAAAGCTTTCAGGTTGATTTCATGTGTTTCACTTTCTCTTTCTTTCTTTCCTTTTTTCCTTCCTTTCTCCCATTTCATGTTTTGGTACTACCCTTTTTTTTCCTTTTCATCAAAGCTTTCACGTTGATTTCACGTGTTTCACTTTCTCTTTCTTTCATTTTTCTTTCTTTTTTCCTTCCTTTCTCCCATTTCATGTTTTGGTGCTATTCTTTTTTTCCCTTTTCTTCAAAGCTTTCACGTTGATTTCATGTGTTTCACTTTCTCTTTCTTTCTTTCCTTTTTTCCTTCCTTTCTCCCATTTCATATTTTGGTACTACCCATTTTTTTTCTTTTCATCAAAGCTTTCACGTTGATTTCACGTCTTTCACTTTCTCTTTCTTTCATTTTTCTTTCTTTTTTCCTTCCTTTCTCCCATTTCATGTTTTGGTGCTATTCTTTTTTCCCTTTTCTTCAAAGCTTTCACGTTGATTTCATGTGTTTCACTTTCTCTTTCTTTCTTTTCTTTTTTCCTTCCTTTCTCCCATTTCATGTTTTGGTACGACCCCTTTTTTTCCTTTTCATCAATGCTTTCGCGTTGATTTCACGTGTTTCACTTTTTCTTTCTTTCATTTTTCTTTCTTTTTTACTTCCTTTCTACCATTTCATGTTTTGGTGCTATTCTTTTTGTTCCCTTTTCTTCAAAGCTTTCACGTTGATTTCATGTCTTTCACTTTCTCTTTCTTTCATTTTTCTTTCTTTTTTTCCTTCCTTTCTCCCATTTGATGTTTTTGTGCTATTGTTTTTTTCCCTTTTCTTCAAAGGTTTCACGTTGATTTCATGTGATTCACTTTCTCTTTCTTTCATTTTTCTTTCTTTTTTTCCTTCCTTTCTCCCATTTCATGTTTTGGTGCTACTCTTTTTTTCCCTTTTCTTCAGAGCTTTCACGTTGATTTCATGTGTTTCACTTTCTCTTTCTTTCATTTTTCTTTCTTTTTTTCCTTCCTTTCTCCCATTTCATGTTTTGGTGCTACTCTTTTTTTCCCTTTTCTTCAAAGCTTTCACGTTGATTTCATGTGTTTCACTTTCTCTTTCTTTCTTTCCTTTTTTCCTTCCCTTCTCCCATTTCATGTTTTGGTGCTACTCTTTTTTTCCTTTTCATCAAAGCTTTCACATTGATTTCACGTGTTTCACTTTCTCTTTCTTTCATTTTTCTTTCCTTTTTTCCTTCCTTTCTCCCATTTCATGTTTTGGTGCTATTCTTTTTTTCCCTTTTTTCAAAGCTTTCACGTTGATTTCATGTGTTTCACTTTCTCTTTCTTTCTTTCCTTTTTTCCTTCCTTTCTCCCATTTCATGTTTTGGTGCTACTCTTTTTTTCCTTTTCATCAAAGCTTTCACGTTGATTTCACGTGTTTCACTTTCTCTTTCTTTCATTTTTCTTTCTTTTTTCCTTCCTTTCTCCCATTTCATGTTTTGGTGCTATTCTTTTTTTGCTTTTCTTTAAAGCTTTCACGTTGATTTCATGTGTTTCACTTTCTCTTTCTTTCCTTCCTTTTTTCCTTCCTTTCTCCTATTTCATGTTTTGGTACTACCCTTTTTTTCCTTTTCATCAAAGCTTTCACGTTGATTTCACGTGTTTCACTTTCTCTTTCTTTCATTTTTCTTTCTTTTTTTCCTTCCTTTCTCCCATTTCATGTTTTGGTGCTATTCTTTTTTTCCCTTTTCTTCAAAGCTTTTGCGTTGATTTCATGTGTTTCACTTTCTATTTCTTTCTTTCCTTTTTTCCTTCCTTTGTCCCATTTCATGTTTTGGTACTACCCTTTTTTTTCCTTTTCATCAAAGCTTTCACGTTGATTTCACGTGTTTCACTTTCTCTTTCTTTCATTTTTCTTTCTTTTTTCCTTCCTTTCTCCCATTTCATGTTTTGGTGCTATTCTTTTTTTCCCTTTTCTTCAAAGCTTTCAGGTTGATTTCATGTGTTTCACTTTCTCTTTCTTTCATTTTTCTTTCTTTTTTCCTTCCTTTCTCCCATTTCATGTTTTGGTACTACCCTTTTTTTCCTTTTCATCAAAGCTTTCACGTTGATTTCACGTGTTTCACTTTCTCTTTCTTTCATTTTTCTTTCTTTTTTTCCTTCCTTTCTCCCATTTCATGTTTTGGTGCTATTCTTTTTTTCCCTTTTCTTCAAAGCTTTCACGTTGATTTCATGTGTTTCACTTTCTCTTTCTTTCTTTCCTTTTTTCCTTCCTTTCTCCCATTTCATATTTTGGTACTACCGATTTTTTTTCTTTTCATCAAAGCTTTCACGTTGATTTCACGTCTTTCACTTTCTCTTTCTTTCATTTTTCTTTCTTTTTTCCTTCCTTTCTCCCATTTCATGTTTTGGTGCTATTCTTTTTTCCCTTTTCTTCAAAGCTTTCACGTTGATTTCATGTGTTTCACTTTCTCTTTCTTTCTTTTCTTTTTTCCTTCCTTTCTCCCATTTCATGTTTTGGTACGACCCCTTTTTTTCCTTTTCAACAAAGCTTTCGCGTTGATTTCACGTGTTTCACTTTCTCTTTCTTTCATTTTTCTTTCTTTTTTCCTTCCTTTCTCCCATTTCATGTTTTGGTGCTATTCTTTTTTTCCCTTTTCTTCAAAGCTTTCACGTTGATTTCATGTGTTTCACTTTCTCTTTCTTTCTTTTCTTTTTTACTTCCTTTCTACCATTTCATGTTTTGGTGCTATTCTTTTTGTTCCCTTTTCTTCAAAGCTTTCACGTTGATTTCATGTCTTTCACTTTCTCTTTCTTTCATTTTTTTCTTTTTTTCATTCCTTTCTCCAATTTCATGTTTTTGTGCTATTCTTTTTTTCCCTTTTCTTCAAAGCTTTCACGTTGATTTCATGTGTTTCACTTTCTCTTTCTTTCATTTTTCTTTCTTTTTTTCCTTCCTTTCTCCCATTTCATGTTTTGGTGCTACTCTTTTTTTCCCTTTTCTTCAGAGCTTTCACGTTGATTTCATGTGTTTCACTTTCTCTTTCTTTCATTTTTCTTTCTTTTTTTCCTTCTTTCTCCCATTTCATGTTTTGGTGCTATTCTTTTTTTCCCTTTTCTTCAAAGCTTTCACGTTGATTTCATGTGTTTCACTTTCTCTTTCTTTCTTTTCTTTTTTCCTTCCTTTCACCCATTTCATGTTTTGGTACTACCCTTTTTTTTCCTTTTCATCAAAGCTTTCACGTTGATTTCACGTGTTTCACTTTCTCTTTCTTTCATTTTTCTTTCTTTTTTCCTTCCTTTCTCCCATTTCATGTTTTGGTGCTATTCTTTTTTTCCCTTTTCTTCAAAGCTTTCACGTTGATTTCATGTCTTTCACTTTCTCTTTCTTTCATTTTTCTTTCTTTTTTTCCTTCCTTTCTCCCATTTGATGTTTTTGTGCTATTCTTTTTTTCCCTTTTCTTCAAAGCTTTCACGTTGATTTCATGTGTTTCACTTTCTCTTTCTTTCATTTTTCTTTCTTTTTTTCCTTCCTTTCCCCCATTTCATGTTTTGGTGCTACTCTTTTTTTCCCTTTTCTTCAGAGCTTTCACGTTGATTTCATGTGTTTCACTTTCTCTTTCTTTCATTTTTCTTTCTTTTTTTCCTTTCTTTCTCCCATTTCATGTTTTGGTGTTATTCTTTTTTTCCCTTTTCTTCAAAGCTTTCACGTTGATTTCATGTGTTTCACTATCTCTTTCTTTCTTTTCTTTTTTCCTTCCTTTCGCCCATTTCATGTTTTGGTGCTACTCTTTTTTTTCCTTTTCATCAAAGCTTTCACGTTGATTTCACGTGTTTCACTTTCTCTTTCTTTCATTTTTCTTTCTTTTTTTCCTTCCTTTCTCCCATTTCATGTTTTGGTGCTATTCTTTTTTACCCTTTTCTTCAAAGCTTTCACGTTGATTTCATGTGTTTCACTTTCTCTTTCTTTCTTTTCTTTTTTCCTTCCTTTCACCCATTTCATGTTTTGGTACTACCCTTTTTTTTCCTTTTCATCAAAGCTTTGACGTTGATTTCACGTGTTTCACTTTCTCTTTCTTTCATTTTTCTTTCTTTTTTCCTTCCTTTCTCCCATTTCATGTTTTGGTACTACCCTTTTTTTTCCTTTTCATCAAAGCTTTCACGTTGATTTCACGTGTTTCACTTTCTCTTTCTTTCATTTTTCTTTCTTTTTTCCTTCCTTTCTCCCATTTCATGTTTTGGTACTACCCTTTTTTTTCCTTTTCATCAAAGCTTTCACGTTGATTTCACGGGTTTCACTTTCTCTTTCTTTCATTTTTCTTTCTTTTTTCCTTCCTTTCTCCCATTTCATGTTTTGGTACTACGCTTTTTTTTCCTTTTCATCCAAGCTTTCACGTTGATTTCACGTGTTTCACTTTCAATTTCTTTCATTTTTCTTTCTTTTTTCCTTCCTTTCTCCCATTTCATGTTTTGGTGCTATTCTTTTTTTCCCTTTTCTTCAAAGCTTTCACGTTGATTTCACGTGTTTCACTTTCTCTTTCTTTCATTTTTCTTTCTTTTTTCCTTCCTTTCTCCCATTTCATGTTGTTGCTATTCTTTTTTTCCCTTTTCTTCAAAGCTTTCACGTTGATTTCATGTGTTTCACTTTCTCTTTCTTTCATTTTTCTTTCTTTTTTTCCTTCCTTTCTCGCATTTCATGTTTTGGTGCTATTCTTTTTTTCCCTTATCTTCAAAGCTTTCACGTTGATTTCATGTGTTTCACTTTCTCTTTCTTTCTTTTCTTTTTTCCTTCCTTTCGCCCATTTCATGTTTTGGTACTACCCTTTTTTTTCCTTTTCATCCAAGCTTTCACGTTGATTTCACGTGTTTCACTTTCAATTTCTTTCATTTTTCTTTCTTTTTTCCTTCCTTTCTCCCATTTCATGTTTTGGTGCTATTCTTTTTTTCCCTTTTCTTCAAAGCTTTCACGTTGATTTCACGTGTTTCACTTTCTCTTTCTTTCATTTTTCTTTCTTTTTTCCTTCCTTTCTCCCATTTCATGTTTTGGTGCTATTCTTTTTTTCCCTTTTCTTCAAAGCTTTCACGTTGATTTCATGTGTTTCACTTTCTCTTTCTTTCATTTTTCTTTCTTTTTTTCCTTCCTTTCTCGCATTTCATGTTTTGGTGCTATTCTTTTTTTCCCTTATCTTCAAAGCTTTCACGTTGATTTCATGTGTTTCACTTTCTCTTTCTTTCTTTTCTTTTTTCCTTCCTTTCGCCCATTTCATGTTTTGGTGCTACTCTTTTTTTTCCTTTTCATCAAAGCTTTCACGTTGATTTCACGTATTTCACTTTCTCTTTCTTTCTTTTTTCTTTCTTTTTTTCCTTCCTTTCTCCCATTTCATGTTTTGGTGCTATTCTTTTTTTCCCTTTTCTTCAAAGCTTTCACGTTGATTTCATGTGTTTCACTTTCTCTCTCTTTCTTTTCTTTTTTCTTTCCTTTCTCCCATTTCATGTTTTGGTACTACCCTTTTTTTTCCTTTTCATCAAAGCTTTCACGTTGATTTCACGTGTTTCACTTTCTCTTTCTTTCATTTTTCTTTCTTTTTTCCTTCCTTTCTCCCATTTCATCTTTTGGAGCTATTATTTTTTTCCCTTTTCTTCAAAGCTTTCACGTTGATTTCATGTGTTTCACTTTCTCTTTCTTTCATTTTTCTTTCTTTTTTTCCTTCCTTTCTCCCATTTCATGTTTTTGTGCTATTCTTTTTTTCCCTTTTCTTCAAACCTTTCTCGTTGATTTCATGTGTTTCACTTTCTCTTTCTTTCATTATTCTTTCTTTTTTTCTTTCCTTTCTCCCATTTCATGTTTTGGTGCTATTCTTTTTTTCCCTTTTCTTCAAAGCTTTCACGTTGATTTCATGTGTTTCACTTTCTCTTTCCTTCATTTTTCTTTCTTTTTTTCCTTCCTTTCTCCCATTTCATGTTTTGGTGCTACTCTTTTTTTCCCTTTTCTTCAAAGCTTTCACGTTGATTTAATGTGTTTCACTTTCTCTTTCTTTCTTTTCTTTTTTCCTTCCTTTCTCCCATTTCATGTTTTGGTACTACCCTTTTTTTTTCGTTTTTATCAAAGCTTTCACGTTGATTTCATGTGTTTCACTTTCTCTTTCTTTCATTTTTCTTTCTTTTTTTCCTTCCTTTCTCCCATTTCATGTTTTTGTGCTATTCTTTTTTTCCCTTTTCTTCAAAGCTTTCACGTTGATTTCATGTGTTTCACTTTCTCTTTCTTTCATTTTTCTTTCTTTTTTTCCTTCCTTTCTCCCATTTGATGTTTTAGTGCTATTCTTATTTTCCCTTTTCTTCAAAGCTTTCACGTTGATTTCATGTGTTTCACTTTCTCTTTCTTTCATTTTTCTTTCTTTTTTTCCTTCCTTTCTCCCATTTCATGTTTCGGTGCTACTCTTTTTTTCCCTTTTCTTCAAAGCTTTCACGTTGATTTCATGTGTTTCACTTTCTCTTTCTTTCTTTTCTTTTTTCCTTCCTTTCTCCAATTTCATGTTTTGGTACTACCCTTTTTTTTCCTTTTCATCAAAGCTTTCACGTTGATTTCACGTGTTTCACTTTCTCTTTCTTTCATTTTTCTTTCTTTTTTCCTTCCTTTCTCCCATTTCATGTTTTGGAGCTATTCTTTTTTTCCCTTTTCTTCAAAGCTTTCACGTTGATTTCATGTGTTTCACTTTCTCTTTCTTTCTTTTCTTTTTTCCTTCCTTTCTCCCATTTCATGTTTTGGTACTACCCTTTTTTTTCCTTTTCATCAAAGCTTTCACGTTGATTTGACGTGTTTCACTTTCCCTTTCTTTCATTTTTCTTTCTTTTTTCCTTCCTTTCTGCCATTTCATGTTTTGGAGCTATTCTTTTTTTCCCTTTTCTTCAAAGCTTTCACGTTGATTTCATGTGTTTCACTTTCTCTTTCTTTCATTTTTCTTTCTTTTTTTCCTTCCTTTCTCCCATTTCATGTTTTTGTGCTATTCTTTTTTTCCCTTTTCTTCAAAGCTTTCACGTTGATTTCATGTGTTTCACTTTCTCTTTCTTTCTTTTCTTTTTTCCTTCCTTTCTCCCATTTCATATTTTGGTACTACCCTTTTTTTTCCTTTTCATCAAAGCTTTCACGTTGATTTCACGTGTTTCACTTTCTCTTTCTTTCATTTTTCTTTCTTTTTTCCTTCCTTTCTCCCATTTCATGTTTTGGAGCTATTCTTTTTTTCCCTTTTCTTCAAAGCTTTCACGTTGATTTCATGTGTTTCACTTTCTCTTTCTTTCATTTTTCTTTCTTTTTTTCCTTCCTTTCTCCCATTTCATGTTTTTGTGCTATTCTTTTTTTCCCTTTTCTTCAAAGCTTTCACGTTGATTTCATGTGTTTCACTTTCTCTTTCTTTCATTTTTCTTTCTTTTTTTCTTTCCTTTCTCCCATTTCATGTTTTGCTGCTATTCTTTTTTTCCCTTTTCTTTAAAGCTTTCACGTTGATTTCATGTCTTTCACTTTCTCTTTCCTTCATTTTTCTTTCTTTTTTTCCTTCCTTTCTCCCATTTCATGTTTTGGTGCTACTCTTTTTTTCCCTTTTCTTCAAAGCTTTCACGTTGATTTCATGTGTTTCACTTTCTCTTTCTTTCTTTTCTTTTTTCCTTCCTTTCTCCCATTTCATGTTTTGGTACTACCCTTTTTTTTTCGTTTTTATCAAAGCTTTCACGTTGATTTCATGTGTTTCACTTTCTCTTTCTTTCATTTTTCTTTCTTTTTTTCCTTCCTTTCTCCCATTTCATGTTTTTGTGCTATTCTTTTTTTCCCTTTTCTTCAAAGCTTTCACGTTGATTTCATGTGTTTCACTTTCTCTTTCTTTCATTTTTCTTTCTTTTTTTCCTTCCTTTCTCCCATTTCATGTTTTGGTGCTATTCTTATTTTCCCTTTTCTTCAAAGCTTTCACGTTGATTTCATGTGTTTCACTTTCTCTTTCTTTCATTTTTCTATCTTTTTTTCCTTCCTTTCTCCCATTTCATGTTTTGGTGCTACACTTTTTTTCCCTTTTTTTCAAAGCTTTCACGTTGATTTCATGTGTTTCACTTTCTCTTTCTTTCTTTTCTTTTTTCCTTCCTTTCTCCCATTTCATGTTTTGGTAATACCCTTTTTTTTCCTTTTCATCAAAGCTTTCACGTTGATTTCATGTGTTTCACTTTCTCTTTCTTTCATTTTTCTTTCATTTTTTCCTTCCTTTCTCCCATTTCATGTTTTGGTGCTATTCTTTTTTTCCCTTTTCTTCAAAGCTTTCACGTTGATTTCATGTGTTTCACTTTCTCTTTCTTTCATTTTTCTTTCTTTTTTTCCTTCCTTTCTCCCATTTCATGTTTTTGTGCTATTCTTTTTTTCCCTTTTCTTCAAAGCTTTCACGTTGATTTCATGTGTTTCACTTTCTCTTTCTTTCATTTTTCTTTCTTTTTTTCCTTCCTTTCTCCCATTTCATGTTTTGGTGCTATTCTTTTTTTCCCTTTTCTTCAAAGCTTTCACGTTGATTTCATGTGTTTCACTTTCTCTTTCTTTCATTTTTCTTTCTTTTTTTCCTTCCTTTCTCCCATTTCATGTTTTGGTGCTATTCTTTTTTTCCCTTTTCTTCAAAGCTTTCACGTTGATTTCATGTGTTTCACTTTCTCTTTCTTTCTTTTCTTTTTTCCTTCCTTTCGCCCATTTCATGTTTTGGTGCTACTCTTTTTTTTCCTTTTCATCAAAGCTTTCACGTTGATTTCACGTATTTCACTTTCTCTTTCTTTCTTTTTTCTTTCTTTTTTTCCTTCCTTTCTCCCATTTCATGTTTTGGTGCTATTCTTTTTTTCCCTTTTCTTCAAAGCTTTCACGTTGATTTCATGTGTTTCACTTTCTCTTTCTTTCTTTTCTTTTTTCCTTCCTTTCTCCCATTTCATGTTTTGGTACTACCCTTTTTTTTCCTTTTCATCAAAGCTTTCACGTTGATTTCACGTGTTTCACTTTCTCTTTCTTTCATTTTTCTTTCTTTTTTCCTTCCTTTCTCCCATTTCATGTTTTGGAGCTATTCTTTTTTTCCCTTTTCTTCAGAGCTTTCACGTTGATTTCATGTGTTTCACTTTCTCTTTCTTTCATTTTTCTTTCTTTTTTTCCTTCCTTTCTCCCATTTCATGTTTTGGTGCTATTCTTTTTTTCCCTTTTCTTCAAAGCTTTCACGTTGATTTCATGTGTTTCACTTTCTCTTTCTTTCATTTTTCTTTCTTTTTTTCTTTCCTTTCTCCCATTTCATGTTTTGGTGCTATTCTTTTTTTCCCTTTTCTTCAAAGCTTTCACGTTGATTTCATGTGTTTCACTTTCTCTTTCCTTCATTTTTCTTCCTTTTTTTCCTTCCTTTCTCCCATTTCATGTTTCGGTGCTACTCTTTTTTTCCCTTTTCTTCAAAGCTTTCACGTTGATTTCATGTGTTTCACTTTCTCTTTCTTTCATTTTTCTTTCTTTTTTTCCTTCCTTTCTCCCATTTCATGTTTTGGTGCTATTCTTTTTTTCCCTTTTCTTCAAAGCTTTC
The DNA here is from genome assembly GCA_964036315.1 of Acanthosepion esculentum. Taxonomy (NCBI): domain Eukaryota; kingdom Metazoa; phylum Mollusca; class Cephalopoda; order Sepiida; family Sepiidae; genus Acanthosepion; species Acanthosepion esculentum. Next base: position 3,063,718 of record OZ038515.1, on the reverse strand, counting down.
ACGTTGATTTCATGTGTTTCACTTTCTCTTTCTTTCTTTTCTTTTTTCCTTCCTTTCGCCCATTTCATGTTTTGGTGCTACTCTTTTTTTTCCTTTTCATCAAAGCTTTCACGTTGATTTCACGTATTTCACTTTCTCTTTCTTTCTTTTTTCTTTCTTTTTTTCCTTCCTTTCTCCCATTTCATGTTTTGGTGCTATTCTTTTTTTCCCTTTTCTTCAAAGCTTTCACGTTGATTTCATGTGTTTCACTTTCTCTTTCTTTCTTTTCTTTTTTCCTTCCTTTCTCCCATTTCATGTTTTGGTACTACCCTTTTTTTTCCTTTTCATCAAAGCTTTCACGTTGATTTCACGTGTTTCATTTTCTCTTTCTTACATTTTTCTTTCTTTTTTCCTTCCTTTCTCCCATTTCATGTTTTGGAGCTATTCTTTTTTTCCCTTTTCTTCAGAGCTATCACGTTGATTTCATGTGTTTCACTTTCTCTTTCTTTCATTTTTCTTTCTTTTTTCCTTCCTTTCTCCCATTTCATGTTTTGGTGCTATTCTTTTTTTCCCTTTTCTTCAAAGCTTTCAAGTTGATTTCATGTGTTTCACTTTCTCTTTCTTTCATTTTTCTTTCTTTTTTTCTTTCCTTTCTCCCATTTCATGTTTTGGTGCTATTCTTTTTTTCCCTTTTCTTCAAAGCTTTCACGTTGATTTCATGTGTTTCACTTTCTCTTTCCTTCATTTTTCTTTCTTTTTTTCCTTCCTTTCTCCCATTTCATGTTTCGGTGCTACTCTTTTTTTCCCTTTTCTTCAAAGCTTTCACGTTGATTTCATGTGTTTCACTTTCTCTTTCTTTCATTTTTCTTTCTTTTTTTCCTTCCTTTCTCCCATTTCATGTTTTGGTGCTATTCTTTTTTTCCCTTTTCTTCAAAGCTTTCACGTTGATTTCATGTGTTTCACTTTCTCTTTCTTTCATTTTTCTTTCTTTTTTTCCTTCCTTTCTCCCATTTCATGTTTTGGTGCTATTCTTTTTTTCCCTTTTCTTCAAAGCTTTCACGTTGATTTCATGTGTTTCACTTTCTCTTTCTTTCTTTTCTTTTTTCCTTCCTTTCGCCCATTTCATGTTTTGGTGCTACTCTTTTTTTTCCATTTCATCAAAGCTTTCACGTTGATTTCACGTATTTCACTTTCTCTTTCTTTCATTTTTCTTTCTTTTTTTCCTTCCTTTCTCCCATTTCATGTTTTGGTGCTACACTTTTTTTCCCTTTTTTTCAAAGCTTTCACGTTGATTTCATGTGTTTCACTTTCTCTTTCTTTCATTTTTCTTTCTTTTTTTCCTTCCTTTCTCGCATTTCATGTTTTGGTGCTATTCTTTTTTTCCCTTATCTTCAAAGCTTTCACGTTGATTTCATGTGTTTCACTTTCTCTTTCTTTCTTTTCTTTTTTCCTTCCTTTCGCCCATTTCATGTTTTGGTGCTACTCTTTTTTTTCCTTTTCATCAAAGCTTTCACGTTGATTTCACGTATTTCACTTTCTCTTTCTTTCTTTTTTCTTTCTTTTTTTCCTTCCTTTCTCCCATTTCATGTTTTGGTGCTATTCTTTTTTTCCCTTTTCTTCAAAGCTTTCACGTTGATTTCATGTGTTTCACTTTCTCTCTCTTTCTTTTCTTTTTTCTTTCCTTTCTCCAATTTCATGTTTTGGTACTACCCTTTTTTTTCCTTTTCATCAAAGCTTTCACGTTGATTTCACGTGTTTCACTTTCTCTTTCTTTCATTTTTCTTTCTTTTTTCCTTCCTTTCTCCCATTTCATCTTTTGGAGCTATTCTTTTTTTCCCTTTTCTTCAAAGCTTTCACGTTGATTTCATGTGTTTCACTTTCTCTTTCTTTCATTTTTCTTTCTTTTTTTCCTTCCTTTCTCCCATTTCATGTTTTTGTGCTATTCTTTTTTTCCCTTTTCTTCAAAGCTTTCTCGTTGATTTCATGTGTTTCACTTTCTCTTTCTTTCATTATTCTTTCTTTTTTTCTTTCCTTTCTCCCATTTCATGTTTTGGTGCTATTCTTTTTTTCCCTTTTCTTCAAAGCTTTCACGTTGATTTCATGTGTTTCACTTTCTCTTTCCTTCATTTTTCTTTCTTTTTTTCCTTCCTTTCTCCCATTTCATGTTTTGGTGCTACTCTTTTTTTCCCTTTTCTTCAAAGCTTTCACGTTGATTTAATGTGTTTCACTTTCTCTTTCTTTCTTTTCTTTTTTCCTTCCTTTCTCCCATTTCATGTTTTGGTACTACCCTTTTTTTTTCGTTTTTATCAAAGCTTTCACGTTGATTTCATGTGTTTCACTTTCTCTTTCTTTCATTTTTCTTTCTTTTTTTCCTTCCTTTCTCCCATTTCATGTTTTTGTGCTATTCTTTTTTCCCCTTTTCTTCAAAGCTTTCACGTTGATTTCATGTGTTTCACTTTCTCTTTCTTTCATTTTTCTTTCTTTTTTTCCTTCCTTTCTCCCATTTGATGTTTTGGTGCTATTCTTATTTTCCCTTTTCTTCAAAGCTTTCACGTTGATTTCATGTGTTTCACTTTCTCTTTCTTTCATTTTTCTTTCTTTTTTTCCTTCCTTTCTCCCATTTCATGTTTCGGTGCTACTCTTTTTTTCCCTTTTCTTCAAAGCTTTCACGTTGATTTCATGTGTTTCACTTTCTCTTTCTTTCTTTTCTTTTTTCCTTCCTTTCTCCAATTTCATGTTTTGGTACTACCCTTTTTTTTCCTTTTCATCAAAGCTTTCACGTTGATTTCATGTGTTTCACTTTCTCTTTCTTTCATTTTTCTTTCTTTTTTTCCTTCCTTTCTCCCATTTCATGTTTTGGTGCTATTCTTTTTTTCCCTTTTCTTCAAAGCTTTCACGTTGATTTTATGTGTTTCACTTTCTCTTTCTTTCTTTTCTTTTTTCCTTCCTTTCTCCCATTTCATGTTTTGGTGCTACTCTTTTTTCCCCTTTTATTCAAAGCTTTCACGTTGATTTCATGTGTTTCACTTTCTCTTTCTTTCTTTTCTTTTTTCCTTCCTTTCTCCCATTTCATGTTTTGGTACTACCCTTTTTTTTCCTTTTCATCAAAGCTTTCACGTTGATTTCACGTGTTTCACTTTCTCTTTCTTTCATTTTTCTTTCTTTTTTCCTTCCTTTCTCCCATTTCATGTTTTGGAGCTATTCTTTTTTTCCCTTTTCTTCAAAGCTTTCACGTTGATTTCATGTGTTTCACTTTCTCTTTCTTTCTTTTCTTTTTTCCTTCCTTTCTCCCATTTCATGTTTTGGTACTACCCTTTTTTTTCCTTTTCATCAAAGCTTTCACGTTGATTTGACGTGTTTCACTTTCTCTTTCTTTCATTTTTCTTTCTTTTTTCCTTCCTTTCTGCCATTTCATGTTTTGGAGCTATTCTTTTTTTCCCTTTTCTTCAAAGCTTTCACGTTGATTTCATGTGTTTCACTTTCTCTTTCTTTCATTTTTCTTTCTTTTTTTCCTTCCTTTCTCCCATTTCATGTTTTTGTGCTATTCTTTTTTTCCCTTTTCTTCAAAGCTTTCACGTTGATTTCATGTGTTTCACTTTCTCTTTCTTTCTTTTCTTTTTTCCTTCCTTTCTCCCATTTCATATTTTGGTACTACCCTTTTTTTTCCTTTTCATCAAAGCTTTCACGTTGATTTCACGTTTTTCACTTTCTCTTTCTTTCATTTTTCTTTCTTTTTTCCTTCCTTTCTCCCATTTCATGTTTTGGAGCTATTCTTTTTTTCCCTTTTCTTCAAAGCTTTCACGTTGATTTCATGTGTTTCACTTTCTCTTTCTTTCATTTTTCTTTCTTTTTTTCCTTCCTTTCTCCCATTTCATGTTTTTGTGCTATTCTTTTTTTCCCTTTTCTTCAAAGCTTTCATGTTGATTTCATGTGTTTCACTTTCTCTTTCTTTCATTTTTCTTTCTTTTTTTCTTTCCTTTCTCCCATTTCATGTTTTGCTGCTATTCTTTTTTTCCCTTTTCTTTAAAGCTTTCACGTTGATTTCATGTCTTTCACTTTCTCTTTCCTTCATTTTTCTTTCTTTTTTTCCTTCCTTTCTCCCATTTCATGTTTTGGTGCTACTCTTTTTTTCCCTTTTCTTCAAAGCTTTCACGTTGATTTCATGTGTTTCACTTTCTCTTTCTTTCTTTTCTTTTTTCCTTCCTTTCTCCCATTTCATGTTTTGGTACTACCCTTTTTTTTCGTTTTTATCAAAGCTTTCACGTTGATTTCATGTGTTTCACTTTCTCTTTCTTTCATTTTTCTTTCTTTTTTTCCTTCCTTTCTCCCATTTCATGTTTTTGTGCTATTCTTTTTTTCCCTTTTCTTCAAAGCTTTCACGTTGATTTCATGTGTTTCACTTTCTCTTTCTTTCATTTTTCTTTCTTTTTTTCCTTCCTTTCTCCCATTTCATGTTTTGGTGCTATTCTTATTTTCCCTTTTCTTCAAATCTTTCACGTTGATTTCATGTGTTTCACTTTCTCTTTCTTTCATTTTTCTATCTTTTTTTCCTTCCTTTCTCCCATTTCATGTTTTGGTGCTACACTTTTTTTCCCTTTTTTTCAAAGCTTTCACGTTGATTTCATGTGTTTCACTTTCTATTTCTTTCTTTTCTTTTTTCCTTCCTTTCTCCCATTTCATGTTTTGGTAATACCCTTTTTTTTCCTTTTCATCAAAGCTTTCACGTTGATTTCTTGTGTTTCACTTTCTCTTTCTTTCATTTTTCTTTCTTTTTTTCCTTCCTTTCTCCCATTTCATGTTTTGGTGCTATTCTTTTTTTCCCTTTTCTTCAAAGCTTTCACGTTGATTTCATGTGTTTCACTTTCTCTTTCTTTCATTTTTCTTTCTTTTTTTCCTTCCTTTCTCCCATTTCATGTTTTTGTGCTATTCTTTTTTTCCCTTTTCTTCAAAGCTTTCACGTTGATTTCATGTGTTTCACTTTCTCTTTCTTTCATTTTTCTTTCTTTTTTTCCTTCCTTTCTCCCATTTCATGTTTTGGTGCTATTCTTTTTTTCCCTTTTCTTCAAAGCTTTCACGTTGATTTCATGTGTTTCACTTTCTCTTTCTTTCATTTTTCTTTCTTTTTTTCCTTCCTTTCTCCCATTTCATGTTTTGGTGCTATTCTTTTTTTCCCTTTTCTTCAAAGCTTTCACGTTGATTTCATGTGTTTCACTTTCTCTTTCTTTCTTTTCTTTTTTCCTTCCTTTCGCCCATTTCATGTTTTGGTGCTACTCTTTTTTTTCCTTTTCATCAAAGCTTTCACGTTGATTTCACGTATTTCACTTTCTCTTTCTTTCTTTTTTCTTTCTTTTTTTCCTTCCTTTCTCCCATTTCATGTTTTGGTGCTATTCTTTTTTTCCCTTTTCTTCAAAGCTTTCACGTTGATTTCATGTGTTTCACTTTCTCTTTCTTTCTTTTCTTTTTTCCTTCCTTTCTCCCATTTCATGTTTTGGTACTACCCTTTTTTTTCCTTTTCATCAAAGCTTTCACGTTGATTTCACGTGTTTCACTTTCTCTTTCTTTCATTTTTCTTTCTTTTTTCCTTCCTTTCTCCCATTTCATGTTTTGGAGCTATTCTTTTTTTCCCTTTTCTTCAGAGCTTTCACGTTGATTTCATGTGTTTCACTTTCTCTTTCTTTCATTTTTCTTTCTTTTTTTCCTTCCTTTCTCCCATTTCATGTTTTGGTGCTATTCTTTTTTTCCCTTTTCTTCAAAGCTTTCACGTTGATTTCATGTGTTTCACTTTCTCTTTCTTTCATTTTTCTTTCTTTTTTTCTTTCCTTTCTCCCATTTCATGTTTTGGTGCTATTCTTTTTTTCCCTTTTCTTCAAAGCTTTCACGTTGATTTCATGTGTTTCACTTTCTCTTTCCTTCATTTTTCTTTCTTTTTTTCCTTCCTTTCTCCCATTTCATGTTTCGGTGCTACTCTTTTTTTTCCTTTTCATCAAAGCTTTCACGTTGATTTCACGTATTTCACTTTCTCTTTCTTTCTTTTTTCTTTCTTTTTTTCCTTCCTTTCTCCCATTTCATGTTTTGGTGCTATTCTTTTTTTCCCTTTTCTTCAAAGCTTTCACGTTGATTTCATGTGTTTCACTTTCTCTTTCTTTCTTTTCTTTTTTCCTTCCTTTCGCCCATTTCATGTTTTGGTGCTACTCTTTTTTTTCCTTTTCATCAAAGCTTTCACGTTGATTTCACGTATTTCACTTTCTCTTTCTTTCTTTTTTCTTTCTTTTTTTCCTTCCTTTCTCCCATTTCATGTTTTGGTGCTATTCTTTTTTTCCCTTTTCTTCAAAGCTTTCACGTTGATTTCATGTGTTTCACTTTCTCTTTCTTTCTTTTCTTTTTTCCTTCCTTTCTCCCATTTCATGTTTTGGTACTACCCTTTTTTTTCCTTTTCATCAAAGCTTTCACGTTGATTTCACGTGTTTCATTTTCTCTTTCTTTCATTTTTCTTTCTTTTTTCCTTCCTTTCTCCCATTTCATGTTTTGGAGCTATTCTTTTTTTCCCTTTTCTTCAGAGCTTTCACGTTGATTTCATGTGTTTCACTTTCTCTTTCTTTCATTTTTCTTTCTTTTTTCCTTCCTTTCTCCCATTTCATGTTTTGGTGCTATTCTTTTTTTCCCTTTTCTTCAAAGCTTTCACGTTGATTTCATGTGTTTCACTTTCTCTTTCTTTCATTTTTCTTTCTTTTTTTCTTTCCTTTCTCCCATTTCATGTTTTGGTGCTATTCTTTTTTTCCCTTTTCTTCAAAGCTTTCACGTTGATTTCATGTGTTTCACTTTCTCTTTCCTTCATTTTTCTTTCTTTTTTTCCTTCCTTTCTCCCATTTCATGTTTCGGTGCTACTCTTTTTTTCCCTTTTCTTCAAAGCTTTCACGTTGATTTCATGTGTTTCACTTTCTCTTTCTTTCATTTTTCTTTCTTTTTTTCCTTCCTTTCTCCCATTTCATGTTTTGGTGCTATTCTTTTTTTCCCTTTTCTTCAAAGCTTTCACGTTGATTTCATGTGTTTCACTTTCTCTTTCTTTCATTTTTCTTTCTTTTTTTCCTTCCTTTCTCCCATTTCATGTTTTGGTGCTATTCTTTTTTTCCCTTTTCTTCAAAGCTTTCACGTTGATTTCATGTGTTTCACTTTCTCTTTCTTTCTTTCCTTTTTTCCTTCCTTTCGCCCATTTCATGTTTTGGTGCTACTCTTTTTTTTCCATTTCATCAAAGCTTTCACGTTGATTTCACGTATTTCACTTTCTCTTTCTTTCATTTTTCTTTCTTTTTTTCCTTCCTTTCTCCCATTTCATGTTTTTGTGCTATTCTTTTTTTCCCTTTTCTTCAAAGCTTTCACGTTGATTTCATGTTTTTCACTTTCTCTTTCTTTCATTTTTCTTTCTTTTTTTCTTTCCTTTCTCCCATTTCATGTTTTGCTGCTATTCTTTTTTTCCCTTTTCTTTAAAGCTTTCACGTTGATTTCATGTCTTTCACTTTCTCTTTCCTTCATTTTTCTTTCTTTTTTTCCTTCCTTTCTCCCATTTCATGTTTTGGTGCTACTCTTTTTTTCCCTTTTCTTCAAAGCTTTCACGTTGATTTCATGTGTTTCACTTTCTCTTTCTTTCTTTTCTTTTTTCCTTCCTTTCTCCCATTTCATGTTTTGGTACTACCCTTTTTTTTTCGTTTTTATCAAAGCTTTCACGTTGATTTCATGTGTTTCACTTTCTCTTTCTTTCATTTTTCTTTCTTTTTTTCCTTCCTTTCTCCCATTTCATGTTTTTGTGCTATTCTTTTTTTCCCTTTTCTTCAAAGCTTTCACGTTGATTTCATGTGTTTCACTTTCTCTTTCTTTCATTTTTCTTTCTTTTTTTCCTTCCTTTCTCCCATTTCATGTTTTGGTGTTATTCTTATTTTCCCTTTTCTTCAAAGCTTTCACGTTGATTTCATGTGTTTCACTTTCTCTTTCTTTCATTTTTCTATCTTTTTTTCCTTCCTTTCTCCCATTTCATGTTTTGGTGCTACACTTTTTTTCCCTTTTTTTCAAAGCTTTCACGTTGATTTCATGTGTTTCACTTTCTCTTTCTTTCTTTTCTTTTTTCCTTCCTTTCTCCCATTTCATGTTTTGGTAATACCCTTTTTTTTCCTTTTCATCAAAGCTTTCACGTTGATTTCATGTGTTTCACTTTCTCTTTCTTTCATTTTTCTTTCTTTTTTTCCTTCCTTTCTCCCATTTCATGTTTTGGTGCTATTCTTTTTTTCCCTTTTCTTCAAAGCTTTCACGTTGATTTCATGTGTTTCACTTTCTCTTTCTTTCATTTTTCTTTCTTTTTTTCCTTCCTTTCTCCCATTTCATGTTTTTGTGCTATTCTTTTTTTCCCTTTTCTTCAAAGCTTTCACGTTGATTTCATGTGTTTCACTTTCTCTTTCTTTCATTTTTCTTTCTTTTTTTCCTTCCTTTCTCCCATTTCATGTTTTGGTGCTATTCTTTTTTTCCCTTTTCTTCAAAGCTTTCACGTTGATTTCATGTGTTTCACTTTCTCTTTCTTTCTTTCCTTTTTTCCTTCCTTTCGCCCATTTCATGTTTTGGTGCTACTCTTTTTTTTCCATTTCATCAAAGCTTTCACGTTGATTTCACGTATTTCACTTTCTCTTTCTTTCATTTTTCTTTCTTTTTTTCCTTCCTTTCTCCCATTTCATGTTTTTGTGCTATTCTTTTTTTCCCTTTTCTTCAAAGCTTTCACGTTGATTTCATGTGTTTCACTTTCTCTTTCTTTCATTTTTCTTTCTTTTTTTCTTTCCTTTCTCCCATTTCATGTTTTGCTGCTATTCTTTTTTTCCCTTTTCTTTAAAGCTTTCACGTTGATTTCATGTCTTTCACTTTCTCTTTCCTTCATTTTTCTTTCTTTTTTTCCTTCCTTTCTCCCATTTCATGTTTTGGTGCTACTCTTTTTTTCCCTTTTCTTCAAAGCTTTCACGTTGATTTCATGTGTTTCACTTTCTCTTTCTTTCTTTTCTTTTTTCCTTCCTTTCTCCCATTTCATGTTTTGGTACTACCCTTTTTTTTTCGTTTTTATCAAAGCTTTCACGTTGATTTCATGTGTTTCACTTTCTCTTTCTTTCATTTTTCTTTCTTTTTTTCCTTCCTTTCTCCCATTTCATGTTTTTGTGCTATTCTTTTTTTCCCTTTTCTTCAAAGCTTTCACGTTGATTTCATGTGTTTCACTTTCTCTTTCTTTCATTTTTCTTTCTTTTTTTCCTTCCTTTCTCCCATTTCATGTTTTGGTGCTATTCTTATTTTCCCTTTTCTTCAAAGCTTTCACGTTGATTTCATGTGTTTCACTTTCTCTTTCTTTCATTTTTCTATCTTTTTTTCCTTCCTTTCTCCCATTTCATGTTTTGGTGCTACACTTTTTTTCCCTTTTTTTCAAAGCTTTCACGTTGATTTCATGTGTTTCACTTTCTCTTTCTTTCTTTTCTTTTTTCCTTCCTTTCTCCCATTTCATGTTTTGGTAATACCCTTTTTTTTCCTTTTCATCAAAGCTTTCACGTTGATTTCATGTGTTTCACTTTCTCTTTCTTTCATTTTTCTTTCTTTTTTTCCTTCCTTTCTCCCATTTCATGTTTTGGTGCTATTCTTTTTTTCCCTTTTCTTCAAAGCTTTCACGTTGATTTCATGTGTTTCACTTTCTCTTTCTTTCATTTTTCTTTCTTTTTTTCCTTCCTTTCTCCCATTTCATGTTTTTGTGCTATTCTTTTTTTCCCTTTTCTTCAAAGCTTTCACGTTGATTTCATGTGTTTCACTTTCTCTTTCTTTCATTTTTCTTTCTTTTTTTCCTTCCTTTCTCCCATTTCATGTTTTTGTGCTATTCTTTTTTTCCCTTTTCTTCAAAGCTTTCACGTTGATTTCATGTGTTTCACTTTCTCTTTCTTTCATTTTTCTTTCTTTTTTTCCTTCCTTTCTCCCATTTCATGTTTTGGTGCTATTCTTTTTTTCCCTTTTCTTCAAAGCTTTCACGTTGATTTCATGTGTTTCACTTTCTCTTTCTTTCTTTTCTTTTTTCCTTCCTTTCGCCCATTTCATGTTTTGGTGCTACTCTTTTTTTTCCTTTTCATCAAAGCTTTCACGTTGATTTCACGTATTTCACTTTCTCTTTCTTTCTTTTTTCTTTCTTTTTTTCCTTCCTTTCTCCCATTTCATGTTTTGGTGCTATTCTTTTTTTCCCTTTTCTTCAAAGCTTTCACGTTGATTTCATGTCTTTCACTTTCTCTTTCTTTCTTTTCTTTTTTCCTTCCTTTCTCCCATTTCATGTTTTGGTACTACCCTTTTTTTTCCTTTTCATCAAAGCTTTCACGTTGATTTCACGTGTTTCACTTTCTCTTTCTTTCATTTTTCTTTCTTTTTTTCCTTCCTTTCTCCCATTTCATGTTTTGGAGCTATTCTTTTTTTCCCTTTTCTTCAGAGCTTTCACGTTGATTTCATGTGTTTCACTTTCTCTTTCTTTCATTTTTCTTTCTTTTTTTCCTTCCTTTCTCCCATTTCATGTTTTGGTGCTATTCTTTTTTTCCCTTTTCTTCAAAGCTTTCACGTTGATTTCATGTGTTTCACTTTCTCTTTCTTTCATTTTTCTTTCTTTTTTTCTTTCCTTTCTCCCATTTCATGTTTTGGTGCTATTCTTTTTTTCCTTTTTCTTCAAAGCTTTCACGTTGATTTCATGTGTTTCACTTTCTCTTTCCTTCATTTTTCTTTCTTTTTTTCCTTCCTTTCTCCCATTTCATGTTTCGGTGCTACTCTTTTTTTCCCTTTTCTTCAAAGCTTTCACGTTGATTTCATGGGTTTCACTTTCTCTTTCTTTCTTTTCTTTTTTCCTTCCTTTCTCCCATTTCATGTTTTGGTACTACCCTTTTTTTTCCTTTTCATCAAAGCTTTCACGTTGATTTCATGTGTTTCACTTTCTCTTTCTTTCATTTTTCTTTCTTTTTTTCCTTCCTTTCTCCCATTTCATGTTTTGGTGCTATTCTTTTTTTCCCTTTTCTTCAAAGCTTTCACGTTGATTTCACGTGTTTCACTTTCTCTTTCTTTCATTTTTCTTTCTTTTTTTCCTTCCTTTCTCCCATTTCATGTTTTGGTGCTACTCTTTTTTTCCCTTTTCTTCAGAGCTTTCACGTTGATTTCATGTGTTTCACTTTCTCTTTCTTTCTTTTCTTTTTTCCTTCCTTTCTCCCATTTCATGTTTTGGTGCTACTCTTTTTTTCCCTTTTCTTCAAAGCTTTCACGTTGATTTCATGTGTTTCACTTTCTCTTTCTTTCCTTTTTTCCTTTCCTCTTTCTCATCATTTCTTATGACTTTCTCGTTTTTTTTTTTATTTTCCTTCCTCTATATCTTTCAAATAGATTTCTTGCAATTCCTTTTTTATTCTTGTCTTTATCTTTCTTGTTTTTATGTCTGTCTTTCCTTATTTTCTTTTCTGAATTTCTCTCAGCCACTTTTTGATTTTCCACTTATCGTTTTATCTACCGTGTTTATTTTTTCTTGCCTTTCTCTTCCTACATCTCTCTTCTTCCATCTCTCTTCTTCCATCCCTTTTCTTCCATCTCTTTTCTATCTATCTTTCTTCATCTACCGCTCTTCTTTTTTCTTCTTTTATCTTTCTAGCTTTATCTTTCACCGATCTCCTATATTTCTTCTTCTAATATGTCTCTTCTATCTTTTTCTTATCTATCTCTTTCTTCTATCTCTCTTCTTTCTCTCTTCTATCTCTCTCTTCTACCTCTCCTTTTCTATCTCTCTTCTTCTATCCCTCTTCCACCATTTCTCTTCTATCTTCTTCTATTTTTCTTCTTCTTCTTCTTCCTCTCTTCTTCTATCTCTCTTCTTCTATCTCTTCTTTTTTCTCTCTTCTATCTCTCTTCTTATGCCTCCCGTCTATCTCTCTTCTTCTATCTGTCTTCTTCTACCTTCTTTCTTATTTCTCTCTTCTATCTCTCTTCTTTTGTGTCTCTTCTACCTTTCTTCATCTATCTCTTTTCTTTTATCTCTCTTCTTCTATGAGTCTTGTTCTTTCTTCTTCTATCTCTCTTCTTCTATCTATCTTCTTTCACCTGTCTTCTTCTTTTGTCCTTCTTTCTTTCTTCTATCTCTCTTCTTTCTTTTATCTCTTTATTCTTCTACCTTTCTTCTTCTATCTCTCTTATTCTATCTCTCTTCTTCTATATTTTTATTCTATCTTTCTTCTATCTCTCTTCTTCTATCTCTCTTTTTTCATCTTCCTTCTTCCTCTTCGTTCTGAATTTTCCGCCTATTTTCCAATGTTTTCTTATTCTCTTAGTCTCATTCTCTTTTTCTACTCTTTTTTCTTCATATTTCTTTTTATTTATTGCTTTTCCTCATCATTCAACTCATTCTTCCTTCTCATCTTGTCATGGCCCTTTCTTAGACCTAAGCCTTCCCTGAGTCATCACATAACTCCTTCCTTCATCTTTCCTTATTTTTTTCGTTTCTTTTTTTTTTCATTTCTTAACCTTGAAATTATTTTTCGTTTTACTCCTCTTTAAAAATTTATTTCATTATAAATTTCTTCTTCTTCTTTTTCTTCTTTTTCTTCTTCTTCTTCTTCTTCTTCTGACTCTTCAGACTCTTTCATTTCATTTTACTTCTGACTATTTGAATATTTCAAAATCAACCTAAAACTTATTTGAAAACTTTCTTTGTTTTATCCGGTTCCATTACTGATAGTATAGTAAATAGATGCTCAATTACGTTCCCGTTTTTTCACGTTTCATTTATGCTGTAGCCATTTCCTCCTGTAAATTTTGCTCTTTGGCTTTTCGCCATTTAGTTTTGTATTTTTCCATTCCGCTTTTATCCAAATCTAAATAAGTATAACAGCAATTATCATTATTATTATCATTATTATTATTATTATTATTATTATTATTATTATTATTATTCACCTTTATTTTTGTTCTTTACTATTTCATTCACATATTTATTGTTATTATTATTGTTATTATTATTGTTGTTGTTGCTGCTATTGTTGTTGTTGTTGTTCTTCTTCTTCCCCCTCCTCCTCCCCCATTCCTTCTTGTCTTCTCCCTCCTCTAGTACAATGTATAAACGCGTATTTCGCTTACATCTGAAAAGTAACAATGTCCAATACGGTACCATGAATAGATTCGCCCAAGTATTTCGCAGATCAAGAAAAAAATACACCAAAATAAACAAAACAAATACGTCAATAATAGTAATAATAATAATAATAATGATAATAATAATAATAATAATAATAATAATAATAATAATAATAATAATAATAATAAGAAGAAGAAGAAGAAGAAGAAGAAGAAGAAGAAGAAGAAGAAAAAGAAGAAGAAGAAGAGGAAACCTTTTGTGAAAGAAAAAAGTAAACTCGATCAAATCATTCGAGTTAAAAAGTTGAACCCGACACCTACGCAGAGGAAACGCCTTGCAATTACGTCAAGCCGAAATCTGATGGGAGAAAACGGCGCAAATATTAGCAGAAGGCGCTTCTATATGAATGCGCCAATGTTGTCGGATTTTTTTTTAATTTGTTTTAGTTTTGAATGCATAAAAACGAAGCAAGTCTTTCTAGATAGCATAAGGGTTAATGGATTTGCCAATGTTAGTCATTAGCGTTCACAAGGAATTTCAATTTTTTTCTTCTGAAAATTGAATTTGTTCCTGGTCTTTTAAGAAGGTTACGTAAGCTTCGTAATCATATTATTATTATTATTAATATTGTTATTGTTATTGCTGTTGTTGTTGTTGATGTTAGTATTATTAATAATAATAATGAAATTATAATGTTTATAATCTCAATAAGGACGGACATCATAGTCTAAAGACGACTGCAAAAATGATACTCGTAAGCAAATAAAAATATTTCATAATAGAATATGTAGAATATAACACCGACGGTTATCACTTTTCGTATTTCTTTAAATAATTTCTACCCAAGTAAGGCAATAAAGCCACTAAGTCGGAAGGGGGGGTTACCGTGTGTTACAGAATATGAGAAAATACATTAGTAAGGAGTGAGGGCAATAAAAGAATATGAATTAAGAAGATAAAAGATAATTATTGACACCGTATTTAAAGTTTTAAAGATGAAAATTGACAGAAACGAATGAACACGAAAGAGAATCCCACAAGCGAGAAGTGTGATAGAAGAAATTGTTAGCATAAAACTTACGGTTAGATTTATCCATTTCGACAAAAAATGATGAGTGCTTGCTGCCAATCTAATACAGCTCTTAAATTCATAAAGCCTAGGTACCGAAAAAGAAAGGGATATTTATTCTGCGAAAATACAGAAATGTGGCACAAGGCCGAAGGGGGGATTGGTGGAAAATGGACGGTCTTCTTCTGTTTTAAATATAACTTAGCTAGCCGCAAACACTGACCCAATCGTACCAACAATATTCCTTACACCAAAACAACACATTCATACGTACCTTTCTTACTACAACCACCATAATACCTCCCTGTCTCTATGAAAATACTAACTAGTCCCCATATTTACAATTCAGTGTCTCTGGGGGGGAGGGAAATAAAATAACAATTCTAAAAACTAACCGCAATGAGTATTTACAATATAAGTACCAAATATTTACAAGAAACTAGAGAAAAATAATATTAGTAATAAAACCACCCACAATGACTAAATGTGGCAGAAATACCAGTTCACTGGCCGAATTCAATGCGGGACTATGATATTATAGAACATTCATTCATCCCAAGCACACACTGACACGCACTCATTCAGACAAAACAACAAATACGAAAACACTCACACGAAACGAAAGGTACCGAAAAAGAAAGTTCATCAGAACAATTACCATGAAAATATTTATAGAAAAAAAGGACAGGGGAGCCAGGTTATGGAGGTGGGGAAGTGACTGAAGCCGAGATGCCGGGTCAAGACTAATAACATCGTGGATTCGTCTTTGGATTTTACCAAGAATCTCTAAATATATAATAGGCGTACCAGACCAGAGGTGATAGCAATATTCGAGGCATGGACGAATGGTAGACTTATAATAAAGATAGATGCATGCGAGAAAAATTCTTCAGCGTGACACAGTGAACCAATTTTCCTAGCAGCAAACCTATCAACTGATTCAATCGAATCTTCCCACTTCATGTCAGCGGAAGGCGATAGTTCGAGAGGGCGCAATGAGTCACTCTCCTGAAAGTTATCATTAACCAACGCTGATTGAAGGCAAGGAAAGGGTGCGCTCCCTGACGATTAAAAGATTGAAACTCTTACTTCTGGAATTGGATAGTCGGAACTATTTGGGAGCCGCTGTTGCTGTGTTATAGTGGCCGAGGGTTTGAGTGTGCTGGCATTGTTCAGAATGTTAATCACGTCATATAAGGCGCACTTTGCAACTAAGGACCACTCAGCATAGTTGCAGTTTCTGCGGGGGTTGAAAAATCTCATGTGGCTTAGCTGATGTCTGCAACAGGGATCGGCTAGGAGCTCTAGTAGAGAGGCATGCTTACATACGAGCGGTCAGGCATTGTAGAATCTTAAGGATGAGGAGACATTATAGGATCATAAAGATGAGGAGACATTAGAGGATGATAAAGATGAGGTGACATTATAGGATCTTAAAGAGGAGGAAACATTATAGGCTCATAAGGATAGGGATACATTATAGGATCGTAAATCTGAGGAGATATTATAGAATCGTAAAGATAAAGAGAGATTATAGGTTCGTAAGGACGGGGAGATATTATAGGATCGCAATGATAAGGAGATTTTATAGGATCGTAAAGATAAGGAGACATTGTAGGATCTTAAAGATGAGAAGACATTATAGAATCTTAAAGAGGAGGAAACATTATAGGCTCATAAGGATAGGGATACATTATAGGATCGTAAATCTGAGGAGATATTATAAAATCGTAAAGATAAAGAGAGATTATAGGTTCGTAAGGACGGGGAGATATTATAGGATCGCAATGATAAGGAGATTTTATAGGATCGTAAAGATAAGGAGACATTGTAGGATCTTAAAGATGAGAAGACATTATAGAATCTTAAAGAGGAGGAAACATTATAGGCTCATAAGGATAGGGATAAATTATAGGATCGTAAAGCTGAGGAGATATTATAGAATCGCAATGATAAGGAGACATTATAGGATCATAAAGATGAGAAGACATTATAGGTTCGTTGAACCTCCTTCGGTCCTCCACACTTTAGGTCTTGCGCTACATCTTAATTACGCTTAGAAAATCCCAATGGACAATTCGACGTGGTATAATGGTTAACAAATTTGTTTCGTTAGATCGATTACGACTGAATTGTGAGTTCGATCCTGGGTGGCCCACACTTTCTGTCTTGTACCACATATAAGCTACGCTTAGAAAATCATTCGGGCTCTTCGATGACGTGTAGTGAAAGCACGCTTGATAGATCAATTTTGACTGAATATTGAGTTCAATCGTCACTGGGCGCTCCACTCTTTCGGCCTTGTACTACAATTAAGCTACGCTTAGAAAATTATTTGGAAAATCAACGCGGCGTAATTGATAACAAGCTTGCCTTGCTTGATCAATTACGACTGAACAGTGAGTTAGATTCTCACTGAGTGTCTCACACTTTCTCTCCTTGTGTTAAATCTTAGTTACACTTAGAAAATCACCTTACCAAGCTGAAAGGTTTTTATGGTATTCTTCATATTCTTCTAAAATCTTTGATTATAAATGTCTGCAAACTCTTTTGGACGAAGCACAAAGTCATAATCTTTGTAACCATAATTTTATTCTTCGTAGCATACTTATAAAATCTACAGTATAGTCGCGATACGAATATCGACTCATCTGTCAAGTTTCCATTAAAACGAGACGAACTCTGGTATTGGCCTCCTCTTGAAAATCGTCTTAAAAATGTAGAAAAACATGAAATGCCGCCAGTCAAAATCTAAATAAAAACTCTTTGTTTTTAACATATGGGATCTTATCAAGGTTCTTTTTCTGTCAAAGGAGACCTTCCATCTATAATTGACTTTAGCATCTCCCATTAAATTGTCGGAATTTTCTTCTATGTCTCAGTGCCTTCGTTGCTTTTAGTGGCCATTCTATCTTCTTATTCGTTTAAAGAATATCTCTTTTTTTATTCTGAAATGCATTCGCTCTGATCGTGCGAGATGTTTACTTTAATTTTCCGAATTGAATCATGTCTGATTAGCCAAGAAAGCAAAATGATATATTCCAACCATGACAGACTGACGGATAAAAATATGGGGTATTAAAAACGTAAAGAGTATGAAATACAATCAACACGACTGAATAAAAAAAAAATACATATGTGCTATAAAACATTCTTCGTCAGATTCACTTACCAAAAGCTGACCAAAAGGTTTTAGATGGAAGAGGTGTCTTTGGTGGGCCAAGATGTTTTCATGGCGACTTCTTCCATTTTGCACGTCTCCTCAGGTGGTCATGGCTTTCCACAATTTCCTCTCCTTTGTAGCTCTTAGAAAAATTGTCTGTTCGGTCATCAATTTGCACAAGCTCGAAAGGTAGATTAGGCGTGATTTTCTCTGTTCTCCTCGCCTGTAATATGCCTTCTGAGTTTCGAATTTTCTTAACTCCTTTTCCTCTTTATGTGACAGAGAAATTTGAACTGTCACTTCCTGATTGTAAGGATAAGTTTCCATTTTGTTTTCATTTACTCTAAAACTTCATCATTGCATTCGGCCCATAGCATTCTCAGTAGCCTTCTGTAGAACTAAATTTCTGTTACCTTATGTCTCTTCTTTATCTGTGAGGATATCGTCCAGCTTTCACTGTCATATAGTAGGATACTACATAATTCTTTGTTTCTTACTCTTGCTTCCTTATGTTGAAGATGCGTCTACTTTTTTGCTTCCTCTAAAACTTTATCGTTGTTCATATGTTCAGTCTATGGTTTCACAGCATTTAAAATTTTTGAAAATTCGTATAAATATTTTTTAAATGGAATCGTTTATTTCGTATAGATACTATAGGCCTAGAATATATATTTGTGACGTTAATGATTAAGTATAACTCAAGAGTTCAATGTTAAGATAAAACAGTATTTAATTACAACCCCAAATAAATACTTAACAAGAACAAAGAAGTAAAAATCAACCAAAGATAATTAATCATATCAGTAAATACCTTGGTAGTAACGCGGCTCGGCTTAACGTTCGGTAAATCCTAAATCAAAACCCAAATCATCGACGCATTATAATTCACAATAATTCGACTGGGGAGTTCCAAACAATAGACACTCAATAATCACTGTAGTCAGTATCCTGACACCGCTATTTATACACCTGGCAGAAACGTATATTCATAAGTCCAGAGTGTCACGCTCGAACCCCGATGTCGGTATTTACTCATTTTTCTCACTATATGACACTAACGCCTCTTCACATAGATCTCT
>OZ038515.1:3039978-3045078 GCA_964036315.1 Acanthosepion esculentum | reverse complement strand
TCTCTCTCTCTCTCTTTTATCTATCTATCTAAGTTTTGTGGTGTACGGGTGGCTATTAATAATTAAGTATAACTCAAGACTTCAATGTTAAAATAAAACAGTATTTAATTACAACCACAAATATAAATATTAACCAAGAACAAAGAAGTAAAAGTTAACTAACAGTAATTAACCATTTCAGTGAATATATTGTTAACAGCACGGCTCGGCTTAACGTCAAGTAAATTCAAACCCCAATTTACTGAAGCACTATAATTCACACTAATTCGACTGGATATTTCCACTCAATAATCACTACACTCAGTAGACTGACACCACTATTTATACACCTGGCGGAAAACATATATCCATATGTCCAGAGTTACTCATTTTCTTTCTATATGACAATATTTTAGCAAATTAGAGTCTGTCTATATTTCTGAGATGAGGTATTATGTACAGTATTTACATTAAATGACACATGGTACAGTGGATAAAGGCGTTGGTTGATGACAGTCCCAAAGAGTGTGAGTTCAATACCCGGTTCAGGCAGTGGAGAACTTTCAGAGGGAAAATTAGCAGGAGATATCTGATAACTGACATCCATCAAACATGGCTCGTGGAACTAGAACCAATCTACCCCAGTGATCGAAATAAAGGGTTCGGTTCGAAATTCCAACCACCTGAAGAAGGCCGGAGCGTACAACGGCCGAAACGTTGTGACAAAAAATGGTGACAAAGATGAGGACAATAGTCCGACTAATGTAAATACTTCAGCAAATTAATCTAAAATATTGTCTGATAATATCTACGATAGTGGATGAATAAGTTTGCAACCTAACACAAGTATTAACGCACTCATTGCCCGCCACAAATTATTTCGTTGTTAACAATTTTTCTTATGACTCCGGCAACGAGCTTCCTCGTCCCTACTACGTGTTATCTCCTGTTTGACATTTTCTGATAATGTTTCATATGTGGGCGCCAACAACGAGTCTCTTCCTAATGAGACGCTTAGATTGGAAACAATATTAAGACTAACTGAAGCTTTAAATCAACACACTTTTATATTTCTTAAGTTGGAGTTTAAAATAAGATTTTCTAATAGACCTCTGGCAATCAACGTATTAACTGATTTTTTATATAAAGTTTTCCCTGATTACTTTCCTGGCTATCTAGAAACAAGTTATGTTTAAAAAGTAATTTAAAAAAAACACTTTTTCATTATTAGGCGACAAACAAATTTATTAATACCTAGTATTATATGATGCTATTTTTCAATTCAAAGCCTAATTTTTACTCTCTGATAACTCAGTACTCCGGTTCTTTCAAAATGCCCTCTAAATTGTTGCCTAAGCTGGCGTTTGATATCAGATTTGGTAACTGACCTCCGGCAGTTGAGCTGTTAACTGAATTTTTCGTCTAAAATTTTTTAGAATTTTTGTCTAAAATTTCTAGAATTTGTGTCTAAAAATTTCTAGAATTTTTGTCTAAAATTTCTAGAATTTTTGTCTAAAATTTCTAGAATTTTTGTCGAAAGTTTCTAGAATTTTTTCCAAATATTCTAGAATTTCCTGTCGAAAATTTCTAGAATTTTTGTCGAAAATTTCTAGAACTTTCAATGCATATTTTACAACTATAAAAAAGGGATTATGTTTAAAAGCTATTAAAAACACACTTTTTCATTATTCGGCTACAAACGGATTGGTGCATAGGGATATATTCTATTTTCCGATTTAGGTTCTATATCCGAATGCCTGAGATCTCTAGTTCTTCTAAATCTGCTTATTTACCACCCTTACGTTTGGTTAATTGTTTCGTGTAATGTTCTGTTAGTAACGTCTGAGAAGAATACAAGACTGATTTTTTTCATGCGAAAAGTAACACTTCATTAACCTCTGGACTCTCTCAAACTAACGTCGACCCAATCGAGAACATGTGTTTTTTTCCCCAGATATATTTTTTTTCTCCAGAGGATGTGATGGGTTCTTCTTTCGCCCTCATAAGTCTGGTGTATGGCTGATGTTCAACTCTACGTGAGCGCCTCTCTGCGCCTGCTTAGTCGCATGCTGACCACTGACCAACTACATTGAATCTATAGCTTCATCTACCGCTAGAAAAGTTGGTTCTCTGTCGCGCCCGAAGGTTTTTCTCGCCTGAGTTCATCCTTCAAATCTATAGATCAACCACTCGTGCTTGCATAGGATACTGCTGCCATATATGGTCTGGTGCTCCCGCTCTTCATCTTGAGGTCCTAGACAAAATCCAGAGATTGATATGCAAGGTGGTTGGTTCTGATCTGGCATTACGTCTGCAGTCGCTATCTCACAGACGTGCTGTGGCTTTCCTCTGATATTTCTACAAGTACTTTCTTGGACACTGCTCCGACGAGCTACTTTCACTGGTTCCCAAACTGCATGGATTTAAGGGAGCTACTAGGTTGGCACCCTTGGTCCCACCCTTTCGCTGTCGAAACGGCTAAATGTAGCCGTCTCTTCTACTCCAACAGATTCTTATCTCGCATCCTGTCAGTGACACTCCCTGCCTATCACTTGCTTCCCTGATAGCTACAATCTTCAAATGCAATGTCAATCGACATCTTCTGATGCCTTGACCTTGATCCCTGGCCATCTCATTACTCTTTTCCCATCACTCCTTTTTACCTTTATTCTCACTCTCTGTAACCCCTTGCGTACTAGAGGTACTGCCGCCTTGCTTGGGTTGAGTTGCTTAAAATATATATATATATATATAAGTGATAGAAATTAGGAGGATTTGAGATAATTATAATTAAGTAATTCATCGAGTCTAGAAGAAACCTCGACAGAATGCAGAAAGCAGTGCAAGGCCGTTTTGTCCTGTTTTTTGACACTCATCAGCCGTGCGCATCCACTACCGAGAATTGAAACCCGGACAGTTACATTATCAGGCAAACGTCATACCAACTGTTTCAACGGGCCTCGGTGACGAAGAGGTAGTGAATATATATATATATATATATATATGTCTGTGTGTGGCTGGGTGTGTCTGTATGTTTGTGTGTGTGTGTGTGTGTGTGTGTGTGTGTGTGTGTGTGTGTGTGTGTGCGCGCACACCGGGTGCGATGAATAAATTGTTGTCTAGATTAAACAAGAATGATAATAACACCTAACATCTCATTTTAACAAACATACAAAATTACAGAAACATATCTAGAAAACTGCAGAGTAAATTTATTCAATAAAATCTACATTAGCTTCAACCACGACCTTCAAATCTCTGCGGAAATCCCTTGCAACTCTTCAGAACGGTCTCTTTAGTTGGTGAATGATGCCATAGTCCTAGATTTGTTGGTCATTCGTTCAACTGCGCCACACACATGATAATCAGCTATGAGTGGGTTCTCTTACTTGTGCGCCATGTTGCTGAGTCCTCCACAGTGCATGTGTAAATCCTATGTTCAGGTTGTAGATTAATTGGACAGGGTTAAGTGTAATTGAGCAAAATGTCCTACTTGACAAAGTTTGCAATAAACAATAACAGAAGAAAGAAAAGAAAAAGGCAAAGTCATACTAAGCCAACAATAAATATATGCCATAAAAATAGGCAAACGACAGTAATAAAACAAAAAAAATACTGACTAAATATGGCGTTAAGACGCAAAAGGGATACAGTCGAGTGATTGTAGCCTTGTGAATTTCAAACGAAAAAGAGCAAGAATATAATGAATAAAACCGATAAGTCTTCCATTTTTATTTGTTAGGAAGAAATACCAGCAACATCTGTATCATTTTATTCAGTATAGGTGGATTAATATCCCGTTTTTATTGATGTAGCCACAGCCAATTCATGCCCGATGCTGCAGCAAATTGCTAAGTTCTTACCTTCTAAAGCGGTCGTGGGCAATCAGCGGCCCGCGGGCCACATATGACTCGTTTGGTCTTTCTGAATGGCATTCTTAATTTCATAAGGAAAATTGTTATGGTCCAATATTCTCGCACCACTGGTATGTTCCAAGTTTAGGAACTGGGAAGAACAACACGAACACAAGAGTAGGAATAACAAAGATATATTAAACAGAATAATAATACAAAAAGTTGAAGGTGTTAGTATGACTGTCAGTCTGGGTTGGAGTGAACTACTATTGTCTCGACTCGTTCCGTCTCGACTCGTTCCGTCTCGACTCGGTACACTTCGTTCTGTCTCCCGTCTCTCTTGAGAGGCGCAGTCTTTATAGTGTCAGGAAGAGTTCATTGTCGTTACAGGTAAGATCCGATAACAAAAATAATATTTTTTAAAATTTTTCTGTTGTTTCGTTCTCACTTGTTCACTTACACACTCTCTTATACATAAACACATACATAAACAATGGTTAAGTACAATATTTCTGGAATTTTGTAAATAAGTGGGTGAAAACAGCGTTTACATCATTTTAAACCATTGGCGATTTCCACTAAGGAATATCATACGTGTAATAATAAAAGAAACAGAAAACAGTCGTGATATATTTTATCACTAAAGAAGACATATATATATATATATATATATATATATATATATATATATATATATATATATGCTGATATATATGCTGATTGGTATATATGCTGATATATATATATATATATATATATATATATATATATATGCTGATTGATATGTATGCTGATACATATATATATATATATATATATATATATATATATATATATATATATACATATGCTGATATATATGCTGATTGGCATTTGTTTATATTTGTAAAAACAATACACTAGATTTAGTTGTGTAACTCTACCTAGTGAAGATAGCTATGTCTGACACAAAATTAGTTGTGTTTCAATCCTGGCTTGAGGTATTCGGAAGTCTAGTCTCACTGAGAAGCTGTGATACAGCGAAACAGTACTGTCCGTGAATGACATATATATATATATATATATATATATATATATATATATATATATATATATATATATATATATATATATTCAAATAAATAAATTAGAAATAAATCACTTGCAGAGAGATCTGTTAATCACACTGCCAGGAATTATAATATTATAAGAAGTATTCAATTTTTGAATGGAGAAAAATTTTTCTAGCCCCCCAAAAACACCTATTCCCCTATTTCTTACTTATAGA
>OZ038515.1:2959978-3034978 GCA_964036315.1 Acanthosepion esculentum | reverse complement strand
GTGAAATGTTCTGCGTGAAGGGTTATAAAACAATTAAGATTGGTCCGAGATATGGTGAAGGAGTTATCGGCATTCTTATCTTCTAATGACCCATGTGTGTTCTTAGATCTATTTCAATTTTGAACAGGTTAAGTTACAAGTCTAGCTAAATTATGGAGGAGGCTAACTGACGCAATTTAATGCTTAATAGAATAAAGTTCAGTAAACGATTTTCTGTTTGAATTCTCAAGATAATGAGTGACATTGGTTTGAATTTTTGTCTGAATTTCTGTGATGAGGTATTACCATTAATTACAATATATATCCCTAGGCATGAGCAGTGGAACCAGAACAGTATAACCCCGAAGATTAAATAAAGTGTTCCCTGTAGATTACCCAGATCGATATCGACTTGATGAAGGCCGGAAGACACAACAGCCTAAACGTTGTGATAAAAACAACAAAGATGAAGACAACAGTCCAAATATAAATAGTGTAAACATTGCATTTAGATTTTTGAAAGCAGGAGGCAGGAATAGAATTCAACAAGCGAGAAGTGCAAGAGAAGAAACCACTAACAAAGAACCTACGGACTTGGAAGAAAATATGCGTTACTTAAATATCAGAAATATGCTGCTACTGGAGGATGCTGAGAATACAATAAACCGAACATGTGAGAAACGACGAAATTTTAGAGAAAATGAAAACACTTATACTTAACACCCGGAAGAGATAGTTGAAATTTTTAGGGCACATAATGAGGAAAGAGATCATGGAAAATTTGATACTCACAGGAGAGTTTGAAAACAAAACGAAAAACAAAGCATAACCGACCTAGTGAAATACAGGAGAGATGACAAAAAGAGAAAATTTATTAAGATCTACAAAGGACAGGATATTGTGGAGAGCCATGATTGCCAACGTTCTAAAGGGAGACGGCGTGTAGAAGAACGTAGGATTGAACACTGGAAAATTTAATTACAGATGAAGAAAAGAATTGAATCAATAGAGATGTGGTTATACAGAGAGATTAAGTAAATAACTATGGAGATAACATGCGAACAACCAGGGTACTTTAATCGCAATCGAAACCAGAAAGACACATAGAAGTAAAATCAGAAAGAGACAGATTTATTTTCTGGGACATAGAGAGAGAAGGCTCAGCGAATTTAACACTCACTAGATTTTTTAAAAGCAGTTGGGTAAGAGGGTAAAAGCAAATAAGCGACCTAACGTGTTTGTCGGAATATGTGATAGCGCCGGGAGAAAGAGTGATGGCAAAGAATAAAACGATACTTAAAGATATAAGGAAGCTGTGAAGTGCCATGATTGTCTCGTTTTGAAAGTACACGGCACATAGAAGAAGAAGAAGAAGAAGAAGAAGAAGAAGAAGAAGAAGAAGAAGAAGAAGAAGAAGAGGTTTTAGAGAAAATAGAAATAAAGAGGACAATTATAATTAAAATCAGAAAGTGTTAGTTGAATTTTCTAAGGCACGTATAACGAGGAAAGATGGCTTGGAATATTTGATACGCACTGTTTGAGTTTTGGGGTACGTTATATACTAGTGAGCCAACCAAAATGAATTGACTCATTTTATAGTTGACCAATAGAAGTTTTTACCAATCAGAAAGCTCAAAAGTTTCAATTCGACGTGTATAAAAGCAGCCATGTTTTTTCTCAGAATATTCACTGCCAACCCCGGAGACCTTCGAAGTCTGAAGAATTACGGAACAGCTGCTGCTGCTATTGGCAATATAGTCAGATCCAGTAGCGTGTCTGACTCGTGAGTGTTAATCTTTAACGTTGTTTCATTGAACAGATTACGCACTGCGCTGGATTCTATATTCATAGACTATGGTGACCATGATCAACACGCACAAGGAAATTTGAAAACAAGAGGGACAGAGGGAAACAAGGCACAACATATCTAGCGAGATTGATTAAATGGATGGCGGAACAAAGTTTCGGAGAGTTAACAAAAAGACAAAATATATTAAGAGCTACAAAGAGAGCCAGAGGGAAAAAAACGCATAACCGACCTAACAAGCTTGACTAAATGAATTGTGGAACAAGGTTTAGAGGAGATAAAAAAGACAAAGTTTATTAAGCGCTACAAAGATCAGGAAACAGTGGAGAGCCATGATCTACAACGCCCTGAAGAGACACGGTACAAAGAAGAAGTGTTAGAGAAAATAGAAATACATATATAGACATCACATTCAATAATGAGGTGGATTTTTCGGTATAAGGACTTCTAATACAGATAGAAGCTTACTTTTTTAATTATTTTCCAACGTAGTCTCCCAGCACTGTCACACACTTTTCCCATCTGTGCACAAGCTTCCGTATTCCCTCAGCGTAAAAGTCTTTGGACTGATGTCTCAGAAAGTCGCTCACAACACTTTTGACTTCATCGTCACTTTTAAACTTCGTGCCTCTCGCGAACGCTTTCAAGGGACCAAACAGGTGAAAGTCTGAAGGGGAAAGGTCTGGGCTGTAAGGGAGATGAGGTAGCAGTTCCCAGCCCAGCTCGTTGATGGTCTGCACCGTTTGGGCTGCTGTGTGAGGCCTTGCGTTGTCATGATGCAAGATGACTCCTTCTGACTAATGACCCCTGCGTTTGTCCCAACAGAAAAACCCAAAGTCCTTGCAATGTCATCCACTGTCACCCTTCTGTGAGACTGAATGAGATCATTGACTGATTCGATTACCTCAGGAGACCTCACTTCTGTATGCCTCCCAGGCCTGTCTTCATCCTCAACACTGTCCCGTCCTTCTTTAAACAATTTAGCCCACTTGTAGACATTTGGGGGCTGAAACATGTGGCACAATACACAGTTGACATTCTTCTATGAATTTCAACTGGTTTGCACCCTTCAGCAACCAAAAACTTGATAACTGACCGCTGTTCAATCTTGGAGCATGCTTCGTGGTCGGCCATCTTTGTTAATCGCCAAAACTCTCAAAGTTTGTTTTTTTAATCTGCAAAAGAAATTAAATCCATGTGAAAAAGAAGTAAAACAAAAAAAACAAGCTTCTATCTGTATTAGAAGTCCTTATACCGAAAAATTCAACTTATTTATTGAATGACACTCGTATATATATATATATATATATATATATATACTCTCCAAGTTTCTGCCGTGGCCTGGTATTGAACTCACGACTCTTTGTATGTAACCAACCACGTTTTCCACTGGGGCATGTGTCCTTGAGTAAGTGATCACGAATAAATACCATGGAAAAAGTTAAGAACAACACTATGAGATATAAACAAACGCATTCGAATCCACAATTATTTCTGCTGAATTGGCTCCAGTATAATTTGCATCATAATCATTAATGCCCACCTGATAACCGTTATGATAATACAATAGACCTTACTACCCATAATGCATCATTGAGCAACGTATATAAACACTCGAGCCAACACACCGCACATAATGACTGAAAATTACGTCCATGAATGAAACAGGCTGTCACCTTTTGGTGTTGACCTCAGTGTCCACTTTTATATATATCTTTGTCTGTGTTTTGTCATCTAACCAATTATTCATATGTATATATGCCGTGAACTGCCTATCCTCTCGGGCGTGATAAGCCGTCGTGAGGTTACTTTGGCATTTTGCAGACTTAATTCCCATTCTTAAAGGTGGGCAAATGTGAACAACGAAGCCATCAGGATGTCCTCCGTGTTTATATTCACTTCTGTTCTGTTCTGTAAGCATTAGCTGATTAAAACAGGGTCTCTGACCCGTAGTGGCCGATAGGCGGGCGTTAGGGGGTGGAAAGGGAGGCTGTTGTCAGTAATGCCAACCGAGCCAAATCTGACGAATTAGTCACTGATTACAGTTCGACGTCGCCAACGCTAATCTGTGTTTGACACTGACAGGTCAAGGGGGAGACTGCTGCCAGGTGTTGGCGGCGACGAGGAAATTGTCTGCTCCTGGTACCTAGAAATCAAACGTCTTCAATTTGTCGTGCTTATCCATCAGAGACATCGTCGATCTATTTTCGATGGTTGCCTTATATATTCTTCGTAAAGATCTTTATTTCTTTTCACATTTCCTCATTCATATTCATTTCCGTTTCTGATTTTCTTTCCCATTCGTTTACTTTTCTACTTTGTCTGTCACTTTTAATGTTAACGTTTTCTTTCTCCCCTAATTTTGTTTTCTTTCGCCATTTTCTTTACATTCTTTTTACGTTCTTCGTTACATATTTTTATTTTGTAGATTCCTTTT
This sequence comes from Acanthosepion esculentum, assembly GCA_964036315.1. NCBI lineage: Eukaryota > Metazoa > Mollusca > Cephalopoda > Sepiida > Sepiidae > Acanthosepion > Acanthosepion esculentum. The sequence continues at coordinate 3,030,755 of OZ038515.1, read as the reverse complement.
ATAACGCGCATCGCAGCGGTCATAATATAAGTAATGCTTTGCCGTGACGCCTGTATTAATTAGACTTAAGATGGTTGTAGTGGAACTAATCTTAATTGAAAACGATTAACATGAATGCTACAAAATAGAGAAGTTTTTCTTTTCTTTTCTTTTTACAACACAAGACTTGCATTATTCGGACTATTGTCCTCATCTTTGTCGTCATATTTATTACAACGTTTCGGCCGCTGTACGCTCATCCTTCTTCAGTATCTGTCTATATTTCTGAGATGAGGTATCATGTACACTATTTACATTATTCGGACTATTGTCCTCATCTTTGTCGCCATATTTATTACAACGTTTCGGCCGTTGTACGCTCCGGCATTCTTCAGTATCTGTCTATATTTCTGAGACGAGGTATTATGTACACTATTTACATTATTCGGACTATTGTCCTCATCTTTGTCGCCATATTTATTACAATGTTTCGGCCGTTGTACGCTCCGGCCTTCTTCAGTATCTGTCTATATTTCTGTGATGAGGTATTATGTACATTATTTACATTATTCGGACTATCGCCCTCATCTTTATTGCCATATTTATTACAACGTTTCGGCCTTTCAGTTTCTGTCTATATTTAATGAGATTAGGTATTATGTATACAATTGACATTATTCGGACTATCGTCCTCATCTTTGTCGCCATATTTATTACAACGTTTCTGCCTTTCAGTAACTGTCTATATTTCTGAGATGAGGTATTATGTACACTATTTATATTATTCGGATTATTGTCCTCATCTTTGTCGCCATATTTATCACAATGTTTTTGACGTTGTACGCTCCGGCCTTCTTCAGGTGGTTGGAATGTCGAACTGAACCCTTTATGTCACTCACTGGGGTAGACTGTTCTAGTTCCACGTGCCATGTCTAATGGATGTCAGTTATCAGTTAATTCCCATCTCCAAGTTCTCTACTGCCTAAACCAGGTATTGAACTCAGAAGTGTTTAGGTCCTGTCACTGGATCTAACTAACGCCTTTATCCACTGTGCGATGTGTTCTTGAGGACAATAGTCCAAATAATGTAATAGTGGATAAAACACCTCATTTTAGAAATACAGACAGAAACACAGTACTTGTAGAAATATCTGATAACAAAAATGAATCGTTCGTGTTTTGTTTTTCTTTACAGTTTCTGAGAGTCATAGAAGAATATCGGCAGCTGCGAGATGTTAAAAAGATTTTCGCCAAGTTGAGAATTATAATGTGATATTGTTCATTCGGCGGTCAAAGGGGCGAGCTTGCGGTGACAGCTGCATTTCATCTTGTTGGACAAGTAAATTGTTCTGAAGCGTTTTGAAAATATTATCATTATTTAAATGTTCTGATGGGATCACGCACACGCGCGTTAGCTCCACAAATTTCTTACGAAGCGGCAGTCTATTTTTTTGCACAACCGATTGCTCAAAAAATGTGGACAGCCGTCTTTTTATATATATATATATATATATATATATATATATATATATATATATATATATATATATATATATATATATATATATATATATATATATATATATATATATATATATATATATATATATATATATATATAAAAAAAAAAAAAAAAAAAAAAAAAAAAATTTCTTTTTATAGATACAGATATTTAAGTAAATGCTATGTTTATAATACCGGCCCGAATGTCCGAGAAATTTTCACAGAAAATATTCGTCCTCCGACAGGAATCGAACCTGCATCCTACACGAAACCAACACATAGACTGATGTGCTTTAGCAATTTAACCACAGAGCATCGTTCGATGACATGTTCGCTTTTACTGCTTTTATTTACAATTCTCCATGATTTTCTCTTGTACATTCATATCTGCTCGATGCGTATCCAAATGTAAACAAATGATTCCTCTGTAGCTCAATCGGTAAAGAACGTCATTAATACTGCTTATTATAAACAGAGCATTTACTTAAATATTTGTATCTATAAAAAGAACGTATAAACATAAAAAATGTTTAAAAATAATTGTCAGACTTTGTCCTTTTCATAATATATATATAAAAAAATTCGCCAAAATTGATCCGAATATTCTCGAACTTTGGTTGTCGAGAAATTGCATTATTTCTTATACCGCTTTCCAAACCGCCTCTAAGTAATACAGGCATCACGGCAAGTTATCGAAGCATTACTTATATTATGACCGCTGCGAAGGGCGATATAACAGTGGCGACCAGGGATTCAATCTCTTACGACTCATAACCTTAACGAGGATTTGGAAACACATACAGAGTGAACAACTACGGTAAAAATATAGGGTTACTTCTGGAACAAGGATAAGTGTGACGACAAGAATTTTAACCAAGTTGATTTAAAAAAAAAATATTGGCTGTGCGGAAGAAAAGAAAAGATTCTCTTTGATGTAGAAAAAAATATTCTTGCGAATATAGAGCAAATTTTGGCTTCGATAGTTGAAATTTAACAACAACAACAACAACAATAACAACAATATCAACATTTGCTAGAACTAAAAAAACAGCAACAGGAGTTGTTAGATAGAGTTCTGAAGAAAACAAAGAAAAGAATTTCAACGTCTCTTCCGCCAGACGATGTCCAAAATACCATATCAGAATTTGTATGCAATCCTGATGAGAGATTGACCTTTTCTGCATATTTTCGTAGATATGAACAAATAGTCAGTTGGGAATGAAGCGGCTTGGAAGAAGAGAGAAAAATGAGATTGTTGTTGAGGAAAATAGCTGCGATAGAGTAATAAAAATATTACAATTATATATTACCGAAAAACTAGGTGAAATCAGGTTTGAAGACACGGTACACATTCTGACGAAAATCTTTACTGACAAAAGATCTCTGTTTAATGCTCGTTATAGGTGCATGAATCTCACCAAAAAAGTGGAGGAAGATTTTTTTTCACGTATGCTGGTATCGTCAACATGAAAAGTGTAGAATAACGGAAATGATTCCAGGTATGTTCAAACCGGATAATTTTCTTTCAATGTTTGATAGCAAAAAGATGCTGAAATACGAGAGAATGTTTTAACGAAAATTGAACAAATCAATAATATCATACCGCAAGAGATACTGGATGATTGCTAGACAATTCTAAGTCTGAAACACGATGCTGAAGACATTCAGAAAAAAAAAGAAAGAATGTGCATTGGTACAAGCAAAGGGACAAATATCCAAAAAGAAGAATTCCTTGTTTCAAATGTGCTAAATTACATCTTGAAAACAACTTTCCATTTAAAAATACAGAATGTTACCAGAATGATAAAGTTTGTGGTAAAAGAGGATATATAAAGTCACACGGCAAAGCCAAACGAAGAAAAAAATTCTCACAGGAAGAAATTCGTACACAGCATTACGACGGAAAAATGGTCAGAGAAAACAAAAAGAAATTTGTGAATGTGAAAATAAATAATGTAGGTATAAAAATGCTACTGGACACTGGTAGAGATATTTCAATAATCAGTGAAAGGTAATTGGACAACCTTTATTAAAAAGGACATCGAATGTCACGATTTCAGTTTCTGGTGAAGACTTTTTTTTGAGAAATGACTTGTAATGTCTCATTCCGTAATAAGCATATAAAAACTAACGCTTTCATTCATCCCTTAATTTTCTTACTTGACGGATTTTTTCACTATTTTTTTTTTATTTATATCTCTTCATTATTTTTTAGTCACTTTTGTTTTCATTTCTTCTTTCTTTTTTCATTATTGTTTCTTTTTTTCTTTCTCCTTTCTTTCCTTCTTTCTGTCTTCTTTAACGTCAGCTTTTACATTTCGATATTTTGATGCCTCTTGACCAGACTCTCTTTCTTTCCTTCTTTCTGTCTTTCTTTTTTCTTTCTTTCTTTCGTCCTTTACATTTTTCTTTCATATAGTCATTTTCTTTCATTCATCCCATAATTCTTTTACTTGACGTTTTTTTCACCATTTCTTTGATATTTTAGAGGCCTTCTTCTGTTTTCTTTCTTTCTTTCTGTCTTTCTTTCTTAACTTTTCTTCTTTTTATGATTTTTTAGCATTTCTGTTAAAAATTCACGAGACAATAATGTCTGTGAAATATTTAAATAATTCATGATAGATCTCTAGCAAAAGGAGAAATATTGCAAAAGGCTACAAAGAATGGGACGTTTGGAGAGCCATGATCGCCCATGTCATGAAGGGACGTGGCAAACACAATAATAATGATACTCTTCTGACATTTAAAATAGCATCCAGATTAATTATCTGTCTATATTTATGAGATGAAGTATTATATACACTATCTACATTATTCGGACTATTGTCCTCATCTTTGTCGCCATATTCATTGCGACGTTTCGGCCGTTGTACGCCTCGGCTTTCTTCAGGTGGTTGATATGTCGAACTGAACCCTTTATTTCACTCACTGGGGCAAACTGTTCTAGTTCCACGTGCCATGTTTAATGAATGTCAGTTATCAGTTATATCCTGTTAATTTCCCTCTGAAAGTTCTCCACTGCCTTAACCGGGTATTGAACTCACACTCTTTGGCTCCTGTCACTGAATCTAACCAATGACTTTATTCCCTGTGCCATGTGTCTTTGAGGCCGAAACGTTGTGATAAATATGGCGACAAAGATGATGACAAGAGTCCGCATAATGGTAAATAGTGTACATCCAGATTAAATTTAATTATATTTACACTCAACCATTTTTCACATTTATATATATATATATATATATATATATATATATATATATATATATATATATATATATCTGTAATTTTATATAAATTATTTTAATTTGACGGCATTATATATTCCCTATATATCCGGGTATTGTTAATTTTAATTGAAGACACATGGAAACACACCTCGTGTTATTTTGAAAGATTCAATTTCTGCTTACCATTGAAACAATTGCCTGATGATGCATGTAGGATTTAAATGTTACGCAAATTTCTCGCTTCCATAAATGTTTTAAATAACTACGCTTAGATTTAAGCTGGCCGCAATGGGTTAAATAATAGGAATTTAATGAAAATCAGGTCGTCTAATTCATAGATGTGCGTCTGAGGGGTTTGTTTTGTTTTATTACTCCTTCCCGGTCTTTAGAGCAGGAGTAGACGTTTATTCATTGTTTCCTGTTTAGGATTGGGGTTTCGGCTCCTTTTAAAGTTTTCTGATTCTCTTTCACTCACAGTTGTTTGCAAAGAACCTTTGTAATTCATTTATTTCAATTTAAAATAATAATCCTGAAAATAAATCCAATTGTTGAAATTTGTATATCTGTGTTTGAAGATTATTAATTCTTCGTTTATGCACGAAATAGTCTTTACATATAAAACACATGTCTAAACCCAATAGTAGTCATTCAGAGCTATTTAATGTTTAGGCAATCAATCTAAAAACAACAAAAAACTCCTGTCAGTCTCGTGTTCCAATTGTTTGGCTCACTTGAAAAATGGGTGACTTCAGAAAAAAGGTGATATGTCCTAAGTTGTTTAACACAACTAAATGTAAATACCAGGAAATAAAAACTGAAATATTTTCTCATATTCATCATTTGATCTTGAACCCAAATGTCTTCAGTAAAAAAAACAACGGAATTGGTCTTGCCCATCCAATAATTTTGGAGCGGACTGTATATATATGACACAATTGTTAATTATCCTATTAGTCTGAAGACATCTCTGCTAGGGTCAAAACGCTCAACATGGTATATGTTTTTCATTTTGTCATTAGATTAACCATATGAAAGACAGAATTGGAGACAACCTGACTAGCTTTTGCCTTCAGGTTTGACAAAAGAATCAATTTATTGCATCAAATAATAATAATCGAAACAAAATAAACAAGAAAATAAGCCCGTTTAAATATTTCCAATTCAAGTAACGTAATAAAATTCTATTCAAAAAAAATTTTTTTTTAAATGTTGTATATGAGGAGACGTACGGACACATTCCACTTTGCACCTCATTTCGTCTTCAGGTGAGGACGATTGAATACACCCTTGTGCAAATGAATTGAAACAACCGCTTTAGTTCCCTTTCTTTCACCTTACGGTCAGTTTTAGACCCACTGGAATGACAGGGTGTAAATGATTTCTATTTGTCCTCAGATTAGATCATTTGCAGTTGTGTGTAGTAATATAAATCTATTTTCACGGTGTTTGATGAAATTAGTTTGGCCTTGAAAAATATTGCGACATCCGTGATTGCGTCAAATTTTTATCACGTCTAGACAATATATTGTTTCTCGGTTCTCGATTAGTTGTTCTGCGGTCATTGTCTGCGATGGACGTTACTACAAGGAAGCGTGCGAGAATTGTAACACTGCACGAAGCAAGCCTTACCAGTGAACGAATCAAAGTACTATAGATTGGTCCTGAAACTCTACTGATTTAAATCCAATGGAGAATCTGTGGTCAATCTGCAAGAAACGAATTCATGGAATGGACATACGAAGTACTAACATGTGCACCGGCTCATGTTCTATTGTAAAAGTCCGGAAAAAAGTAAATAATAATTATTCGTTTTGTTAAATGATTCCATTGTAGAAATGCATTGAAATTCAAGAAAGGGATTGTGTGTGTGTGTGTGTGTGTGTAAAATATATATATCTATATATGTGTGTGTGTGTAAAATATATATATCTATCTATATATATATGTGTGTGTGTGTGTGTGTAAAATATATATATATCTATATATGTGTGTGTGTGTGTAAAATATATATCTGTGTGTGTAAAATATATATCTGTGTGTGTAAAATATATATATATCTGTGTGTGTAATATGTGTGTGTGTAAAATATATATATGTGTGTGTAAAATATATATATGTGTGTGTAATATGTGTGTGTGTAAAATATATATATGTGTGTGTAAAATATATATATGTGTGTGTAATATGTCTGTGTGTAAAATATATATATATGTGTGTGTAATATGTGTGTGTGTAATATATATATATATATATATATATATATATATATATATATATATGCATAAGAGTGTATTGACATTCAGTTGGTCTCGAATTCTACACCCGACTAGAATTGCACAATGGCCTCACCATAATGTTGTGTCGCACTTGGCCTGATAAATTCAAGATTCTTAATAAACTTTGACAGAGGCAATATGTTTAAAGGTTTTGGATAGACACGAATAAGTTTTGAATGATGTTATATATTTTGAAAAAGATTCTACAGAACGGAAATACAAGTTAAAATAAAAGATTTTGAATAAAAGTTTTTACTTTTTAAAGATTAAAACTTTTTGTTTCGAATAAAGTACTTGTGTTTTTAAATGAGCATAATGTTCGTTAAAAGTCTTTATGTCGTTAAAAATAAATATTTAAAAAAGAAATATTTCTGTTTTTTTTTTTCGAAGATCTTGTGTTTTAATAAATGCACATATTTTTAATTATGAAATAATTAATTTAATAGCTGTTGGTCCCTTTTCAATAAAAGTTCATAAGGTCTCAATAAATATCCTCAGGACCTGAATAAAAATGTTTGAAACGGAATACTTTTCAAAAAAGTCTTTGTTTTTAATAAAAGTCCTTAACCTTTTAATACATGGGCATATGTTGAATGAAAATTAATAGATGTTGAATAAATATGCCGATTTTTAATAAATTCCTTATGTTTTCTAATAAAATTCAAGCATCTTGATTAGAAGCTTTTTTTCTATTCTTGCTTGGGGTGAAGGTGAAAATTTTTAAAAAGTCCACATCTTGAAAATAAATGGCATTATGTTTTAAATAAATTCACTATTGTTTGAATAAGCGTTGTTAGCATTTGAATAAAAGTACTGAGGTTTTAAATAAACATACTCAGGTTTTGAATAAAATTATTTACTTTTAATAACAATTTGTTTTATTTACACTTTTTTCGGACTCATGTCATCTTTATTGTCATATTCACAACGTTTCGGCCGTTGTACGCTTTGTCCTTCTTCAGGTGATTTATTTCGTCCACCGGGGTAGAATGTTTTAGTTCCATGTGCCATACCTCTTCCGGATGTTTCAGTGATCTCCATTTAACTCAACTCTCCGATATTTTGTTCACCACTACAGTAACCAGGTATAGAACCCCACAACTATTTGGGTCAAGTCACTGGCTACAACCAATGCTTTTATCCACTTGGCCGTGTGTTCTTGAGGACAAATTCTTTCTTTTGAATAAAATTATTATTTTGTTAAAGAAAAAATACCCATTAGCGTTTGAAGAAAAATATGATTTGTATTATAGAACTTAAATTATGGATAAGGCATTACTTCATTTAATAAGTGTACATTACTTTTCATAAAAATTACTTTAAAAGAAAGGAGGCATTCTAATTTGTACCATTTTGCTGTGTTTGGCAAAGCTGTCTCTGGCGCAGCTTATTCGATGTTCACTTTCCTTATCTCCAACCTTATACCTCCTGCCCTACATTTTTGTATAACTGATCTATACACCGAGGTATTTGAAGTGTTTGATATTTACTAATTCCAAATCCCATTTCTGAGGGATTCAATCTTAATTTCATTCATAATTCACCTCCATCAGGCAGTTCGTTGCCAGATTTGCGACAGACCTAGCGAACCCTCTTGCCTTTGGGCAGAGAGGAACCCAGACGACGCTATGCCTACGGGCAGAGTCTCTTCTGGGGAGGTAATAAGTAGAAAATCGAACTAGGCTGATGAATACCTATTTAGAAACGTCTTCGATCTTTCGCAAGGATAAACTTATTCTCTGAGCAATATTTTTCATTTTTTTTTTACATGGCTATTCAAAATTTAAATACGTTTATTCAAAATGCACGTTCTTTTATTCAGATCATAACAAAACTTATTCAGATGATATGAACTTTTATTCATAATATATGCTGCCCAAGCCTTTGTATTATGCACCATATGCCGCATTGTGGGGACGTTGGTAAATCCCATTCTTATTTCATTCAAATTCCAGATCACAGTTTTTCATTTTGGAAATATCTTTTATTGTAGAGGATGTTGATTTCTGTTCGTGGCCATTCTTTTTACAACTGTAAAAAAAATATGTCGTCTGCAAAACCCCTACCTCATCATCAGTATACTGTCCACCAGAGCGAATTTAGGATCGCTGTCTTCTATGGGTTAATTCTTTTTGGATGTAGTATGGAATGTTTAAATTACCAGTGCTCATCTCGTCACATCCGCGATGTCTGACTTACTTGGATGAAATGATTAAAAAACATGGCAACAATTTCACTGGTTTAGTCTGGCTTTTGTAAATAAAAGAAAACATTTTTTAAATCGAAATCACCCCAAGCAAGGCAGTAAAACTGCTAAGGCAAAAAGGGTTTATTTTGTTTGAAAGGGTTGGAAAACCGAAGAATTATTGACGAGTGAGAACAATAGAAGAGTAATCCGGAAGACAGTAGATAACAATTGATATCTCAGTTCAATTTCCGAAGATTAAACTTGACTTTAAAACAAGAAGAGCGTTCCACAAACGAGAAGAGCGAGAAAAGAAACTGCAAGCATAGAAGTTATGGTTACACCTAGCCAATTAAACCGTAAATTGAAGACTAAATAAACTGTAGCTCTCATTTCATCCTCCTCGTAGTCATGATAACTTTGGAATGTTTACGTATTGCGGACCCCACCAGATTTTGCGGACCCATACATTTCCTCTTGATCGATAAATTCATTAAATGCGGAACTTGGAAAACGGTTTCTAATGGATGAGAAGGCGAAATCTCTCTTGATGTAGCTATATGCTGCTTTCAGATAGACATAGCAAGTCTACAATTTCCTAATAGAGAGGCATGCAATTTCCCAGAGTTGGTCGATGACATATGTGCCATGCTTATATCGCTTACCAGAACGAAAACCAAACGGGGTTGCGATGAGTTGAAGTTCCTAAAATATATCTATTCATTCCAATATCAGATCATAGTCTCTGCTTTGGAAATGTTTATATTTAGTCCTAATTTTTGGAAAAATTCGTAGAGGATGTTGATTTTCAGTTTGAGATATTTCCTATCCTAAAGTAAAAATATTGACTAAGCAAAATTATTTATCGACTTCGCTTTTTCTGATTCTATTTTTACAACTATTTTCCGAGAACTCGTACAACGTTCAGTCTGTCCGATGAGATTTCTTATTTACTGGGAGATACCATCTTTAAATTGCCCGAGATTTGGCGAGATTTGTTTATCGAGACTACCGCTCTTTCAACACTTCTTTGATAGCTTTTTTTCATTTGTTCCTCTCCTTTCCTTTCTCTCTCTTTTTTTTATTTTGTGTCCATGGGGAAAACATTAGTCGAAAGCACGTGCAGAAAAATAAAATAAAATAATCAGTAGAAAATCGAACTGGGTTGATGAATATCTGTTTAGAAACGTCTTCGATCTTCCGTAAGGATAAACTTATTCTCTGAGTAATAGGGATTTTTTTTTACATGGTTATTCAAAATTTAAATACGTTTATTCAAAATGTAAGTTCTTTCATTCAAAACATATGCTGCCCATTTGAGCTTTTGCTGCAACTGAAATTTGCCATGTACGTTCCATTATCTAGTAAAATTCTTTGAGATTCTTTGACGCCAGTCCAAAAAAAGGATGCTTTTCGCCAAGATCCACAGGCTCCACTCGTTCAAATGCAGTTTTAATCATTGACCTTAGAAAGAGATTGTGTACAACTGACAGTTTAGATATTTCTAAGCGGGTTTACCATCCATATTATGGTATCGAGCTGACGAAGCTCTGAAAACGATTCCTATTTTAAGTTAATATTTTTGAGTTTTTGACGCAATTTGCGGTGTTGAGTAAAACTACCTCTAGTGTAGTCCTATCTATCTTCTAGAAGCAACCCGTTCAGTACCTGAGATTTGATTATCCGTTGCCTGTCCGTGAGCAGCTGGTAATTTCTTCTAGCATCTGACACACTGCGCATGTCTGTTCATGGGCGAATGTAGTTAAGGAGTATCTTGGCCGTTTGTCAAGGATAAGTTGGAAGGATGAAAAAGCCAGTGCGATCTGGGAGTCACCTGTAGATACTTGGGATCACTCTCAACTGGATACAATTTAAGAAAATTGGTTTACCTAACAGGAAAGTATTTATAACTGGACCATATCTGAAAGATTATGCAGTTTTGTTCAAAACCTTTCAACATATTGCACACACTTGGCTTTGATCCATGCACTTACTATACCTTCTTCAGTTTGGGTGCCATATTAGATATATTGGGCTTCTTACGGTTGTATCCCAGTATCACGTTGTTATCATGTTAGTCACCAATTTAATAATAATAATAATAATAATAATGATAATAATAAAGTGCCTCTTTATTGATATGCCAGTCCCTGCTGACTGCAATGTATCTTTGAAGATCTTCAAAAAGCTATCAAAATATAAGGACCTTGAAATCGAAATCTCAAAAATGTGGCACATCAACAATCCCTATTGTTGTTGGGGCCCAAGATTGGAAATGATTCTAGTAGACTAATTGAAGGGATTCCTGGAAGCCCATGCCTTAAAGAAATACAAAGATTGTTCTCACGAGTACAGCCCGCAACTTACGAAGTGCTTCAGCTATGAAAATATGTTTTTTTTTAATTGGTCAGTGGAAAATGTCGTGATGCCATTTCTAACCTTAGGTCTCTGAGTGGGACCCGGAAAAAATGTGTACACACCGGGAATCAAAATAAAAAAGGCACAGAATGACAGGAGAGTTCCATAAGATTTATAGTAAACTGTTTGATTATTTCCCGTTAATAACTAATCAACTAATGATTATTACAAGATGAGCAAGATCCCCATTATAATAAGAACGTATCAATTTGCATGACTCCAAGATGGCGGCATTTCACTCTTTTTGACGCGTTTTACTAGGGCAATATTTTTCTCATTACAATACAAGCAACGGTTGTACAAAGACTTATAATTATTTGTAAATGTATATATTTTTTGGACTTGAACATTTCTTTTTATATAAAATGAAGAAGACACATATTGTCAATATATTGTTGAACATATTGTCAAACACTGTTTTTCCTTTTCTTTTTCTTTTCTTAAATCGAGCTCTTCAATTAACTGTTAATACTAATAAGGAAACTGTAAATACATGCAAGTTGTAGAAATTTAAATCTACAATTATACCTGTTCTGATAGGGGTATTGTGTATGGTAAAAAAGAGTACCGATAATCATGTGAGTACAATTCCTGGACACATCAGTATCTCAGAGCTACAAAAGATGACATTTTGCGGAACTGCATATACCATAAAACCTCCATCTAAACAAAACGTCCCAAATGTGCATAGATAACTCTCCTACAATGTCCCTTTTATTTGTAAATCCCGGTAGGTACTTGTTAATCAGGCAAAATGATACCACATAATAATAATGATAATAATAATAATAATAATAATAATAATAATAATAATAATAATAATAACAACAACAATAATAATAATAATGAAATCGAAATCTCAAAAATGTGCCGCCATTGAACATCAACAATTCCTGTTGAAGTTGGTGCCCTCGGATTAGTTGGAAAAGATCTCAGTAGACTCATTGAAGGAATCCATGGAAGCTCATGCCCTAAAAACTACAAAAAATATTCACAGGAGTACAGCCCACACCTTACGAAGGGCTTTATCTATGTAAAATATGTGTTTTTTTGTTTTGTTTAATTGGTCAGTGGAAAATGTCATGATGCCATTTCTGACCTGATGTCACTAAGCGTGCCCCGGAAAGAAATGTGTACACATCAGAAATAAAACGAAATAAAATAATAATAATAATAATAATAATAATAATAATAATAATAATAATAATAATAATAATAATAAATGGGCGCAGAAATACAAGTACAACACGGTAAACCGGCTGAAGCTGCAAAATATTTAAAAATGAAAGCAAAGACAGATGCAACCGATAAGATACAGAAACAATGGCAAGATAAACCGCTTCATGGCCAATACTCTGCCCGTACCAAACAAGCTGACGTAGACGAAAACCGTACCCATCAGTGGCTACGTAGTGCAGGTTTAAAAGCTGAAACTGAAGGTTTTATCCTTGCTGCACAGGACCAATGCTTGTTAACTAGGAATCATCAAGCACATATACTAAAATACTCTGTTAGCCCAAAATGCAGATTCTGTGATAAATATCCAGAAACCATTGATCATCTTGTATCAGGTTGCACGTTATTGGCACCCACTGAATATAAAAACCGGCATGACAGAGTGGGCCAATATCTGCACTGGAAAATTTGCAACTCCTATGGGAAGGAAACTGAAAGAACTGGTATGAACACCACCCAGACCCGGTTACAGAGATAGGACCTGTTACAATTCTATGGGACTACACAATACACACTGACAGAACAATCAAATCCAACCGCCTGGACATTGTTATTAAAGACCACAAACAAAATAAGTGCCTCCTTATTAATATGGCCGTCCCTGCAGACTGCAATGTATCTTTGAAGATATTCGAAAAACTGTGAAAATACAAGGACCTTGAAATAGAAATCTCAAAAATGTGGCACATGGGAACATCAACAATCCCTGTTGTAGTTGGAGCCTTAGGATTGGTTGGAAAAAATTCCAGTAGACTAATTGAAGGGATTCCTGGAAGTCCATGCCTCAAAGAGATACAAAAAATTATTCTGACAAGTACAGCCCACAATTTTCTATCTATGTAATTTTTTTTTTTTGCAGTGGAAAATGTCATGATACCATTTCTAACCTTAGGTCCCTGGGCGGGACCCGGAAAGCAATGGGTAAACGCCAAATATCAAAGAAAATAATAATAATAATAATAATAATAATAATAATAATAATAATAATAATAATTCTGCTTGTTCCTTAAATCCTTAGTAAGCCCTTCCAATACCTCATAAATGGACTCTTCTCTTTTGAAGACACAGAGAAGACACCTGACAGTCGAATTTGATTTCAGTGAAAGAAAGAAAGAAAGAAAGAAAGAATAAAATTGAAAGAAAGAAATTCAGAGGAGCTGATAACATTTTCATGTGTCTATCGTTTGCTTCAGTGAAATGGAATCTCTTGTAAATTTAATATATTTTTTTTTTATTTGTACCCTCTTCCCGTATTCATATTATTATTGCTATTGCAATATTATGTTAAAGATTTTCAACTGAAATACTTAACGATACAACAGCGGGATTTTCCCCGGGTATTCCATAGCCTTAGAATTCGGAAGCAGCTAATTCAATCATTAACCTAACAATTAATATTTATCAGAAAATTGGTATGACGTTAAACTATATCCGACAACAAGGTCTCTGATCGAAAGATTGGAGGTTTTGAGAAAACTGGAACCAACTCTTAATTTCTGTTGTTCCCAGGTACACCATGACCCGGGGTGGTAGCACCTGGTAGGGTCTCAGCTATAGGCAAATAGTGAACCCCACCAAACGAAAGTATAAAAATACATTTGTATAGTAAAAAATGACAGCGATACATTTTTACCTGCATTATTTACATTATTCGGAGTATTATCCTCATCTTCATTACCATATTCATAACGTTTCGGCCGTTTTACGCTCTGGCTTTCTTCAGGTGATTGTCCACTGGGCCATGTGTCCTCAATCATTTTGAAGATTGCTGTCTGATTTAATTATTTAGTCAATGGTTTATGGGAAAGTTCCCACTGCATAAAGACGTTGGTTAGATCCAGTGAGCAGACCCAAAGAGTTGTGAGTTCAATACCAGGCCACAGCAGTGGTGAACCAAACAACTTGGAGATTTGAGTTAAAGGGAAATAACTGAGACATCCTGAAGAGGCATGGTTCGTGGAACTAGAGCAGTCAACCCCAGTGGGCAAAATTACGGGTTCGGTTCGAAATTCCAATCACCTGAAGAAGGTCGGAGCGAACAACGGCCGAAACGTTGTGAATATGGCAATGAAGATGATGATAACAGTCCGAATAATGTAGACAATTCAAGTAATCATAAAACCTCATCTCAGAGATATGAACAAATACATTTTTATATAAAACAAATTACCAACGATCCGAACATACTAACAAATTGTATCGTCGTCACCAAAATCCGTTTGAAATACTACCAAACCATCACCATGAAAGAACTTTCGAGGCAATAAGCCATATAATATCCAACACTTTATTAAATAAATTAAACTGTACACTATTTACGTTATTCAGACGACTGTCCTCATCTTTGTTGCCATATTTATCACAACGTTTCGGCCGTTGTACGCTCCGGCCTTCTAGAGGTGGTTGGAATGTTGAAATGAACCCTTTATCTCGCTCACTGGGGGAGACTGTTCTAGTTCCACGTGCCATGTCTAATGGATGTCAGTTATCAGTTATCTCATGTTAATTCACCTCTCCAAGTTCTCCGCTGCCTTAACCATGTATTGAACTGAGAACTCTTTGCGTCCTGACACTGGATCTAACTAACGCTTTTATCCACTGTGCCATGTGTCTTTAAAGACAAAATCAAATTGTATTCCAAAATATAACTTCAACAAAAACACAATTCACCGCCTCTAGTAATTATCTCCCCACAAAAGTTCGATGCTGCGCCAGACGTTATCCAACGTGGATTCTTCTGTTAAAAAAAATTGAAATTGTTCGCATTTTAGTGTGATAAACGGTTGAAATCTCTCGGCGCTATGCTTTGAAAGTCAAGATGTTCAAGTCTCTGTGATTTGGAAATCATGATGTTCAGAGATGTACGGCTGATTTTTCCGCTGACCTAGTCCTACAAATGCTTCAATTTTATCAAAAATCTCGAGATATGCCACGGGTGCATCTGATGAGATATGTCAACAGCATTCAATGCACGGACGAATGGTAGATTTATAAATCTGCAAGATGGATTCGGGCAAAAAGATTTGTAACGATAGTAAAAAATAATCTTAGAAATTAACGCTTCTTTCAGCTTTCTCTTGCTTTCTATTTTTGGCATGTAAAACAGCTGTGACGGTGTGCCATGCCACACCACCGGAGAGTTAAAACTAATGGTTCCATTAAACGCGTGACGGCTGATGTGCACGGAGGAGTGTTTGACCGCTGAAAACCCCAGAAGGCATAGCTAATATGAATGTTCCGCAGTGACTATTTTATAATTAAAGTTTTCAGGCGTTTTTATGAAATCTTTTATTTATATAAAGTCGGGAATACGTGCAGAGTCATCCCACTGTGACAGGGCGGTAATTTAAACATCTGTTGCGTGGGATCGGTTATTGGGTTAGTCACCTGACTAATATTCGACGGCTGGAATAACCTTGTTACGCTTTCAACAGTCAGCTTCATGCAGATCAAAAGGAAAACATGAAAGGCAAATGACTGTCACGTTGGCAAACTAGCTGCGACATATGACAAACACGTTGTGTAGATAAATACTTTTTTCTTTATTTTTTTGCAATGAGATAACGAGATAATTTATTATTAGCAAACATCTATTCTAATGATACTACATTTGGGGGAACACAGATCCAAAAATCAAGATGCTCAGAGATGTGAAACTGATCCTTCCACTGACCTAGACCTAACGGAACAGTGGGGGAAAAACTAGCTTATGTATTCCGATATCTTGAAAACCAAGCTAATAGTATTTTGTCATAAATTTGACCCGAATCTTCCTTCTGTATATATAATGGTTGAGATCTTAAAGCTACATGCTTTGAAAGCCGACTGGGACTCAACTACATTCCAGACCTCGATTAGATTATATATGGTGCATGGCTAAAGATGCTGGAAATATGACCGGCTCCTGATAATACATCAGGGACATAGATAATAGTCGCGACTTCATTTCGAGTAACTCCATTGCTTATTCCGTCCTCAATGTGGCTATTTTAAAATTCCTGTTATGGTTTTACACTGTCACACAAATGTAACATTACAACGTGGACGTTATTTAGAGAAGTTGTTACACAAATGCTGCGTAACGTATAACTGTGTGATATCTCTGTGTGGTGTCTTTGATGCGTTTTGTGTCTTGACCGACTTAGTTTCCTGAACCCTTACGATTTCAGTAAATGACGTCTTGCGATGATAATCTATTATGATGATGATATGTAATAATAAAAAAATGATGATTTTTTTATGACATTCGTGATGATGATATGTGATGATCAAAGAGGCTGACTTTTGACTTTTTTTTCCCGACGTTAGCTGAGATTTCCGAGCAGTAATTTCTTGTGATCTACTAATTTTCGTCAATCTTCAAGATGTTAAAAGAAATAAGAAACCTTTATTAGATGTGGGAATGCATGGCACCACGACTTATCCTCCCTCTCAATTTCAAATTTATTTATCCCAAAACAGGGAATGGTCTATGTCATGAGATAAATTATGATCCAGAGAGATCTCCTAATAATGACTAGACGTCTCTTATCCCGTTATGCTTATAGCGGGCCTACATACTGACATATATAAATTAACACACACAGATATTTATATTTATATATATATATATATATATATATATATATATATATGAATAATCACAAAAATCTTTTTAGCTCATGTAGAGTATAGACTATTTCGGCAGAATGTGAAAATATTTGACTCTTTCTACAATCCGTAAAGCTATTTTCTTGTGCATTTTTTTCATAAATATTTCATCGTAATTAATTTGCTGTGGTACCTAAACTGTTGTTGTAGAGTTACTTTCCGCAGTGGAAACTGTATTTGGACTAAATTCAGTCCTAAATAGGTTCAACGTACAAAAATGTTAGTTACTTGTCATAATAAGTATTACGCAGAATAATCTAGTTGTGGTAGCTGACTACTTTCGTGTTCGACTCCCAGCCGACCCTCACTGACTCCTACTTATATTAGGTGGGAGAGTCTATTATCTATAGACTAGGTGTGTTTCACCATTAGGTGGGAGAGTCTATTATCTATAGACTAGGTGTGTTTCACCATAACAACTGTATGTATTTAAGCGCAGAACAACAGTGTGGTCGGAAAGTCTTGTCACCCTTACTAAAAAGTAATGAGAACAAAAGAAGACTGTTTTCATAGTGATTTCTTGGGTGATCATAGCACAGATGCCTCCACCTGTGCATATGTGTCCCTTGGCGTTTAATGTCTTCCTGTACTCAATTTGTCCTTACTTGTCTAATTACAGTCGAATCCATTACATTCACTTACGTCTTAATACTTTTGGGAAAGCTATGAATCCTCTTCTCCCGCCAGCTATGGGTAAAATAAGCAAGACAGACCGGGTTCTACAGCCCTTGATGGTAACTGGTCTAGGAGAAGGGCAACTGGAGTAGTGGATAGCGGCTCGGATTGAAGAATCAGCGTGCCGAGTTCCAGTCGAATCCATGACATTCAGTTACGTGTAATACCATTGGGGAAGTTATGAATCCTCTTCCCCCCACCCAGGTCAGACCGAGTGCTATAGCCATGGATGGCAACTAGTCTACTGCAGAAATAAATGGTAACCTACTGCAGGAAAAAATCTGCCTCGTCAGTCATGTATCGCAAAATACATGTTCGCCTAAGTGTGTATCACGCATCGCACATAACTGAATGGGGAACAGTTTATGTTCCTGCCTGTAGTAACGTCTTCTTCGGAGAAGTTGTTTTACCGAATCATGCAGTAAAGTCATGTCGCACATCTTCCATGCTCTTGCCAGAATTCACACGATCATGTGTCCACACACTTTCAAACAGCCTCACCTCTAAATTGTAGGAGCTCGTGTCAACCATCTTGAAAAGAAAATTATATTATGTAGGGGTGACAAGAATTTCGGAAGACACTAAAGTTTAGCACCAAGGTTTCGACTTCAACTTTGCACACTGCAAACAATTGATTCGTTCATTTTCTACAGCCAGTCAACCTGTGCAGATTAATTAAAACCAGAAAATATTTTTAGATCCTACGAATTTTGGGGAGGGAATAATGTTATAGTGATACCAGTCTTACTAATTAACCCATAGTTGGATTCAGTTTATTCGCTTTTATTGACGCTTACACACATCGAGAAGGTGGAACAAAATGATGCGGCGCCATGTCTTGTGTAATGTTTAATGAAGGTCTGCTTTGTTGATTGCTGCAAAGGCTATTCGAACGGCATCCTTCAACTGGTGGCTATCCTGGTATCGTTCATATGAAACACACTCCTTGATAATACCCCAAAGAGCGTTGAGGGTCGACCTCTCTTCGGTCTGCCCTTAATTGATCCTGTGAAAAACTGTTTATATTCCCATCGTAGTATCGTCCTATTCGGAGGAGCTGGTTTGCAGTTATGTCATGTCGCACATCCTCCATTCTCTTGCCAGAACGCGCACGATAATGTGTCCGTACATTGCAAGCAGCCTCTCTTCCAAATTATAGGAGCGATTGTCAGCCATCTGAAATAGAAGATTATATTATGTAGTGGTGACAAGACTTTCGGACCACGCGAAAGATTAGCACCAAGGTTTCAACTTCAGTTTAATTTTTTTAAGGATTTCACCTCAAGCAAGGTTTCAGAGAGTGAAAGTGAGAGAAAAAATTGCGTACACTATTTACATTATTCGGACTATTGACCTCATCTTTGTCGCCATATTTATTACAACGTTTCGGCCGTTGTACGCTCCGGCCTTCTTCAGGTGGTTGGAATGTCGGACTGAGCCCTTTATTTCGCTTACTGGGCTAGACTGTTCTAGTTCCACGTGTCATGTTTTCCTCAAGGACACATGCCACAGTGGATAAAGGTGTTAGTTAGATGCATATGACAGGACGCAAAGAGTGTGAGTTCAATACCAGATTAAAGCAGTGGAGAACTTTCAGAGGGGAATTAAGAGGAGATAATTGATAACTGACATCCATTAAAACATGACAATAAATGAGGACGATAGTCCGAATAATGTAAATCGTGTACATGATACCTCATCTCAGAAATATAGACAGATACTGAAGGGCCGAAACGTTGTAATAAATATGGCGACAAAGATGAGGACAATAGTCCGAATAATGTAAATAGTGTACATAATACCTCATCTCAGAAATATAGACAGATACTGAAAGGCCGAAATGTTGTAATAAATATGGTGACAAAGATGAGGACAATAGTCCGAATAATGTAAATAGTGTACATAATACCTCACCTCAGAAATATAGACAGATACTGAAAGGCCGAAATGTTGTAATAAATCTGGCGACAAAGATGAGTACAATAGTCCGAATAATGTAAATAATGTACATAATACCTCATCTCAGAAATATAGACAGATACTGAAAGGCCGAAACGTTGTAATAAATCTGGCGACAAAGATGAGAACAATAGTCCGAATAATGTAAATAGTGTACATGATACCTCATCTCAGAGATATAGACAGATACCAAAAGATTGAG
Source organism: Acanthosepion esculentum (assembly GCA_964036315.1). NCBI lineage: Eukaryota > Metazoa > Mollusca > Cephalopoda > Sepiida > Sepiidae > Acanthosepion > Acanthosepion esculentum. The sequence continues at coordinate 3,010,442 of OZ038515.1, read as the reverse complement.
TATAAGGGGACTGAGGAAAGGATAAAAGAAGAACGGGGATCAAGGCAACAGAAGACGGCGATTGAAGATTGTAGTTATCATGGATCTAGGTAAGATGAAAGTGATTTCCAGTGGTGGGACGTGCGAGAAAAGACACCACTGGGGTAGAAGGGGTTGAGATCGCGATGCCAATCTGGTTGCACGCATAATTCATGTAGTCGGAGCATCAGGGAAGATAACTCATCAAAAAAGTTGCCATGAAAATATTTGTAGAAATGTATAATAATTTAAACATCTAGGAAGTGTTTTAACACAAGACGGATTAGGCGACACTGAAATGTGAAAGTACGTTGGGATAGCGAATGTTGCTTTCCAAAATCTAAACAGTTCACGAAGAAAATCTACAGTTACAATGGAAGTAGGTTTTCCACAGTTAAATATTTCATCCCATTTTGAAAAACTGTTGACGACAATCAATCAATACACATCATTCAAAGTTCTCACATAATCAATACGCAACTCAGACTAATGTTTATTAGTATTAAGCCTGGGTTGCTAAGTTACAGGTGAGATTTCGCCGCTAGAGCACAACCTCTGAATGACCGAATCAAAGTTTGAACATCCTGGTTTATTTTCGGCCAATATACTAACTTCTCATGAGATTTTATTCTTGATATTCTAGAATGCCCAAAATGAAATTGTATTAAAATTATTTTTTCAAGGAATCAAGAATTACTATTCTTTTAGAGTGCATCAGTACTTCATCATAAATAGAAAAGACTTATTATTTTCATTAACATCTGGTCTATTTTTTTCTTTCCATCTCATTTTTACGTCATTCATCATTTTTAAAATGTTGTCATCCTTCTTGGATTGTATTTTTGTTTCGTCTAAAGTCGTGGTTAGTTCCCTTATTGTGTTACGCGAAAACAATTTTCATCTCGTTTTCAGAAATTAAAGAAGCAATTACCTTCTCCTCAAAAGGTTCCTTAAATTTGGGGATTAATCTGGATAACCCATCTGCATGTCACAATTTCTTTGATGGGAAATACTCCATCTTAAATTGATAGTTTAGGAAAGTCGTTCCCCAATGTGGCAATATGTTGGCTGTATGTATCGGCATACCATTTTTTATAACCAGATAGTAATAGAGAATAGCGTAGCGTACGACTTGCGATCCACTTTGCGATAACTGTTCCTGTGAGCAAAAATTCTACTCATAGCAGATGGACGATTCCGTTTTCAACAATTAGGTTACAGAAGGTCGATCGTCTTCCTACACAACACATTTTCAATCCTTATGCAGACGGTAAGGCTAAAAAATAAATAAAAAAATAATGATTGCTTTTCTCGTTAAGCCATTTGACAGTCATTTTTACCAATTGATAAAGTCACTAATCCGTTGCAGTGATTAGTGATAAATTCCACTATAAAATGTTGCCATAGGGTCAATTTAAGGTCAGAGAGAACGAGAAAAAAAGACCACAGAAATGCGGAAAGAAAATGAAGAAAAACTAGTACGAAATCTACAAGATGGCAATCACGACAGAAAGTCAGAATAAGAAAAAAAAATTAAAAAAAACGGGGAAGAAAAGAAAGCGAAAAGAATAAAAGTGAAGCATTATGACCGAACGCAGAATGGATGAGTAAGAAGAAAGAAAAGGGAAGATTGCAAATGATAGGACGTGAAGAGAGGGAAGATGATGATGAACAAAGAAGAGAAAGACTGAAATGAAAAGGATGTGAATTGAAGAAAGCGAAGTAGATACTGAAGAGAAACTCGTAAAAGAAAGAAAGAAATGAAGAATGAAATAAAAGAAACATTATAAGACAGGAATGTAAAGAAAACAAATGAATGATTTAATGAAGAAAAAAAGCGGATAACATAGTAGAAAGCTTAAAAGGAATCAAAAGAAAGCGACGCAATAAATAGAAGCATCGTGGCTAATAAAAACAAGATGTTATAAAACAAAGCTATAAAACGTTAAAGAAAAGCCTCACAAGGAATCAAAGTTATGATGGCCTAATACACAGAGAGCTAGCTCCGACATAGAGAAATAGATGATACTAAAAAGAAAATGTATGGAAAAAAGGAAAAAACAATTAATCCACATTAGAAAGACAGGAAAGAAAAACGAAATAAGGGAAATGTAAATCGATTGGGAAAGCAGTGGCGATTATGATGTGCGCTTAATGGAAAGGGGAAATATGGACGCCATTTTGTCTACATGGTACGTGACAAGGATGTGTATGGCCAGACGGTAAGAGTTTATCAAAAAGAGCGAATGCGAGAATGAAATGCAATAAATAAGAAAGTAAATGGAATAATAAAATAAATGAAAAAATGAGAAGAAGAAAAGCAGAGGAATAAAAGAACGAATGAAAATCCATGAACTGACATATGGAGAAGGAAAGAACGAATGAAGAACGGAAGTCTGAAGAAGGATAAAAAAAAGAAAGAAATAGATTTAAGATTATGATGAAAGATAGAGCGAAGAATGAAAGAATTAAATATTTTAAAGAGAAAGAAAGTTAATGAATTTAGAAATGAAGAAATGAATGGGTAGAAAACACGAAATAAATTTGAAGAATCAAGAAAGAAAGAAAGAAAGAAAGAAAGTAAGATAGAGAGAAAGAAAGAAAAAAGAAAGAAAGAATGGACGAGAAATGACAAAATGAAAGCGCTAACGAAGAAGGACAGAAGCGAATGAACTGGGAAAGGAATAAGGAAAATCGGGTGAAGAGTTGGAATAAACATTATGAGATAAGAAAGAAAGAATGAAAGGAAGAATGGACGGGAAATAACAAAATGAAAGAGGTAACGAAGAAAGATAGAAGCAAATGAACTGTGAAATGAAGAAATAATGATTGGCTGAAGAATTGGAATAAATGTTATGAAATAAAAACGACGGAATGAATAAAAAAAACTGAAAATGAAAGAATAAAAAAAAAAATGAAAGTGAAAGAATGAATAAAAACACTGAAAATGAAAGAATCAATAAACAAACTGAAAATGAAGAATGAATAACAACTGAAAATGAAGGACTGAATAAAAAATCTGAAAATGAAAGAATGAATAAAAATACTGAAAATGAAAGAATGAATAAAAAAACTGTAAACGAAAGAATGAATAAAAAACTGAAAATGAAAAATGAATAAAAAAACAAAATTAAAGAATCAATAAAAATACTGAAAATGAAAGAATGAATAAAAAACTGAAAACTAAAGAATGAATAAAAAACTGAAAATCAAAGAATGATTAAAAAAACTGAAAACGAAAGAACGATTAAAAAACTGAAAATGAAAGAATGTATAAAAAAACTGAAGATGAAAGAGTGAATAAAAACTGTATATGAAAGAATGAATTAAAAACTTAAAATGAAAGAATGAATAAAAAATTGAATATGAAAGAATAAAAAAACTGAAAACGAAATAATGAAAGACCTGAAAACGAAAGAATGAATAAAAAACTGAAAATGAAAGAATGAATAAAAAACACTGAAAATGAAAGAATGAATAAAAACTGAAAATGAAAGAATGAATAAATAAAGTGAAAACGAAAGAATGAATTAAAAAACTGAAAATGAAAGAATGAATAAAAAACTGAAAATGAAAGAATGAATAAAAAATTGAAAATGAAAAGTGAATAAAATACTGAAAAGGAAATAGTGAATAAAAAAGTGATAATGAAAGAATGAATAAAAAAATGAAAAGGAAAGAATGAATAAAAAACACTGAAAATGAAAGAATGTTTAAAAAAACTGAAACTGAAAGAATGAATAAAAAACTGAAAATGAAAGAATGAATAAAAACACTGAAAATGAAAGAATCAATAAACAAACTGAAAATGAAGAATGAATAACAACTGAAAATGAAGGACTGAATAAAAAATCTGAAAATGAAAGAATGAATAAAAATACTGAAAATGAAAGAATGAATAAAAAACTGAAAACGAAAGAATGAATAAAAAACTGAAAATGAAAAATGAATAAAAAACATAATTAAAGAATGAATAAAAATACTGAAAATGAAAGAATGAATAAAAAACTGAAAACTGAAGAATTAATAAAAAACTGAAAATCAAAGAATGATTAAAAAAACTGAAAACGAAAGAACGATAAAAAACTGAAAAAGAAAGAGTGTATAAAAAACTGAAGATGAAAGAGTGAATAAAAATCTGTATATGAAAGAATGAATAAAAAACTGAAAATGAAAGAATGAATAAAAAATTGATTATGAAAGAATAAAAAAACTGAAAACGAAATAATGAATAAAAACCTGAAAACGAAAGAATGAATAAAAAACTGAAAATGAAAGAATGAATAAAAAACACTGAAAATGAAAGAATGAATAAAAAACTGAAAATGAAAGAATGAATAAATAAAGTGAAAACGAAAGAATGAATTAAAAACTGAAAAGGAAAGAATGAATAAAAAACTGAAAATGAAAGAATGAATAGAAAACTGAAAATGAAAGAATGTATAAAAAACTGAAAATGAAAAGTGAATAAAAAACTGAAAAGAAAATAGTGAATAAAAAAGTGAAAATGAAAGAATAAATAAAAAAATGAAAAGGAAAGAATGAATAAAAAACTGGAAACGAAAGAATGAATAAAAAACTGAAAATGAAAGAATGAATAAAAAACTGAAAATGAAAGAATGAATAAAAAACTGTATATGAAAGAATGAATAAAAAACTGAAAATATAAGAATGAATAAAAAATTGAATATGAAAGATTAAAAAAACTGTAAACGAAAGAACGAATAAAAAACTGAAAACGAAAGTATGAATAAAAAACTGAAAATGAATGAATGAATAAAAAACACTGAAAACGAAAGAATGTATAAAAAATTGAAAATGAAAAGTGAATAAAAAAATGAAAATGAAAGAATGAAAAAAAGCAGAAAACGAAAGAATGAATAAAAACTGGAAACGAAAGAATGAATAAAAACTGAAAATGAAAGAATGAATAAAAAAACTGAAAACGAAATAATGTATAAAAAAACTGAAAATGAAAGAGTAAATAAAAAACTAAAAATCAAAGAATGAATAAAAATCTGAAAATTAAAGTATGAATAAAAAAATCGGAAAATGAAAGAATGAATAAAAAACTGTATATGAAACAATGAATAAAAAACTGAAAATGAAAGAATGAACAAAAAGTTGAATATGAAAGAATAAAAAACACTGAAAACGAAAGAATGAATAAAAAACTGAAAACGAAAGAATGAATAAAAAACTGAAAATTAAATAATGAATAAAAAAACTTGAAAACGAAAACTGTATAAAAAAACTGAAAATGAAGGAATAAATAAAAAATTGAAAATGAATAAAATCTGTATATGAAAGTATGAAAAAAACTGAAAACGAAAGAATGAACAACAAAATGAAAAGGAAAGTATGAATAAAAAACTGAAAACGAAAGAATAAATGATGAACTGAAATTTAAAGAATGAATTAAAAAACTGAAAATGAAAGAATGAGTAAAAAAATTGAAAATGAAAGAATTAATAAAAAAGTGAAAATGAAAGAATGAATAAAAAACTGAAAATGAAAGAATGAATAAAAAACACTGAAAACAAAAGAATGAATAAAAAACTGAAAATGAAAGAATGAATAAAAAAGCTGAAAATGAAAGAAAGAATAAAAAACTGAAAATGAAAGAATGAAAAAAACACTGAACAGGAAAGAATGAAAAAAAAACACTGAAAACGAAAGAATGAATAAAAAAATGAAAATAAAAGAATGAATAAAAAAAACTGAAAATGAAAGAATGACTAAAAAAATCTGAAAATGAAAGAATGAATAAAAGAACTGAAAATGAAAAATGAATAAAAAAACTGAAAATGAAAGAATGAATAAAAAAACTGAAAATGAAAGAATGAATAAAAAAACTGAAAATGAAAGAATAAATAAAAAATTGAAAATGAAAGAATGAATAAAAAAACTGAAAACGAAAGTATGAATAAAAAACTGAACATAAATAAAAACTGTATATGAAAGTATAAAAAAAACTGAAAACGAAAGAATGAACAACAAAATGAAAATGAAAGTATGAATAAAAAACTGAACACGAAAGAATAAATAATAAACTGAAATTTAAAGAATGAATTAAAAAACTGAAAATCAAACAATGAGTAAAAAAATTGGAAATGAAAGAATTAATAAAAAAAATTGAAAATGAAAGAATTAATAAAAAAACTGAAAATGAAAGAATGAATAAAAACTGAAAACGAAAGTATGAATAAAAAACTGAAAATGAATAAAAACTATAGATGAAAGTATGAAAAAACTGAAAACGAAAGAATGAACAACAAAATGAAAATGAAAGTATGAATAAAAAAACTGAAAACGAAAGAATAAATAATAAACTGAAATTTAAAAATGAATTAAAAAACTGAAAATGAAAGAATGAGTAAAAAAATTGAAAATGAAAGAATTAATAAAAAAAAATTGAAAATGAAAGAATGAATAAAAAAACTGAAAATGAAAGAATGAATAAAAATCACTAAAAACGAAAGAATGAATAAAAAGCTAAAAATGAAAGAATGAAAAAAAAACACTGAAAACGAAAGAATGAATAATAAACTGAATAATGAAAGAATGCTTAAAAAAATTGAAAATGAAAGAATCAATAAAAAAGCTGAAAATGAAAGAATGAATAAAAAACTGAAAACGAAAGAATGAAAAAAACTGAAAACGAAAGAATGAATAAAAAAACAGAAAATGAAAGAATGAATAAAAAAACTGAAAATGAAAGAATGAAGAAAAAAATCTGAAAATGAATAAAAAAACTGAAAATGAAAGAATGAATAAAAAACACTGAAAACAAAAGAATGAATAAAAAAACTGAAAATGAAAGAATGAATAAAAAACTGAAAATGAAAGAATGAATAAAAAAACTGAAAATGAAAGAACGAATAAAAAACTGAAAATTAAATAATGAATAAAAAACTGAAAACGAAAAATATATAAAAAAACTGAAAATGAAAGAATAAATAAAAATTGAAATTGAAAGAATGAATAAAAAAACTGAAAACGAAAGTATGAATGAAAAACTGAACATGAATAAAAACTGTATATGAAAGTATGAAAAAAAACTGAAAACGAAAGAATGAACAACAAAATGAAAATGAAAGTACGAATAAAAAAACTGAAAACGAAAGAATAAATAATAAACTGAAATTTAAAGAATGAATTAAAAAATTGAAAATGAAAGAATTAATAAAAAAAAATTGAAAATGAAAGAATGAATAAAAAAACTGAAAATGAAAGAATGAATAAAAATCACTGAAAACGAAAGAATGAATAAAAACCTAAAAATGAAAGAATGAAAAAAAACACTGAAAACGAAAGAATGAATAATAAACTGAATAATGAAAGAATGCATAAAAAATTGAAAATGAAAGAATCAATAAAAAAGCTGAAAATGAAAGAATGAATAAAAAACTGAAAACGAAAGAATGAAAAAAACTGAAAAAGAAAGAATGAATAAAAAAACTGAAAATGAAAGAATGAATAAAAAAATCTGAAAATGAATAAAAAAACTGAAAATGAAAGAATGAATAAAAAACTGAAAACGAAAGAATGAAAAAAACTGAAAACAAAAGAATGAATGAAAAAACTGAAAATGAAAGAATGAATAAAAAACTGAAAATGAAAGAATGAATAAAAAAACTGAAAATGAAAGAACGAATAAAAAACTGAAAATTAAATAATGAATAAAAAAACTGAAAACGAAAAATATATAAAAAAACTGAAAATGAAAGAATAAATAAAAATTGAAATTGAAAGAATGAATAAAAAAACTGAAAACGAAAGTATGAATGAAAAACTGAACATGAATAAAAACTGTATATGAAAGTATGAAAAAAAAACTGAAAACGAAAGAATGAACAACAAAATGAAAATGAAAGTACGAATAAAAAAACTGAAAACGAAAGAATAAATAATAAACTGAAATTTAAAGAATGAATTAAAAAACTGAAAATAAAAGAATGAGTAAAAAAATTGGAAATGAAAGAATTAATAAAAAAAATTGAAAATGAAAGAATTAATAAAAAAACTGAAAATAAAGAATGAATAAAAACTGAAAACGAAAGTATGAATAAAAAACTGAAAATGAATAAAAACTGTATATGAAAGTATGAAAAAAAACTGAAATCGAAAGTATGAACAACAAAATGAAAATGAAAGTATGAATAAAAAAACTGAAAACGAAAGAATAAATAATAAACTGAAATTTAAAAATGAATTAAAAAACTGAAAATGAAAGAATGAGTAAAAAAATTGAAAATGAAAGAATTAATAAAAAAAAATTGAAAATGAAAGAATGAATAAAAAAACTGAAAATGAAAGAATGAATAAAAAACACTGAAAACGAAAGAATGAATAAAAAACTGAATAATGAAATAATGCATAAAAAAATTGAAAATGAAAGAATCAATAAAAAAGCTGAAAACGAAAGAATGAATGAAAAACTGAACATGAATAAAAACTGTATATGAAAGTATGAAAAAAAAACTGAAAACGAAAGAATGAACAACAAAATGAAAATGAAAGTACGAATAAAAAAACTGAAAACGAAAGAATAAATAATAAACTGAAATTTAAAGAATGAATTAAAAAACTGAAAATAAAAGAATGAGTAAAAAAATTGGAAATGAAAGAATTAATAAAAAAAATTGAAAATGAAAGAATTAATAAAAAAACTGAAAATAAAGAATGAATAAAAACTGAAAACGAAAGTATGAATAAAAAACTGAAAATGAATAAAAACTGTATATGAAAGTATGAAAAAAAACTGAAATCGAAAGTATGAACAACAAAATGAAAATGAAAGTATGAATAAAAAAACTGAAAACGAAAGAATAAATAATAAACTGAAATTTAAAAATGAATTAAAAAACTGAAATTGAAAGAATGAGTAAAAAAATTGAAAATGAAAGAATTAATAAAAAAAAATTGAAAATGAAAGAATGAATAAAAAAACTGAAAATGAAAGAATGAATAAAAAACACTGAAAACGAAAGAATGAATAAAAAGCTAAAAATGAAAGAATGAAAAAAACACTGAAAACGAAAGAATGAATAAAAAACTGAATAATGAAATAATGCATAAAAAAATTGAAAATGAAAGAATCAATAAAAAAGCTGAAAACGAAAGAATGAATAAAAAACGGAAAACGAAAGAATGAAAAAAACTGAAAACGAAAGAATGAATAAAAAACAGAAAATGAAAGAATGAATAAAAAAACTGAAAATGAAAGAATGAATAAAAAAATCTGAAAATGAATAAAAAAACTGAAAATGAAAGAATGAATAAAAAACACTGAAAACAAAAGAATGAATAAAAAAACTGAAAATGAAAGAATGAAAAAAAAAAACTGAAAATGAAAGAATGAATAAAAAATCTGAAAATGAAAGAATGAAAAAAAAAAACTGAAAATGAAAGCACGAATAAAAAACTGAAAACGAAAGAATAAATAATAAACTGAAATTTAAAAATGAATTAAAAAACTGAAAATGAAAGAATGAGTAAAAAAATTGAAAATGAAAGAATTAATAAAAAAAAATTGAAAATGAAAGAATGAATAAAAAAACTGAAAATGAAAGAATGAATAAAAATCACTAAAAACGAAAGAATGAATAAAAAGCTAAAAATGAAAGAATGAAAAAAAACAATGAAAACGAAAGAATGAATAATAAACTGAATAATGAAAGAATGCTTAAAAAAATTGAAAATGAAAGAATCAATAAAAAAGCTGAAAATGAAAGAATGAATAAAAAACTGAAAACGAAAGAATGAAAAAAACTGAAAACGAAAGAATGAATAAAAAAACAGAAAATGAAAGAATGAATAAAAAAACTGAAAATGAAAGAATGAAGAAAAAAATCTGAAAATGAATAAAAAAACTGAAAATGAAAGAATGAATAAAAAACACTGAAAACAAAAGAATGAATAAAAAAACTGAAAATGAAAGAATGAATAAAAAACTGAAAATGAAAGAATGAATAAAAAAACTGAAAATGAAAGAACGAATAAAAAACTGAAAATTAAATAATGAATAAAAAACTGAAAACGAAAAATATATAAAAAAACTGAAAATGAAAGAATAAATAAAAATTGAAATTGAAAGAATGAATAAAAAAACTGAAAACGAAAGTATGAATGAAAAACTGAACATGAATAAAAACTGTATATGAAAGTATGAAAAAAAACTGAAAACGAAAGAATGAACAACAAAATGAAAATGAAAGTACGAATAAAAAAACTGAAAACGAAAGAATAAATAATAAACTGAAATTTAAAGAATGAATTAAAAAATTGAAAATGAAAGAATTAATAAAAAAAAATTGAAAATGAAAGAATGAATAAAAAAACTGAAAATGAAAGAATGAATAAAAATCACTGAAAACGAAAGAATGAATAAAAAGCTAAAAATGAAAAAAAACACTGAAAACGAAAGAATGAATAATAAACTGAATAATGAAAGAATGCATAAAAAATTGAAAATGAAAGAATCAATAAAAAAGCTGAAAATGAAAGAATGAATAAAAAACTGAAAACGAAAGAATGAAAAAAACTGAAAAAGAAAGAATGAATAAAAAAACTGAAAATGAAAGAATGAATAAAAAAATCTGAAAATGAATAAAAAAACTGAAAATGAAAGAATGAATAAAAAACTGAAAACGAAAGAATGAAAAAAACTGAAAACAAAAGAATGAATGAAAAAACTGAAAATGAAAGAATGAATAAAAAACTGAAAATGAAAGAATGAATAAAAAAACTGAAAATGAAAGAACGAATAAAAAACTGAAAATTAAATAATGAATAAAAAACTGAAAACGAAAAATATATAAAAAAACTGAAAATGAAAGAATAAATAAAAATTGAAATTGAAAGAATGAATAAAAAAACTGAAAACGAAAGTATGAATGAAAAACTGAACATGAATAAAAACTGTATATGAAAGTATGAAAAAAAAACTGAAAACGAAAGAATGAACAACAAAATGAAAATGAAAGTACGAATAAAAAAACTGAAAACGAAAGAATAAATAATAAACTGAAATTTAAAGAATGAATTAAAAAACTGAAAATAAAAGAATGAGTAAAAAAATTGGAAATGAAAGAATTAATAAAAAAAATTGAAAATGAAAGAATTAATAAAAAAACTGAAAATAAAGAATGAATAAAAACTGAAAACGAAAGTATGAATAAAAAACTGAAAATGAATAAAAACTGTATATGAAAGTATGAAAAAAAACTGAAATCGAAAGTATGAACAACAAAATGAAAATGAAAGTATGAATAAAAAAACTGAAAACGAAAGAATAAATAATAAACTGAAATTTAAAAATGAATTAAAAAACTGAAAATGAAAGAATGAGTAAAAAAATTGAAAATGAAAGAATTAATAAAAAAAAATTGAAAATGAAAGAATGAATAAAAAAACTGAAAATGAAAGAATGAATAAAAAACACTGAAAACGAAAGAATGAATAAAAAGCTAAAAATGAAAGAATGAAAAAAACACTGAAAACGAAAGAATGAATAAAAAACTGAATAATGAAATAATGCATAAAAAAATTGAAAATGAAAGAATCAATAAAAAAGCTGAAAACGAAAGAATGAATGAAAAACTGAACATGAATAAAAACTGTATATGAAAGTATGAAAAAAAAACTGAAAACGAAAGAATGAACAACAAAATGAAAATGAAAGTACGAATAAAAAAACTGAAAACGAAAGAATAAATAATAAACTGAAATTTAAAGAATGAATTAAAAAACTGAAAATAAAAGAATGAGTAAAAAAATTGGAAATGAAAGAATTAATAAAAAAAATTGAAAATGAAAGAATTAATAAAAAAACTGAAAATAAAGAATGAATAAAAACTGAAAACGAAAGTATGAATAAAAAACTGAAAATGAATAAAAACTGTATATGAAAGTATGAAAATAAAACTGAAATCGAAAGTATGAACAACAAAATGAAAATGAAAGTATGAATAAAAAAACTGAAAACGAAAGAATAAATAATAAACTGAAATTTAAAAATGAATTAAAAAACTGAAATTGAAAGAATGAGTAAAAAAATTGAAAATGAAAGAATTAATAAAAAAAAATTGAAAATGAAAGAATGAATAAAAAAACTGAAAATGAAAGAATGAATAAAAAACACTGAAAACGAAAGAATGAATAAAAAGCTAAAAATGAAAGAATGAAAAAAACACTGAAAACGAAAGAATGAATAAAAAACTGAATAATGAAATAATGCATAAAAAAATTGAAAATGAAAGAATCAATAAAAAAGCTGAAAACGAAAGAATGAATAAAAAACGGAAAACGAAAGAATGAAAAAAACTGAAAACGAAAGAATGAATAAAAAACAGAAAATGAAAGAATGAATAAAAAAACTGAAAATGAAAGAATGAATAAAAAAATCTGAAAATGAATAAAAAAACTGAAAATGAAAGAATGAATAAAAAACACTGAAAACAAAAGAATGAATAAAAAAACTGAAAATGAAAGAATGAAAAAAAAAACTGAAAATGAAAGAATGAATAAAAAATCTGAAAATGAAAGAATGAAAAAAAAAACTGAAAATGAAAGCACGAATAAAAAACTGAAAATTAAATAATGAATAAAAAAAACTGAAAATGAAAAATTTATAAAAAAACTGAAAATGAAAGAATAAATAAAAAATTGAAAATGAAAGAATGAATAAAAAAACTGAAAACGAAAGTATGAATGAAAAACTGAACATGAATCAAAACTATATGAAAGTATGAAAAAAAAACTGAAAACGAAAGAATGAACAACAAAATGAAAATGAAAGTACGAATAAAAAAACTGAAAACGAAAGAATAAATAATAAACTGAAATTTAAAGAATAATTTAAAAAAATGAAAATGAAAGAATGAGTAAAAAAATGAAAATGAAAGAATGAATAAAAAAATTGAAAATGAAAGAATGAATAAAAAAGCTGAAAATGAAAGAATGAATAAAAAAACTGAAAATGAAAGAATGAAAAAAAAATTGAAAATGAAAGAATGACTAAGCAAATCTGATAATGAAAGAATGAATAAAAAAACTGAAAATGAAAGAATGAATAAAAACACTGAAAACGAAAGAATGAATAAAAAAACAGAAAATGAAAGAATGAATAAAAAAACTGAAAATGAAAGAATGAATAAAAAAACTGAAAATGAAAGAATGAATAAAAACACTGAAAACGAAAGAATGAATAAAAAAACCGAAGATGAAAGAATGAATAAAAAAACTGAAAATGAAAGAATGAATAAAAAAATTGAAAATGAAAGAATGACTAAAAAAATCTGAAAATGAAAGAATGAATAAAAAAACTGAAAATGAAAGAATGAATAAAAAAGACTGAAAACTAAAGAATGAATAAAAAAACTGAAAATGAAAGAATGAATAAAAAACTGAAAATGAAAGAATGAATAAAAAACTGAAAATGAAAGAATGAATAAAAAAACTGAAAATGAAAGAACGAATAAAAAACTGAAAATTAAATAATGAATAAAAAAACTGAAAACGAAAAATATATAAAAAAACTGAAAATGAAAGAATAAATAAAAATTGAAATTGAAAGAATGAATAAAAAAACTGAAAACGAAAGTATGAATGAAAAACTGAACATGAATAAAAACTGTATATGAAAGTATGAAAAAAAACTGAAAACGAAAGAATGAACAACAAAATGAAAATGAAAGTACGAATAAAAAAACTGAAAACGAAAGAATAAATAATAAACTGAAATTTAAAGAATGAATTAAAAAACTGAAAATAAAAGAATGAGTAAAAAAATTGGAAATGAAAGAATTAATAAAAAAATTGAAAATGAAAGAATTAATGAAAAAACTGAAAATAAAGAATGAATAAAAACTGAAAACGAAAGTATGAATAAAAAACTGAAAATGAATAAAAACTGTATATGAAAGTATGAAAATAACTGAAAACGAAAGAATGAACAACAAAATGAAAATGAAAGTATGAATAAAAAAACTGAAAACGAAAGAATAAATAATAAACTGAAATTTAAAAATGAATTACAAAACTGAAAATGAAAGAATGAGTAAAAAAATTGAAAATGAAAGAATTAATAAAAAAAAATTGAAAATGAAAGAATGAATAAAAAAACTGAAAATGAAAGAATGAATAAAAAACACTGAAAACGAAAGAATGAATAAAAAACAGAAAATGAAAGAATGAAAAAAAAAACACTGAAAACGAAAGAATGAATAAAAAACTGAATGAAAGAATGCATAAAAAAATTGAAAATGAAAGAATCAATAAAAAAGCTGAAAATGAAAGAATGAATAAAAAACTGAAAACGAAAGAATGAAAAAAAACTGAAAACGAAAGAATGAATAAAAAAACAGAAAATGAAAGAATGAATAAAAAAACTGAAAATGAAAGAATGAATAAAAAAATCTGAAAATGAATAAAAAAACTGAAAATGAAAGAATGAATAAAAAACACTGAAAACAAAAGAATGAATAAAAAAACTGAAAATGAAAGAATGAATAAAAAACTGAAAATGAAAGAATGAATAAAAAAACTGAAAATGAAAGAATGAAAAAAAAAACTGAAAATGAAAGAACGAATAAAAAACTGAAAATTAAATAATGAATAAAAAAACTGAAAACGAAAAATATATAAAAAAACTGAAAATGAAAGAATAAATAAAAAATTGAAAATGAAAGAATGAATAAAAAAACTGAAAACGAAAGTATGAATGTAAAACTGAACATGAATAAAAACTATATGAAAGTATGAAAAAAAACTGAAAACGAAAGAATGAACAACAAAATGAAAATGAAAGTACGAATAAAAAAACTGAAAACGAAAGAATAAATAATAAACTGAAATTTAAAGAATAATTTAAAAAAATGAAAATGAAAGAATGAGTAAAAAAATGAAAATGAAAGAATGAATAAAAAAATTGAAAATGAAAGAATGAATAAAAAAGCTGAAAATGAAAGAATGAATAAAAAAACTGAAAATGAAAGAATGAAAAAAAAACACTGAAAACGAAAGAATGAATAAAAAACAGAAAATGAAAGAATCAATAAAAAAACTGAAAATGAAAGAATGAATAAAAAAACTGAAAATGAAAGAATGAATAAAAACACAGAAAACGAAAGAATGAATAAAAAAAACCGAAGATGAAAGAATGAATAAAAAAACTGAAAATGAAAGAATGAATAAAAAAATTGAAAATGAAAGAATGACTAAAAAAATCTGAAAATGAAAGAATGAATAAAAAAACTGAAAATGAAAGAATGAATAAAAAACACTGAAAACGAAAGAATGAATAAAAAAACTGAAGATGAAAGAATGAATAAAAAATTGAGAATGAAAGAATGAATAAAAAAACTGAAAATGAAAGAATGAATAAATAACTGAAAATGAAAGAATGAATAAAAAAACTGAAACGAAAGAATGAATAAAAAAACTGAAGATGAAAGAATGAATAAAAAATTGAAAATGAAAGAATGAATAAAAAAAGCTGAAAATGAAAGAATGAACGATATTAAAGAAGGAGGACGAAAGCGGATGAATTGTGAAATGAAAGAATAAAGGAAAAATTGAAAACTGAACATATATTATTCATGTATGAAAGAATAAACGATGATAAAAATAATTTAAGAAAGATGGTTGAAGAATGAAAGAATAAACGAAGAATAGAATATTGAAATAATGAAAGAGAGGAAAGAAGAATGTGAGAGGTTGATGAATTGAGGAATGAAAAACTTTGAAGGATCATGAATAATGATGGATAACAGAATTGGAAAAAATGAATGGAGAGCCAAAGAATGAACGAAATTTAATGAAATAAACCTGAAAAAATTTATGGAGAATAAATTTATAATATAAACAGTGGACGAAAGACAAATTACATACAAATGAAGGTAGAAGGAATAAAAACGGCTGAAGGGAAGAGAAAACAACAAATAGAATGAACGAATGAATAAATGAAGATATACATATAATGTTATCAGAACCGACTAATGAAAGAATGAATTAAATTAAAGTTGGTACCGAAGAATGAATGATATATAATTTATTAAGAACGGAAGAATAAAATCTATGTGCAACGAAGTGGTGAGGGTGGAAATGAATGAACAATTAGTGAAAGAGACAGGGGCGAACGAACAAATGAAAGAGGCCGAATCAAGAAATTAAGACCAAAAGTAAAAGAGAAGAAAATACAGAAGATTGGTGAGGGAAAAAATCAGCCGATAATTAAACAAGAAAGGACAAAATTCCAGATCGGTATTTTATGAATAGAAAAGACACTCAAATGATAGTTGGAAAAAACAAAAACACAAATTATACATGGAAAATTAAAGATAAACCTCAGGTTGGTTGGTTGTTTCTATTTAGAACAATATTAACATCTCTATGGGTTATTGAGGATTATAATGGTTTAGTGACACAATTCTTACTAATTAACCCACTGCTGAAGAGAGAAGAGGTGGTTTCGAACCTTTCCCAAGGGTATTTGCGCGTAAGGAAATATAATGAACCCAACTGAAATTGGAAGTTGTCTCTCCGATTAACAATTCCGAGCAATTATCAATTACCCTACCCGAGCTTGCATCTCCTGCTATTCCAAAGCGCTCGCCCATCTAGGCACAGACCAGGCACGACGTGGCTTAAATTTGATGCTCGTATGTGATGTGGCCGTAAGCCAAAACACCAGGAAGCAAACAATGAATACGGGAAAAAAATGGATGAACAAAAAAATGAGGATAAGTGCAGTGAATGAATCGAAGATCTTAGAGATAGAACTAACGCCATGGCAGACAGAATAATAATAATAATAATAATAATAATAATAATAATAATAATAATAACTTAATGGGGCCAATAAAATGAAAGTTATCAACACCTTAGCTTTACCCTTAGTGACATACAGCTTCAACATTATTGAATGGAAGTTGAATTAGGTTAAAAGATTGGACACCAAACACCAGGAAAATGCGGATGCAACACTCGAGAATCAGATGTTGATAGGCTTTACGTACGAAGAGATTTAGGAGGCTGAGGTCTAATCTAACTTGAACTAACTCTAAAAACTACAACAATCGCATTGGAAGCATATCTCACAAAGCCAATGACTCTCTCCTAGTAAAACACCAAATCCACTCGATCCACAAAGAAACTGCACAATTTCAAAAACAGCTTAATATACCTGAAACCCTACCAACAAATGATGAAGCGAATACCATCTACGCCAAACGAGTAAAAAAGAAAGCAAAACATTTTGGCCAAATGAAATTGAAAATTGCATGGCTATAACCTAAAACGAATGAAAGAAGCAGATGTGGACCAACAGAAATCAAATCAGTGACTGAGGAGCACCAGGTTGAAAGCTGAGGCAAAAGGCCTAATTATTTCAGCTCAGGACCAAAACCTCACAACCAGATCCTATCACTGTCACATAATCAAAGATGGAACTAACCCAAAATGCAGGATCTTTTTCTTTTTTTTTTTTTAAGCTTATCACCCCAAGCAAGGCTGGAGGCCACTAGCACGCAAGGGGTTACAGAAGGTTTGGCGGAAGAGCAGATAGGAGTGGTAAAGGAGAGGCTGTGGAGAAAGATAGTGGATCGGTCAAGGCGAGGGGGTTACAGAAGATTTGGAGCGAGAGCAGATAGGAATGAAAGGTGAAAGGATGTGGAGAAGGGAGGTGGATAGATCAAGGCAACTGGAGATGATCTGCGGAAAATATGATGAAACTGCCGACCATATTATCTCAAGATGTCCGGAACTAGCAAAAATAAATATACCCATAGACATAACAAGGTAACGACATATGTGCACTTGAAGATATGCAAGAAGCACAAATCGAACACAATGAGAAAGATGGTATGAGCACCAACCAGACACAGTTACCCAAAATAATGATATAACTATCCTCTGGAACATGCCAATTCAATCGGACAGGGAAATGAAAGCCAACAGACCTGATATTATCATAAAAGGCAAACATGTCAGGAAGTGTATAGCAGTACCAGAAAAATAAAAATTATCGAGAAATTGTCCAAAGAGAAAGACCTGGAGAACAAGATTAACAAGATGTGGGGAATTCAAACTGAGATTGCACCAATAGTAATCGGAGCTCTGTGCTTACGTGAGAACCGGAATGGACAATTTTAATAACAGTGTCCCGAGTAATATCAACATACAATTTGCCCAGAAGATCGCCCACTAGGATCATCCCATATACTAAGAAATGTTCTATTAATTAAATGACAATTCTCCTATAGGACCTAAGGACCATAGATTGGAACGGGCTCTACAGGATATAAAGCAGTGTCGGAGTTAGCTCCTCCTTAATTCCCTAATTGTTCACTAGAGGACGCTCTCCCTACACTATAAATACTGGGTGACTTCTTGCCTCGTTCTCTTTTCGACTTTGCATTTCAGCGGACATATTTAAAAATGTAATCTCTCGTAGAAATCCGCGTTTTGCCCACTTGTAGGAAAACGCCATGCAACACACATACACATACGTACGAACATTCACCAATATACAAACTCTATACATTCACACACAAACACAAATGTTGATGTCTTTGTCACTTATAAATTTGTTTAATATATATATTTGTTTATATATATACATCGGTTTTGTTTGTTTTCTTTACATCTTCGGTTGGACTCAACTTGAGTCCGCATTGTTATTGTAAATGGACCTTCTAGCAGGAATAAACAGCACGTGTTTCTAATTCAACAAATTAAATCCACACGGTCCTCAACAGCAGGAATCATAACATAGACAAATAATAATAATAATAATAATAATCATAATAATGATAATGATAATAATAATAATAATAATAATAATATTATGTGTGAAATATATGTGAATATGTGTTGTTGTTGTTAGTTATGTTTTTATTGGTCAGTGGCAAATGTCATGATACCATTTCTAACCTTAGGTCACAGGGCGGGACCCGGAACGAAATGTGTAAATGACAATTCTCCTATAGGGCCTAAGAACCATAGCTTGGACCCGGCTCTACAGGATACAAAGTAGGAATCATAACATATACAAATAACAATAATGATGATAATAATAATAATAATATGCGTGAAATATGAATTTGTATTGATTTTGATTATTCTTTTTTAAATTGGTTAGTGGAAAATGTCATGATGCCATTTCTGACCTTAGATCACTGTGCGGGACCCAGAAAAAAATGTGTAGTCACCAGCAATCAATGAAAATAAAACGATAATAATAATAATAACAATAATAAATAAGTGAATGAATGAATAAGTAAATAAAATAAAGGAAATGTAGTCTGGAGGTGCGAGAGGTGAGAGCATGGAACAGGTTATGTATTGTGTCTCTAAACTGCAGATAGGAGCTGAGATACGATCTTCAGCCAGCCGAAACATCGAAGAGTCGAAGAAGATATCAAATAATAAATAGATAAATAAATAAAAGGTTTCCTCAGCGATACTTGACATCAATGGAAGTTCGCATGTGTCAGCATCGCTTGGAACAGTTCATGTGCTGTAGAAAGCCTTGCGGAGAATCTGGGCTACGATCATCATCACTCGTGTCTATATTTTATTTTATTTTGTCTTTTTTTAATAATTATGTTGACCCTAAACAAGGCCCAAGAGCAACTGGAGGTAGAGAATCGCAGTGTAAGATGTACAGTTTATGGACTATGTAGGGAAGATAACGATTGACCCTAGGCTTGAACAGGTTAAAATCTAAGTAGCGGAGAACATATATCAAATAATAATAGTAAATAGAATATGGGACTTGTAGACCACTGACCACTGGAAATGCGCATGTGACAATACTTTTTGAAACAGGTCATGTGGCGACGAAAGTTTTGTATCGCTAACTTGATGCTGATCATATCTCAGCTCCTACACGTAAGGGCTGGAATATGAACATCATCACCTCTCAGAAGCATCTCAGTATCGATGAAAATACGAGGGTCATTCAATAAATAAGGTGAATTTTTCGGTATAAAAACTTCTAATACAGATAGAAGCATACTTTTTTTTAACTTTTCAACGTAGTCTCCCAGCACTGTCAAACACTTTTCCCATGTGTGCACAAGCTTCCGTATTCCCTCAGCGTAAAAATCTTTGGACTGATCTCTCAGCTAGTCGCTCACAACACTTTTGACTTCATCGTCACTTTTAAACTTCGTGAATGCTTTCAAGGGACCAATCAGGTGAAAGTCTAAAGGGGCAAGGTCTGGGCTGTAAGGGGGATGAAGGAGCAGTTTCCAGCCCAGCTCGTTGATGGTCTGCACCGTTTGGCCTGCTGTGTGAGGTCTTGCGTTGTCATGATGCAAGATGACTCCTTCTGACTGATGACCCTTGCGTTTGTCTCAACGGATAAGCACAAATTCCTTGCAATGTCATCCACTGTCACCCTTCTGTCAGACTGAATGAGGTCATTGACTGATTCGATCACCTCAGTAGACCTCACTTCTGTAGGCTTCCCA
This sequence comes from Acanthosepion esculentum, assembly GCA_964036315.1. Taxonomy (NCBI): domain Eukaryota; kingdom Metazoa; phylum Mollusca; class Cephalopoda; order Sepiida; family Sepiidae; genus Acanthosepion; species Acanthosepion esculentum. Next base: position 2,989,944 of record OZ038515.1, on the reverse strand, counting down.
GGCCTGTCTTCATCCCCAACACTGCTCAGTCTTTCTTTAAACAATTTAGCCCACTTGTAGACATTTTTTGGCTGAGACATGTGGCACCATACACAGTTGACATTCTCCTATGAATTTCAACTGGTTTGCACTCTTCAGCAACCAAAAACTTGATAACTGACCGCTGTTCAATCCTGGAGCATGCTTCTTGGTCGGCCATCTTTGTTAATCGCCAAAACTCTCAAAGTTTTTTTTTTAATCTGCAAAAGATATTAAATCCATGTGAAAAAGAAGTAAAACAAAATAATATAAAAAATAAAAAAGAGTAAGCTTCTATCTGTATTAGAAGTCATTATACTGAAAAATTCACCTTATTTATTGAATGACCCTCGTAGAATAAATAATTAAAATACTATAAAATAGAAGTGAAGAGACGCTACCCATTAGCTCAGGTTTTTAATAATCGAAAAATAACGTCGTCTGGCGAGATAAAACTGAAAATTATTAACATTAAAAATTATTAATATAACCAATGATTTTCCGCATACAAATCTACCAAGAAGAAAGATTTGTGAATAGTTATCAATGCATAGAGTGTATACAGTGAGCCAAATTACATATTTTTTTCTTAGTGCATTCGCCTTCCGATGAAGAAAAAAAGCTCGCTGTATCTAGATGTCTCTGTTTGAGACTTGGGGGCAACTCAAACCAGGCAAAGCAAGACACAATAATATTAATTATAATAACAGAGTGTTGAACAAAGGCAAATCCTTAATCCCCCCTCTCTTCAGTCAATTTTGAGGTACTGATATCTACTGCGAATAAGTTAGAGTGCATTGCTAGAAAGTTCTCTTACAAATCCACTCTCGGCACATCTGGAGTGCGTCTGCTACAATTTCCTCCTAAAATGGAGGCTCTCCTGAGTGGTGTCCGCATAATCCCGTCAACTCGTTTCAGGCATCATTTCTAAATTACATCATGACAAGGCAAGCGGGCATGACGGGATCCCTGCCGTCGTCTTAAAGAAGTGTGCTCCTGATCTGGCTCTGGTTCTCTCTAAACATTATAACAAATGCCTTCCCGCTTGTTGGAATTCCTCTGTAGTTCCTGTTTTTAAGAAACACTGAGAAACGCTCACATCCCCCAAATTAATGCCCTATTACCTGTTTTCGGTAAAGTACTCGTGGCTCTAATCAAGGCCGAATTAGTTAAGTATCATATTTCGGACGACCTTCTTTCGGACAAACAATATGGCTTCCGTTTCGCCAGGTCTCTGCCGGACGTATTAACGGACATCATGAATTTGTCTATCAAGCTCTAGATAAAAATGGCCTACGTATCTCGAAAGCGTTCGACATGGTTTAGCCTGCTGGCCATCTACACAAGCTCAAGTGGGCCAAATATTTCGCTAAATCCAATCGTTCCGAAAAGCAAATAATGAGGTCAGTTTTGAATGGGTTCGCTTCCAGATCTATTCATACTAATGTGGGGTTCACCAAGGGCTCTAATCTTGGACATATGCAGTTTCTGATCTTCTTCAAAGATCTCCTCAATGTCATCAGTTCCTAAATGGATACTTAATCAGATAACACACAACAAATTTACCTCTGTAATAGTAAAAAAATCTAACCTAGGCGACATCTCTTGAAAAGTATCTCCAATCAATGGCAAACTAAACCAGGTGATTTGAAAAGTATCTCTAATTAGTGGTTAAATAAATCAGGCGACTTTTCTTGAAACGTATCTCCAATCAGTGGTTAGCTAAACCAGACAACTTCTCTTGAAACTTATCTCCAATCAATGGTAAACTAAACCAGGTGACTTCTCGTGAAAAGTATCTCCAATCAGTGGTAAACTAAACCAGACGACTTCTCTTGAAAACTTTCCCCAATCAGTCGTTAACTAAACCAGGTGATTTCTCTTGAAAAGTATCTCTAATTAATGGTTAAATAAATCAGGCGATTTTTCTTGAAACGTATCTCCAATCAGTGGTAAACTAAACCAGGCGACTTCTCTTGAAAAGTATCTCCAATCAGTGGTAAACTAAACCAAGTAACTTGAAAAGTATCTCTCATTAGTGGTTAACTAAACCAGACGACTTCTCTTGAAAAGTATCTCCAATCAATTGTTAACTAAACCAGACGACTTCTCTTGAAAAGTTTCTCCAATCAGTGGTAAACTAAACCAGGCGACTTCTCTTGAAAAGTATCTCCAATCAATGGAAAACTAAACCAGGTGACTTGAAAAGTATCTCTAATTAGTGGTTAACTAAACCAGACGACTTCTCTTGAAAAGTATCACCAATCAATTGTTATCTAAACCAGGTGACTTCTCTTCAAAAGTTTCTCCAATCAGTGGTTAACTAAACCAGGTGACTTCTCTTGAAAAGTATCTCCAATCAATCGTTAACTAAACCAGGCGACTCCTCTTGAAACGTATCTCCAATTAGTGGTTAACTAAACCAGGTGACTTCTCTTGAAAAGTATCTCCAATCAATCGTTAACTAAACCAGGCGACTCCTCTTGAAACGTATCTCCAATTAGTGGTTAACTAAACCAGGTGACTTCTCTTGAAAAGTATCTCGAATCAATCGTTAACTAAACCAGGTGACTTCTCTTGAAAAGTTTCTCCAATGAGTGGTTAACTAAACCAGGTGACTTCTCTTGAAATGTATCTCCAATCAATCGTTATCTAAACCAGGTGACTTCTCTTGAAAAGTTTCTCCAATAAGTGGTTAACTAAACCATGTGACTTCACTTGAAAAGTATCTCCAATCAATCGTTAACTAAACCAGGCGACTCCTCTTGAAACGTATCTCCAAATAGTGGTTAACTAAACCAGGTGACTTCTGTTGAAAAGTATCTCCAATCAATCGTTAACTAAACCAGGCGACTCCTCTTGAAACGTATCTCCAATTAGTGGTTAACTAAACCAGGTGACTTCTCTTGAAAAGTATCTCCAATCAATCGTTAACTAAACCAGGTGACTTCTCTTGAAAATTTTCTCCAATCAGTGGTTAACTAAGCCAGGTGACTTCTCTTGAAAAGTATCTCCAATCAATCGTTAACTAAACCAGGCGACTCCTCTTGAAACGTATCTCCAATCAATCGTCAACTAAACCAGGTGACTTCTCTTGAAACGTATCTCCAATTAGTGGTTAACTAAACCAGGTGACTTCTCTTGAAAAGTATCTCCAATCAGTGTTTAACTAAACCAGGTGACTTCTGTTGAAAAGTTTCTCCAATCAGTGGTTAACTAAACCAGGTGACTTCTCTTGAAAAGTATCTCCAATCAATCGTCATCTAAACCAGGTGACTTCTCTTGAAAAGTTTCTCCAATCAATCGTTAACTAAACCAGGTGACTTCTCTTGAAAAGTATCTCCAATCAATCGTTAACTAAACCAGGTGACTTCTCTTGAAAGGTTTCTCCAATCAGTGGTTAACTAAACCAGGTGACTTCTCTAGAAAGGTATCTCCAATCAATCGTTATCTAAACCAGGTGACATCTCTTGAAAAGTTTCTCCAATCAGTGGTTAACTAAACCAGGTGACTTCTGTTGAAAAGTATCTCCAATCAATCGTTAACTAAACCAGGCGACTCCTCTTGAAACGTATCTCCAATTAGTGGTTAACTAAACCAGGTGACTTCTCTTGAAAAGTATCCCCAATCAATCGTTAACTAAACCAGGTGACTTCTCTTGAAAAGTCTCTCCAATCAGTGGTTAACTAAGCCAGGTGACTTCTCTTGAAAAGTATCTCCAATCAATCGTTAACTAAACCAGGCGACTCCTCTTGAAACGTATCTCCAATCAATCTTTAACTAAACCAGGTGACTTCTCTTGAAAAGTTTCTCCAGTCAGTGGTTAACTAAACCAGGTGACTTCTCTTGAAAAGTATCTCCAATCAATCGTTATCTAAACCAGGTGACTTCTCTTGAAAAGTTTCTCCAATCAATCGTTAACTAAACCAGGTGACTTCTCTTAAAAAGTATCTCCAATCAATCGTTAACTAAACCAGGTGACTTCTCTTGAAAAGTTTCTCCAATCAGTGGTTAACTAAACCAGGTGACTTCTCTTGAAAGATATCTCCAATCAATCGTTATCTAAACCAGGTGACTTCTCTTCAAAAGTTTCTCCAATCAGTGGTTAACTAAACCAGGTGACTTCTCTTGAAACGTATCTCCAATTAGTGGTTAACTAAACCAGGTGACTTCTGTTGAAAAGCATCTCCAATCAATCGTTATCTAAACCAGGTGACTTCTCTTGAAAAGTTTCTCCAATCATTGGTTAACTAAGCCAGGTGACTTCTCTTGAAAAGTATCTCCAATCAATCGTTAACTAAACCAGGCGACTCCTCTTGAAACGTATCTCCAATCAATCGTTAACTAAACCAGGTGACTTCTCTTGAAACGTATCTCCAATTAGTGGTTAACTAAACCAGGTGACTTCTCTTGAAAAGTATCTCCAATCAATCGTAAACTAAACCAGGTGACTTCTCTTGAAAAGTTTCTCCAATCAGTGGTTAACTAAACCAGGTGACTTCTCTTGAAAAGTATCTCCAATCAATCGTTAACTAAACCAGGCGACTTCTCTTGAAACGTATCTCCAATTAGTGGTTAACTAAACCAGGTGACTTCTCTTGAAATGTATCTCCAATCAATCGTTAACTAAACCAGGTGACTTCTCTTGAAAAGTATCTCCAATCAATCGTTAACTAAACCAGGCGACTTCTCTTGAAAAGTATCTCCAATTAGTGGTTAACTAAACCAGGTGACTTCTCTTGAATGGTATCTCCAATCAATCGTTATCTAAACCAGGTGTCTTCTCTTGAAAAGTTTCTCCAATCCGTGGTTAACTAAACCAGGAGACTTCTCTTGAAAAGTATCTCCAATCAATCGTTAACTAAACCAGGCGACTCCTCTTGAAACGTATCTCCAATTAGTGGTTAACTAAACCAGGTGACTTCTGTTGAAAAGTATCTCCAATCAATCTTTAACTAAACCAGGTGACTTCTCTTTAAAAGTTTCTCCAATCAGTGGTTAACTAAACCAGGTGACTTCTCTTGAAAAGTATCTCCAATCAATCGTTATCTAAACCAGGTGACTTCTCTTGAAAAGTTTCTCCAATCAGTGGTTAACTAAACCAGGTGACTTCTCTTGAAAAGTATCTCCAATCAATCGTTAACTAAACCAGGCGACTCCTCTTGAAACGTATCTCCAATTAGTGGTTAACTAAACCAGGTGACTTCTCTTGAAAAGTATCTCCAATCAATCGTTATCTAAACCAGGTGACTTCTCTTGAAAAGTTTCTCCAATCAGTGGTTAACTAAACCAGGTGACTTCTCTTGAAAAGTATCTCCAATCAATCGTTAACTAAACCAGGTGACTTCTCTTGAAAAGTTTCTCCAATCAGTGGTTAACTAAGCCAGGTGACTTCTCTTGAAAAGTATCTCCAATCAATCGTTAACTAAACCAGGCGACTCCTTTTGAAACGTATCTCCAATTAGTGGTTAACTAAACCAGGTGACTTCTCTTGAAAAGTATCTCCAATCAATCGTTATCTAAACCAGTTGACTTCTCTTGAAAAGTTTCTCCAGTCAGTGGTTAACTAAACCAGGTGACTTCTCTTGAAAAGTATCTCCAATCAATCGTTAACTAAACCAGGTGACTTCTCTTGAAACGTATCTCCAATCAGTGGTTAACTAAGCCAGGTGACTTCTCTTGAAAAGTATCTCCAATCAATCGTTAACTAAACCAGGCGACTCCTCTTGAAACGTATCTCCAATTAGTGGTTAACTAAACCAGGTGACTTCTCTTGAAAAGTATCTCCAATCAATCGTTATCTAAACCAGGTGACTTCTCTTGAAAAGTTTCTCCAGTCAGTGGTTAACTAAACCAGGTGACTTCTCTTGAAAAGTATCTCCAATCAATCGTTAACTAAACCAGGCGACTCCTCTTGAAACGTATCTCCAATCAGTGGTTAACTAAACCAGGTGACTTCTCTTGAAAAGTATCTCCAATCAATCGTTATCTAAACCAGGTGACTTCTCTTGAAAAGTTTCTCCAATCAGTGGTTAACTAAACCAGGTGACTTCTCTTGAAAAGTATCTCCAATCAATCGTTAACTAAACCAGGTGACTTCTCTTGAAAAGTTTCTCCAATCAGTGGTTAACTAAGCCAGGTGACTTCTCTTGAAAAGTATCTCCAATCAATCGTTAACTAAACCAGGCGACTCCTTTTGAAACGTATCTCCAATTAGTGGTTAACTAAACCAGGTGACTTCTCTTGAAAAGTATCTCCAATCAATCGTTATCTAAACCAGGTGACTTCTCTTGAAAAGTTTCTCCAGTCAGTGGTTAACTAAACCAGGTGACTTCTCTTGAAAAGTATCTCCAATCAATCGTTAACTAAACCAGGTGACTTCTCTTGAAAAGTTTCTCCAATCAGTGGTTAACTAAACCAGGTGACTTCTCTTGAAAAGTATCTCCAATCAATCGTTAACTAAACCAGGCGACTCCTCTTGAAACGTATCTCCAATTAGTGGTTAACTAAACCAGGTGACTTCTCTTGAAAAGTATCTCCAATCAATCGTTATCTAAACCAGGTGACTTCTCTTGAAAAGTTTCTCCAATCAGTGGTTAACTAAACCAGGTGACTTCTCTTGAAAAGTATCTCCAATCAATCGTTAACTAAACCAGGTGACTTCTCTTGAAAAGTTTCTCCAATCAGTGGTTAACTAAGCCAGGTGACTTCTCTTGAAAAGTATCTCCAATCAATCGTTAACTAAACCAGGCGACTCCTTTTGAAACGTATCTCCAATTAGTGGTTAACTAAACCAGGTGACTTCTCTTGAAAAGTATCTCCAATCAATCGTTATCTAAACCAGGTGACTTCTCTTGAAAAGTTTCTCCAGTCAGTGGTTAACTAAACCAGGTGACTTCTCTTGAAAAGTATCTCCAATCAATCGTTAACTAAACCAGGTGACTTCTCTTGAAAAGTTTCTCCAATCAGTGGTTAACTAAACCAGGTGACTTCTCTTGAAAAGTATCTCCAATCAATCGTTAACTAAACCAGGTGACTTCTCTTGAAAAGTTTCTCCAATCAGTGGTTAACTAAGCCAGGTGACTTCTCTTGAAAAGTATCTCCAATCAATCGTTAACTAAACCAGGCGACTCCTCTTGAAACGTATCTCCAATTAGTGGTTAACTAAACCAGGTGACTTCTCTTGAAAAGTATCTCCAATCAATCGTTATCTAAACCAGGTGACTTCTCTTGCAAAGTTTCTCCAATCAGTGGTTAACTAAACCAGGTGACTTCTCTTGAAAAGTATCTCCAATCAATCATTAACTAAACCAGGCGACTCCTCTTGAAACGTATCTCCAATCAATCTTTAACTAAACCAGGTGACTTCTCTTGAAAAGTTTCTCCAGTCAGTGGTTAACTAAACCAGGTGACTTCTCTTGAAAAGTATCTCCAATCAATCGTTATCTAAACCAGGTGACTTCTCTTGAAAAGTTTCTCCAATCAATCGTTAACTAAACCAGGTGACTTCTCTTGAAAAGTATCTCCAATCAATCGTTAACTAAACCAGGTGACTTCTCTTGAAAAGTTTCTCCAATCAGTGGTTAACTAAACCAGGTGACTTCTCTTGAAAGGTATCTCCAATCAATCGTTATCTAAACCAGGTGACTTCTCTTCAAAAGTTTCTCCAATCAGTGGTTAACTAAACCAGGTGACTTCTCTTGAAATGTATCTCCAATCAATCGTTAACTAAACCAGGTGACTTCTCTTGAAAAGTATCTCCAATCAATCGTTAACTAAACCAGGTGACTTCTCTTGAAACGTATCTCCAATTAGTGGTTAACTAAACCAGGTGACTTCTCTTGAAAAGTATCTCCAATCAATCGTAAACTAAACCAGGTGACTTCTCTTGAAAAGTTTCTCCAATCAGTGGTTAACTAAACCAGGTGACTTCTCTTGAAAAGTATCTCCAATCAATCGTTAACTAAACCAGGCGACTTCTCTTGAAACGTATCTCCAATTAGTGGTTAACTAAACCAGGTGACTTCTCTTGAAATGTATCTCCAATCAATCGTTAACTAAACCAGGTGACTTCTCTTGAAAAGTATCTCCAATCAATCGTTAACTAAACCAGGCGACTTCTCTTGAAACGTATCTCCAATTAGTGGTTAACTAAACCAGGTGACTTCTCTTGAAATGTATCTCCAATCAATCATTAACTAAACCAGGTGACTTCTCTTGAAAAGTATCTCCAATCTATCGTTAACTAAACCAGGCGACTCCTCTTGAAACGTATCTCCAATTAGTGGTTAACTGGAGCAAGAAATGGTTTGTAAATTTTAACGCGTCCAAAACAAACCTGCATTCTATTAATTATTTAAAAGAATCTTTTACCTTCCATTAAAATAGCTGATATGAGCCTCCTGGAGAGGGACTCCTTGCGAATTCTCGGGTTAACCTTAAGGGCTGACATGAAGTGGAAAAACTACATTGACTCCTTTGCTAGGTCAGCTACCAACAAAGCTGCCTCGCTTTTCTACCTTCCATCAGCATTGGCTGATACTAAACTCCGGGGAGGCAACACTCTACCCTTTGGCCGTACGTTTTCCACTGCCATGAAGTGGATTTTCTCGAATTTTTGGTTACGTCTACTGCAATGAAATTTGCGTCACTCTGTTGTAACTAAAACATTTTTCTCTCTATAATTCATCTGGCACCTTTATATTGGTTTGGTGCATAATTATCAGGCGTTTTTCAACACTATTTATTAGCAAACAAGAAACATAACAAATAAACAATAACATTTTAAAATGATTATTCCGGAGCCTATGATTATCGACAGGCATTTTGTAACCTGAAAATAAAATAATATCTTTATTACAAAAAAAAGTAAACAGAACAGCAATTTTTTATTAACAAATAACTCGCCTACAAAAACGCCTGATAATTATGCACCCACTATATCTACCATTTGTCCGTGCACTAAATATTGTTGGTACATTAGCTTTCAATCTATGCTGATGACACAACCATTTATTTCTGCATCGATAATAAGTCTAATCAGTTAGATAAGGTCAAATTGGTAGCTGATCTAAAAAATGACTGACAGCTTGTTGTTTACTGGGGCAAGCAAAGACTTGTTAATTTCAACGACTCTATAACCAAAGTGCTCTCCATTACTCATCTGATCGACCTTCTTCCGCGCCTCCCCCATCAACATGGCTGATGCTAACCTCGTTGCGCCTTCTCAAGCTCGCATTCTTGCCTGATATCAAATGGAAAGATTATATTGGATCCATTGCTAGGTCTGCTGCTAAGAATATCATGCTAGACCATTTTTCACTCCAGAATCTATCCTGCATATTTATAAATCTACCATTCACCCATGTTAGGAATATTGCTACCACATGTGACCCAGTGTTCCTGCTATTTATTTATAGATTCTTGATAAACGCAAAAGATGAATCAGAAATATTATTGGTCCTGACTTGGGGTCTCGGCTGCAGTTACATTCCCACTACCGTAAAGTTGCTTGTCTGTGCCTTTTCTACAAATACTTTCAAGGTAATTTTTTAGTATGTTACCGAGGCATAATGAACTTCACTGCGGTAATAGATTAGCATGAAAAACTCGTTAATTTTTAATTGAATTGGCTAGATGCAACCGTAAGTTCTATGCTCGTAGTTTCTTCTCTCGCATGTGGAACCCTCTTCCAGATTCATGCTTTCCAACCAACTTTTATCTTCAAAAATTTAATGCAATGTCAGTTATTATCTGTTGTCATATTGATTATTCTTTTAATGTTCCCGCTTTCTCATAATGTTTTCTGTTTTCTGATTCTTTGACACTTAGAAACCACTTGTGTCCTTATCGCTTTATTGTCTTGCATGGGGTGAATTTAATTAATGCAATATCTGGTCTGGTGCTCTTGCTGTACATATCGAGATTCTTGATAATATCCAAAGGAGGATCGCTGATATAATCGATCGTGACCAGGCACCTCGACATCAGTCACTTTCTCACGGATATTGAATACCTCACCTCTGTCTTTTCTCCGAGTATTTCCATGTCACCTCTTTCGGTGATCTTTTTTCACTTTTTAATCTAATAGCAGGCTTAAATTCATGTAACTGCGGCAATTACATGACTTTAAACATGCTACTAGATTGGCAATTAGGTCTCACTGTTTTACTGTTGAACTAGTTAGATGCAGCCGCCACTTCTATTCTAATAGTTTCTTTCTCGCACATCCGACTGTAGAACTCTCTTTTGATTTCTTGCTTGCGTGATAGCTACAATCTTCTCGAACATTCTTCCTTTTTTGCCCTTTCCTCAATCCTCCCAGTCTTCTTTTTCTTCTCCTCCTCCACCTTCTTCTTCGTATTATTATTATTATCCTCCTTCTCCTCCTCCTCCTCCTCCTCCTTCTTCTTCTTCTTCTTCTTCTTCTTCTTCTTCTTCTTCTCCACCACCACCTTCTTCTTCTTCTTCTTCTTCTCCTCCTCCCCCTCCTCCTCATTCTTCTTCTTCTTCTTCTTCTTCTTCTTCTTCTTCTTCTTCTTCTTCTTCTTCTTCTTCTTCTTCTTCTTCTTCTTCTCCACCCCCACCTTCTTCTTCTTCTTCTTCTCCTCCTCCCCCTCCTCCTCATTCTTCTTCTTCTTCTTCTTCTTCTTCTTCTTCTTCTTCTTCTTCTTCTTCTTCTTCTTCTTCTTCTTCTTTTTCTCCTCCTCCCCCTCCTCCTCATTCTTCTTCTTCTTCTTCTTCTTCTTCTTCTTCTTCTTCTTCTTCTTCTTCTTCTTCTTCTTCTTCTTCTTCTTCTTCTTCCCTCCCTGTACCCCCCCTGTGTAGTGGAATTATCCCCTTAATTGGCGTGAATATATTTAAAAATAATAAGCTTCTTCGTCGTTAGTTCCTTCTCCGAAGCAAAAATGGTGACGTAGTTCAATTCGTAACCCACCAGTCCGTGATAAATAGAGCTCAGGGTTAGGCCGAAGGGTTTATACTTGCTGCACAGGACCAGAGCTTGCTTACACACAACTGGCAATAGTTCGGCCCAAAATGAAGCTTCTGTGACCAATTCATTGAGACTATTGATCTATTTTCTCAGAATTCTCAATAGTCACAGCCAATTAGTACAAAAGACAAGGCAGAGTAGGTCAATATCTATATTGGAGAACCTGTCATCATTACCGATTAACAACAGCTGCTAACTGGTATGAACATCATACTGAATCTGTACTTGAAAGAGCATATGTTACCATCATCTGGGAATTTTCTATTAAGACTAATTAAACAATACAAGCAACTCGCCCAGAAATTATTGTCTAAAATAGAAAAGGAAAACTTCGCACAGTGGTTGACATGTGATTAAGATATACTTGCGAAAGGTTTTCGAAAAGAAATATCGATAAACAAAAAAAGCGAACAAATACAATGAAAGGAAAATAGAAATAGAAATATTTAGCACTTAAAAACTAAATCTCTTTTAGCTGTGGTTGGAGCTTTGGGTCTGATAAAGAAAGGAATACAATAACAAATAGACAAAACACCTGGAGAACCATCTCACTCGGAAATTCAAAATGTAGTTCGAACAAGCCTATAACCTGTGATAAGCTTTATCCATTTATTTTTTTTGTTTTTGTTTCTAGTTGTCTTCTCTACGTCCGGTTGACTGTCTTTTGAACCCGAGTAGAGGTTCATCTCTTCTTTCCTGTTTAGAATTGGATTTCCGGTTTCTTATAAAGATTCTTTTATTCTCTTTCAATTCCAGTAACCCTTTTCATCTTATCGCCTTGCATGGGGTGAATTGATTAGACAAAAGGGGAAAAAAAAGAAACAAACTCTTTGTTTGCTTTAGGTCATTAGTTATGACCCGGCATGTGATTATTAACCAAATACCTGTATAATAATAATAATAATAATAATAATAATAATAATAATAATAATAATAATATTAATAATAATAATAATAATAATAATAATAATAATAATAATAATAATAATAATAATAAAAGGGATCCCTGGAAGTCCATGCCTCAAAGAGATAGAAAAATTATTCTGACAAGTACAGCCCACACTTTACGAAGGGCTTTATCTATGTCATTTTTTTTGCAGTGGAAAGTGTCATGATACCATTTCTAACCTTAGGTCCGTGGGCGGGACCCGGAAAGAAATGTGTAAACGGCAGATATCAAAGAAAACAAATAATAATTATAATAATAATAAATACAAAACAACACAAAACACCATAAACGCGAGATGGTGAAAATGTTACATGCCTTTGGAACCTAATTATCCTTACTGACAACACTATATAGGCCAATAAACAAGATATAATAATGAAAAAGAAAACTTGAAACAGAAACAAATTAAGTGCTATCTAATCGACCTCAACCTCCAGTCTGATAAAACATCTCAGTTAAAGAAAAAGTATTTGCCAAATTTTTAAAGTATATGAAACTGTAAACAGAAATATCAAAAATGTAACATTTAAACACAACCGTAATTCCAGTAATAAGAGGAGCACAAGGAATGATTAAAATGGATATTGATACAAGCATTGAAAAAAACACAAATATCCTCACTATCTGAGAAGACAGAAAAATAATGTTGTGCTCTTGAGAAAGAATGGCACACTCTCTTAATTTCAAATCCTCATAATGTCACATCCTCTGTAATTTTCTAAACTCTCTCAATGTAACGTGTTCAATAACTTTCCATAAAAATTCCAACTTCACATCATTTCTCAGGAAAGAGACGTGATGAAAGATAGTGTCAAAGTGATACATGGCAGTACCTGCATACTGCAATTTATGATTCAAGATCTTCAAAAAGCTATCAAAATACAAGGACCTTGAAATCGAAATCTCAAAAATGTGGTACATGGGAACATCAACAATCCCTGTCGTAGTTGGAGCCCTCGGATTGGTTGGAAGATTCCAGTAGATTAATTGAAGGGATTTCTGGAAGCCCATGCCTTAAAGAAATACAAATAATTGTTCTCACGAGTACAACCCACACCTTACGAAGGGCTTTGTTTATGTAATTTTTTTTTCAGTGGAAAATGTCATGATGCCATTTCTAACCTTACATCTCCGGATCCGGAAAAAAATGAGTACACATCAGAAATCAAAGGAAATAAAATAATAATAATAATAATAATAATAATAATAATAATAATAATAATAATAATATGTGGCTAGCACTAATCAATAATTCCAGTTCCAGTGGGAAGTCCACGGAGTGATTAGGAATGTGTCCGCTAGACTCATTGAATCATACTTACAAGAACAGCTCACACTTTATGAAGAGTTTCATCTAATATAAATGTCCGTGATCTTAATTTATTGTTTTCTTTTTATTTTACAAAAAAAAAAAAAAGTACCAATGGAAAATATCATGAAGTCATTACTGACCTTAGGTCTCTGGTTGGGACCCGAAAGTAAATGTGTATCAAAGAAAATAACAATAACTAGAAAGAGCCGTGAAAATTTAAATTTTCTGATGAATCTTAATTCTTAACTTTTCCTAAATAAATGATTTGAATAAGCTCAGAGCGAGTTCTACGACAATAAAATATCCGTAGAAATTCTCGATAGCGTCGTCAAATATTTGAGCTTAGTGACTGTAATAAAATATTGTAATATCAATCATAAATGTGAAAGCTGGGCGTTATTTCAAGAAGTGAGTAAGAATAAACAAAAAATGATTTGAAATTCACAATTTTTTCCCATTTCACTGAACAGGCTGTCAAACATTTCCAGCTTTCCTTCTTTCGTATTCTCACTGAAACAAAGTAGTGTTTTCCCCATTTTCCACGAGGAATGAATTAGTACATTATCTCTCTATTTATCTATATATATATATGTACGTATGTACAGTCAACGAAATTATTCATATACCCATCTATTGCGAATACTTTTATCCATTTCTCAGAATCTAATGCCCGGATGATGCCTGTTTTTTTCATAGGTTACTAAACACAAAAAGACGAATAGAAAACTCAATTTTCAAATCAATAGGTTAAATACATTCAATTTGATAGGCGAATTATGCAAAAGAGAAAAAGACAAAATTATTCTTACAGTAGAAAATATCGTTTTAAATTGATTGATTCGTGTAAGTATAAGTAATTTACATAATTATTTTATCGGTGAAGTCTTCTAGACTATTTATTCAGTAGAATATTTGTGATAATTTCTCATTTTCTGGACAATCGACAGAGAAACTCTCATTGCCATACTTAATGAAAATAGAAAGTGAAGCGAATAATAAACGAATTTGGTCTGAAGATTGCACTGAAACGTGAAACTGACAGTTAATATTCGTACACCCATCAATTTTGAATATTTTTATCCATTTCTCAGAAACTAATGGCCGAATGATGCAGGGTTTTCATATATTACTAAACACAAAAAGAGGAATATAAAACTTAATTTACAGAAAATTAGGTTAAATACAGCAAAGTGAGTAGAAATAAAAAAAAAGACTGGAAACTTCAGGGAATTTAAATAAAAGATTATATGAACACAAAAGGGACATTTTACAAAATAATACTTCAAATACATTAGTTGCCACCGTAACGAGACTGACCACAACTTTAACATGAAAATACTACCATGTTCAAAGAAGAAAATAATTCACTACGACGTAAATGTCTAGAGAGTGCCTTAATCGCAAGGTCATCTCAGCTAAATTTGCGTCCTGGCTCTCACAACATTTCACTATTCCTGGCAGATCTTCTAACATCACAGTGCGGAATGCCTACTTACAAAAGTGATGGAAAGAAAACGAAAAAGAATATGAATCAATTCCGCTGAAAAAAATTTACAGACACCATCTTCCGTGCCAGTTATAGTCCTATCAAATAACAAACTTAGTCCGATGAAGTTCTGTAGGACCGAACGCGTCACATATTTTCAATTTTCATAAAGTTTCCCGAATACTATTCGTGATATATAAACATATATCGGATATACATATATTTAAAGAAAAAACAGTTAAATTAAGCTATAGCTGTACTAGTAATTTAGAAACCACAATAAAAAACAAAACGCCAGAAATTTAAAAAAAAACATAGCAAAACATTATTAACAGTGATATATGTAACTGTAGAAATAAAAGTAGATGTCCATTAGTTGGATTTTGCAAAACTAAAGCAGTAATAACAAATAAGAAGTAATAGATACAAATGGCCAGAAAAAACATACATAAGTTGTATTGAAGGTAAGTTTAAGAAGAGGTGGTATAATTATGAGTCGTTCTTTTATGCTAAAAAATCTAAGGAATTCTACTCGAATATGTGGAAATTAAAGGAAAAATAGCAAAGATCGGATTGCAAACTTGAATTTTCTTTTAAAAGCAAAAGCTTACAACACTAATAGTAATATCTGGAAACTTTGTCAACATGAAAAGTTAGCTATAATAACATTTCCAGACCAAAAATCTATTTGAATAAGAGACCTGAAATTATGGCCCGTTGAATACATAATAAAACGTTCTTTGTGAGTTCATATGAAGTGGGATAAAAAGAAAATGTGTATATTTCATTTAACCACCCTCCACCGAAACATTTCCAATACACTTGCTTTTCTCCCCTTCGTCGCCTTCTATTACACCTCATGTTGTGCGCTTATTTATTTATTTTTTAAATAATATAGCGTTCATAACATTTAAAAAATAAAGCGTTTGAATAAATTGACCGAAATCGCCTGAAGACATCGAAAAAATGAAACCAAGATAGAGTACCGGCTGATCTAATAATTTATACATTATATATATATATATATATATATATATATATATATATATATATATATAAACATGTTGTATTAAATGTTAAAGACAACATAGTCTTGCATATTTTCTTTTGAATTTTCTCATATTCTCTAATGAGACTTTATTTGAAAATGATATCGAAATAAGTATTGTCCGGACGATGACCTAGCGCTTTCGAACTTCATTGTTCATCTTCAGGGTCAATATTTTTAGTCAAAATTTTTTTTGATGTCCGAAAGCGCTAGGTCATCGTACGGACAATACTTATTTCGAAATCATTTTCAAATAAAAAGTCTCATTAGAGAATATGAGAAAATTCAAAAGAAAATATGCAAGACTATGTTGTCTTTAACATTCAATACAACATGTTTAAAAGAAAAGTTGCTGCCAAATTACACACACACACACACACACACACACACACACACACACACACACATATATATATGTATATATATATATATATATATATATATATATATATATATATATATATATATATATATATATATGTATGAAGTACTTTAAGGAAGGAAGTATTCATCCAAACAATTCGATTAAATTTAACCGACAAGGTATGTGTGCTCAAGTTTTTATTGTATTTTTCAATTTGAGTAAGATATTGTATATTGGAATCGCATTTTCGGGTGAACCTTCTGAAGTTCATCTTGATTTTGTTCATGAATATTCCACCATCCTAGTCATGGTGAATAAACGTGTGTTGTCCGAGTCTTAGACAAAATTCCGTTGGTTACATCCTGGTATTATCTATCCACCTAGAACTCATAATGTTCACTTCTCACAACCTCTCTTTTCACTCATATCACATCACATATCATCACTTTTCACGGTAATTGCTCCGATGAGCAGGCTTTCGCTGGTGCCTAGGCCTCATGAATTTAAACGTCCCACGAGGCTGGCATCCAGTTCCCACCCCTTCACCGTTGAAACTGTTAGATGTAGACGACTCTTCTACTCCAATAGCTTCATGTCTCGCACATCTCGCCTATGGAACTCCCTTCCTTATTCCTGTTTCCCTGACAAATACAATCTCCAACTATGTAAGTGTAACGTCAATCGACATCTCCAGTTGCCTTGATCTATCCACTTCCCTTCTCCACATCCTTTCACCTTTCATTCCTATCTGCTCTCGCTCCAAATCTTCTGTAACCCCCTTGCCTTGATCGATCCACTATCTTTCTCCACATCCTCTCCTTTTCCACTCCTATCTGCTCTTCCTCCAAACCTTCTGTAACCCCATGCGTGCTAGTGACTTCCAGCCTTGCTTGGGGTGATAAGCTTAAAAAAAAAGTAGTATCTCTTTGATTTGATTGGCTTTCAAGTCTTGTATTCTGTGAACTTTTCTGTAAAACAGTGTTTCGATATAAACTTCACTTTTGTCTCCTCCTTCTATATATATAAGATTGATTCCATCGATAAAAACAGGTTTTAGTTGGAGAAAGGAGATACATCGTTAACAAGTTCGTAATTTTTTACAATATATCGCGTTTATATGAAAGGCAGTCAGAAGTTTGTAAAAACTGTCTTCCTGCCAGTGTCTACTTCCAGAAGCGAAACCGTCTCCCTGGACAGACTCTTTGAAATGCTTTAATTAGAACAAACGCGTAAAAACATGTGAATGGCAAACGAGACAAAACCCCAAATAATCACCTGACATTTTCCCTCCAATATTTGCCAGGTGTCTACATGTGACGATTTCCAATAATCGAATATTCCATTAATTACAAGTGAATAGATGAAATTCGAGTTAAACATTTCCCGGCTTCAAATATTTATGCGTTTGGTAATGGTTAACATTTTCTCTCTCTCTCTCTCTCTCTCTCTCTATCTCATCTTCTACTACGTGCCGTATTTGTGAACGATCATAGCCCTCGACATCTTCCTTCCTTCGCAGCTTTTAGCAATATTCACATTTTTACTATTACCTCCCATCCTGTATTCTGCCATCAATTTACATACGTTCGTCAGGAAGCTTATTCACTGTTTCCGTCTATCAATCTTCTCTTCAACATGTCCTGTGAGTATCAAATTTTCTAATTCCTCTTTCCTTATTATGTGAGATCCAAAAATGTCAACTGTCTCGGATTCTAAAAGTTTAAGTTTAAACTGCAAGGTCAGCTGCGAGAGAAATTGGTTCACTGTGTCGTCCTATGCAATATATTTCGCCAGAATCTCTCTTTCATTTTATGTCTACGATTCGTGCACGCATTGAATACTGCTGCTACATCTGGTCTGGTGCGTCTGATATGTATCTAGAGATTATTGACAAAATCCAAAAACGTTTCTGCAATAGTATCGGTCCTGATCTGGCATCTCGTTCACATTCCTACCGCTGTAATGTATCCACACATGACCAGAAAAAAACATACATAGATTGTACTTAAGACAACTTTAAGAAAAAATGGTATAATTACAAGCCATGCTTTAAGCTAGAAAGTCTTGCGAATTCTACTTGACAGGCTAACCATGCGTGGAAATTAAAGATCCGATTGTAAACTTGAAATTTAAAAAAAAAACGGAACCTTACAACCATTATAGTAATATCCGCAAACTTTCTCAACAAGAAAAGTTAGCTATAATAATATTTCCAGACCAAAAGTCCTTTTGAATAAGAGATCGAAAATTATGACCCGTTGTATACATATTAAAAAGTTCCTTTTGAGTTCATATGAAGTAGGATGAAAAGAAAGTGTGTATATTTCATTTACCCACCACCACCACCATTGATACATTTCGAATACACTTGCTGTCTCGGATTCTAAAAGTTCAAGTTTAAACTGCATGGTCAACTGCGAGAGAAATTGGTTCACTGTCATTCTAATCGTCATCCGTTTACCGTTAAAATGGCTAGGTGTAGCTATAAGTTCTATGCTAGAAGTTTTTTTCCACACTCCCTTCTTGGATGTAACATAGGAACGGGATTGGAAATGAAATGGTAATCTTTATAACATCAACAAAATACAATACTCGCCAGCGGCGTGAAGTAGGTAAACCACTGCTAGTGGTGGACTACTTAGACAGCATATTACCCCCACTTACGATAGTGTTCATTGTATTTATGACGATTGGGACATGCCCATTAGTGATTATAGGCACCGTATATAACAGGAACACTTCCGGATTTTTGCTTTCAAGTCAACTTTGATCTTCAAAGTATCGGGTGAGGTGAAGTTGAAACTAGGTAAGATTGTGCTATGTCAATTTCTCAAGTGGGAAATATTAGCTAATTGAACAATTCGTTTGCGAGTCCAGATTATTAAATATGCATAAATGTGAGATTACTCCCTTAATCGTAAACAGACGTGGTTTCTGGCACAACTACAGTTCAAAGATACTAGTTTGAACAGAAAGAACTAATATTCTTTTTTTTTTTTTTGCTAACGATATTTTATTTTCTTAATACTTTGTTTAGTTTCTGGATGTTTACTTTCCCTATTCCTAGCATGCTTGTAACTTTTCCCGTCGCCTGATAGTACGCTCCACAAATAATTAAATTTCTGTACATTGTTGATTTTGATATGTCTAATACGTAGCACATATCTTGGGCTATGTCTTTGGCTGTCAACCCGGCATTATATCTTTTTTTATGGTTAATAGTTCTTTCTTCATGTCTAATAGTTTTTTCAGCTTTCTTATTCTGCCATCACCAGGGTATCATCGGCATATTTTGTCAAGATTATGTCCACCAATAACACTCCTGGTAAGTTTTTTCGTTCCATTTGTTGTTCACCATGACGGTCGTCTTTGAGTATAGAATCCAGAGGTTGGCAGTGAATATGTCGAAGACAGTAGGGAAGCGTAGTTCAGGTTAGCAGTGGATATCTCGATAAAGTAACAGAGCGTAGTTCTTCCTTCTGTTCTTTGGTTTCTGGTCATCTTTGGAGAGAGTAATCAAAATGGCCGCCTTTATACAAGACGGATTGAATATTTTACGCCTCCTGATTGGTTAACCTTCTTTTGGGGAACTTTAAAGCGAGTCAAGTCATTTGGGTTTGCTCACTAGTACATAAATACACAAAATAATCCAACATTTGGATCGATTATATACGTTAATACCAAGTAATCGAGCAATATATTTATTTCTAAATCTGTTTTGTTGGCTCTGATTGAATTCTGATTATTGCCTGAGATCACATTGATGTTTCCTGCGTCTTCATCTTTTATGTACTGTGTCCCTTCAAGATGTTGTCGATCATAGCTCTTCACAACTTCCAATCCTTTGTAGCTTTTAAGGAATTTAGTCTTTTGGCTCACTCTCCCAATCCAATTCACTCAAGCACGCCAAGTAGGTTGTTGGTTATTTCAACCCGTCCGGTGAGTGTCAAATTTCCCAATCACTCTTTCCTCATTATATGCCACAGAAATTTCAACTGTCGCTTCCTGATGTTAAGGAGAAATGTCATTTTTGTTTTCGTTTATTTCAAAACTTCGTCGTTGATCACATGTTCAGCCCGTGCCATCCCCAGCATCCTTCTGTAGAAATAGATTTCTGTTGCTTCAAGCATCTTCTTCGCCTGTGATGAAATTGTTCTGCATTCACTTCCATATAGGTGGAGTGATATTAAGTAACAGTTCAGTACTCTTTCCAATGAAATATTTCTGTTTCTTAATACTTTGCTTAGCATTTGGAAGGCATCTTTCGCTATCACCTACGCATTTTGCTGTCGCACGTTAAATCATTTCTGAGATATATAAATTTCTGTACTTGTTTGATTTCGATATCACCATTTCGTGTTTTGCGTGCTCAGTTGCTCCTTTTGTTAACAACTTTGCATTTAGTCCTTTCTTCTCTCGTTCCTTCACTACTATCTATGGGAGTACTTGTAGCTACTATTCGGTTTCTGCTACCAACAATGATGAGTGATCTGCATACGTTATGTTGTTAAGACTGCGACCGGAAGCATTTAATCCTGGTACGAATTTTCGGAGGAACGGTGGAGTAATGGATAGCGCCTCGGATTGAAGAATTTCAGTTCGAATTCCAGTCGAATCCATTACACTCCCTTACGTGCTAATACCCTCGGGAAAGGTATGAATCCTCTTCTCCTCCCAGTAAATAGGACAGACCTGGTTCTATAGACTTGGATGGGATCTGGTCTACCGCAGAAAGAAATGGCAACCTATTGCGGGAAAAAATCTACCTCGTCAGTCATGTATCGAAAGACAGATGGTCGCCTAAGCGTGTATCATATATGGCACATAACTGACTGAAATAAAAAAAATCACTCCCCAATCATCAGGTGGAGTAATGGATAACGTCTCGGATTGAGGAATCGGAGAGCCGAGTTCGAATTCCAGTCGAATCCATTACATTCACTTACGTTCTAATTTCCTTGGAAAATTTATGAATCCTCTTCTTCTCCCCTGAGCTATGGCTAAATAACAAGACAGACCGGTTTCTGTATGGTAGAAAGAAATGGCAACCTACTGCGGGAAAAAATCTGCCTCGTCAGTCATGTATCGAAAGATACATGATCGTTTAAGTGTGTATCACGCATGGCACATAACTGACTAAGGAATTCTAATTCCTTCAGAATCGCCTCACTGCATAGATTAAGTCCGGTGAGACGGTACACCATTGTCTTATATGCCTTTCTATTTCTTGCTTACTGATTTGTTTTGTCTCAATTTAAAAAAAAAATGAAACGTGTTGTTAATATTCTTTTGATTACCATGACTGTATTTCTCCTTTCGTTGCAATATGTATATTTGGAATGTTTTATTATACAACAGAGTGAAGGATATAAGAGGCTATGCATTCAGGTTGTTAATGCTTCACGGCTTGCTGTATCAATACGCCAAAATAAAAACGACAATGAAAAATGGCTGCCATTCTTTACAGTTTTTTATTTTTTATTTTTCAGACATTGAGTTTTTCCTTTTTTTTCCCCCCCTGTGATGCTTCCGTGTCCATATATTGCAAAGGCGGAAGGGAACGTGCACGCTTGCTTGACTGAAAGAATGTCTCTCAGGAAATTTGAACGAGTCCTTTACTATATGCGATAAGAAAAAAGATAAGAGTGCGTACAATAGAGCCGCAAACATTATGCGTAAGTAAAAGGAAGAAAGGGATATATGCATATTTACAAATATTCGCTTGATTTATCGAAACAGGATAAATGACTCAAAACAGATCAATTTATCTCTGCCCATCTCTCGATGTCATCTGAACAATTGATGGAATTATCTATCAGGAAAGTAGTTTCTCTTCTTATCATTGGATGTTGAGCTATCAAAATTGCTATGATAACCTGCGGCCATTTTCAATGTTCATTTTTTTCTAGCCTTGATCGCAGTTACATTTGAGTAATGGCAAGAATATGATTGTGAGGACATAATTATAATGTAGATTTTTTTTTATTTGGATTCGGGGAATCATATATGCTTTTTTTATTGTTGATTTTTTTTATTCTTTCACTTTTAATACAGCCGAGGCTTGCAGTGCCTATTGTCAAAAGTACATTCCTTTTGTGTGAGAATATTGAGATAATATTTGCGAAAGTCAGCCATTAATAAATTTATGTATACTTAATTGGAAATATGCGTTGACATTTATCTATTTATCGAGAACGCTAACAATATATTTTTATCTATCTATCTATCTATCTAACTATCTATCTATCTATCTATCTATCTATCTTCAGTCTATACATCTCCAGCTTCAGACTATCTTCACTCTATAAATCGCTATCTTAAATCTGTCTATCTATCTATCTATCTATCTATCTATCTATCTATCTATCTATCTATCTATCTATCTATCTATCGTTGTTCGTTATCTATCTATCTATCTATCTATCTATCTATCTATCTATCTATCTATCTATCTATCTTCAGTCTATACATCTCCAGCTTCAGACTATCTTCACTCTATAAATCGCTATCTTAAATCTATCTATCTATCTATCTATCTATCTATCTATCTATCTATCTATCTCTGCTTACTTTTCTTTTATATATTAATCTCATTCTTTTTCCATCTTTTGTATTTTATTATTTTCTTCTTTCTTTTTTCTTCCTTTCATTCATTCATTTTACTTTTTTTTCTTGTATATCTATCTATCTATCTATCTATCTATCTATCTATGCGTAATTTTCTTTTATATATTTATCTTAGTCCTTTTTCTTTTTTCTTTGTTTTTCATTCTTTCCCTCTTTCTCTTTCCTTCCTTTCTTACTTTCATTCATTCATTTGACTTTCTTTCTTTTTTCTTGCCTATCTATCTATCTATCTATCTATCTATCTATCTATCTATCTATCTCTGCTTAATATTATTTTATATATCTATCTCACCTCAGTCAGACGAAACCAAACAGACGAAACACGTCACACAAAAATTATTTTCCACTTTATCATTAATATATATATATATATATATATATATATATATATATATATATATATATATATATATATATATATTAATATATATATATATATATTAATATATATATTAATATATATATATATATATGTCTATATATATATGTAATCTGGAGAAAACAGCTGAAAAGTTGCAAATTTAAAAAGTTTTTTGTGAATGTATTTATATATATATATATATATATATATATATATATATATATTTGATATTTCAGATCTGCCCCGATATTTCGTCAGAAATAAATGTATTTAGAATTTTGTTTACAAATAGCGTCCGTCGTGAGAAGCGGACGTCACGTGATGTGGAATGTAACTTTGTTTAATATTTCTAACGTAAATCTAACCATAATAATATTTTAGATGTTGTTTAAAAAGGTCTTTTTAACTATATCTTTTGACTATTGAAATATTTATATATGTATATATATATATATATATATATATATATATATATATATATATATATATATATATATATATGTATATATATATAATTGATGTGAAATATCCAACAATATAGGTAAAATTGGAATTTTTAAAATTATTGAAAAACGGTATTATTATTGTATTAACTTTCGACATTTTGCATACACACACACACACTGACATACTTTTGTCTGTCTGTCTCACTCTCTCTCTCTCTCTCTCTCTCTCTCTCTATATATATATATATATATATATATATATATATATATATATATATATATATGAAGAGACGTGCGTGTATATTTTAATCATTCATATATATATTCATAAGTGCTGGATGTTACATTTTCTTATTTGCCTCATAAAATCCAATATAGTGCATCTAATAAAATAAACAAATGTGCTCAAATTTTAACCATCTGTTAATCATGGGTGGTTTATACGGACTCGTTGATATTTTGATACTCACTAAGAACTTCTTTGATATGAGACGTTTCAAGTTGTTTTAATAATTCTTTGAACCTCTGTTTTTTTTTTGTTTTTTTTTGTTTTTTGTTTTTTTACCGAAACATGGCGACTCGGTTTTACTTAATTAATGAAGTCATTTAACTTCATTAAATGATAGTAAGACGCACACAGAAATATATATATATATATATATATATATATATATATATATATATATATATATATATAGAGAGAGAGAGAGAGAGAGAGAGAGAGAGATAGATAGATAGATAGATAGATAGATTGACTGAAAAAGATTAACTATACTATATAAAACTAAAGGTGAGATATTTAAAAAACTATATTTTATTTAAGGGAATAAATAAATAAATAAATAATTAAAAAGAAGGAAAAATGGATAAGTTAAGTAAGATTAATGATTCTAAAGAAGTAAATAAATAAAGAAGGAAAGAAAGGAAAAGAAAAGATGGGTATTTAAACGGAATACAGATAGATAGATAGATAGATAGATAGATAGATAGATAGGCAAGAAAAAAGAAAGAAAGTCAAATGAATGAATGAAAGTAAGAAAGGAAGGAAAGAGAAAGAGGGAAAGAATGAAAAACAAAGAAAAAAGAAAAAGGACTGATATAAATATATAAAAGAAAATTACGCAGAGATAGATAGATAGATAGATAGATAGATAGATAGATAGACAGACAGACAAGAAAAAAGAAAGTAAAATGAATGAATGAAAGGAAGAAAAAAGAAAGAAGAAAAGAATGAAAAACAAAAGATGGAAAAAGAATGAGATTAATATATAAAAGAAAAGTAAGCAGAGATAGATAGATAGATAGATAGATAGATAGATAGATTTAAGATAGCGATTTATAGAGAGAAGATAGTCTGAAGCTGGAGTTGTACAGACTGAAGATACATAGATAGATAGATAGATAGATAGATAGATAGATAGATAGATAGATTTATATAAACACACTGAAATAGATAGATAGATAGATAGATAGATAGATAGATAGATAGATAGATAGATAGATAGATAGATTCACTTCTACATATTCATTCCTCGCCCCTGAAAACACACTGCGGAAACATGACGTCTATACACGTCGCCAGGATCTAGGACACAGGCGGCTGTGGTGACATGCTGTGCTCTTCCGGGCATTGGCCGACACTTAAGAGTGCATATCGCCGCTTCGAGAGACAGGAGACGCGCAATACTGGGTTACGGGAGAGAAAGATTCGTAGCTTTCCCAAGGAACTTTATGAGTTCCAACTGAATACACACAGCTGTCCTTGAACGCTGATTCTTCTCTGCCTTGATCCGCACGAAAGATGTGCCGTGGAGAGGCACAGCTCCCTAAGGTAACAACAGACAACGGAAAATTCAACGCAGATACTCGAATGCTCGTTGTTGGATGTCTTCCAGAGTCTGAAAAAAAGGTATTAACAAACCATCATCATCATCATCACCACCACCACCACCACCACCACCACCACCACCACCACCACCACCACCACCACCACCATCATCATCATCACCATCACCATAAATATCATCATCATCATCATCATCATCATCATCATCATCATCATCATCATCATCATCATCATCATCATCATCATCATCATCAGCATCATCATCATCATCATCATCATCGTCGTCACCATCACCATCGTCATCATCACAACCAACATCATCACAATCATCACCACAACCAACATCACCATCACCATCATCACAATCATCACCAACACCATCATCATCACCATCATCACCATCATCATCATCACCATCATCACAATCATCACCACCACCATCACCACCACCATCATCACCATCATCACCATCACGCCAAGAAACGATAATTCAAACAAAAGAAACGAATAAAGGAATGAAAGAAAAATAAATCAACTTAACGAATAAATTTGTAGGCCGAAGAAAGGTCGGAAATCCAAAAATAACACACAATAGATCCAAAAGTAAGTCACTTCTGGTCAAAAAATAACACAGACTCGTCTGACAAGCTAATTTTGGAATATATATTTATTTGTACGGTAGTACAAAATGTGGCACAAGGCCAAAAAGGGGATTGGGGAATAGGTCGGTCTTCTTCTGTCTTAATTCTAAACTTAGCTAGCCACAATCACTGACCCAAACATACCAACAATAGTCCTACCGCCAAAACAACACATTCTCTCCTACCTTTCTTACTACAGCCACCATAATACCTCGATGTCTCTGTGAATCCCTAACTAGTCCCCATATGTACATTTCTTTGACCATCACCACCATCATCATCCCCATCATCACTGTCATCATCATCATCTTCATCATCACCGTCATCACAATCATCACCACCACCACCACCATCACCATCATCACATTCATCTCCACCACCACCATCATCATCACCATCACCATCACCATCACCATCACCCTCACAATCATCACCATCATCATCATTATCGACTGTCCGTCGATTTCAACGATGACACGAGAAGGAGATTCATCTGGAAATCGTGTGATAGCTATCCATCGGGCTTGATGGTTACTGGTAAACTGGCAAGACTCTTTGATGCTTTGATTGTTACTACTCTAGTATGAACCGTTCGTTTTTACCTTCTTTTTTTTAATCAATATTGATCTCCTTCGCGTTCAGTTTCTTCTTGATGAAGCCATTATAGCGGAGTCTTTAACCGCTTCGCCGACGCTTTCCGCATTTTAGTTCAATCTACAGAGCGATCTTTCTGCAATAGAGAGTCATCCAAACGATAGACATGCCCAGTCGATCGTCGTCTCACCGCTGCTAGCAGGGCTCCTCCACTTGGTATGCTTACTTTGTCGAGGACATTGCTGTTCTTTCCACGATATAAGAAATATGAATGTTTCATTAGAAACAAAGAAAGGAATACATTATTCAGACTATTGTCCTCATCTTTGTCGCCATATTTATTACAACGTTTCGACCGTTGTACGCTGCAGACTTCTTCAGGTGGTTGGAATGTCGAACTGAACCCTTTATTTCGCTCATTGGGGTAGACTGTTCTAGTTCAACGTGCCATGTCTAATGGATGTCAGTTATCTCCTGTTAATTGCCCTCACAAAGTTCTCCACCGCCTTAACTAGATATTGAACCCAGACTCTTTGGGTCCTGTCACTGGATCTAACTAACGTCTTTATCCACAGTCCCAGATGTCCTTGAGGATACTGAATGCTGAACTGCTACACAATATCTAATCTCTTATGAGGTAGTGAAGGCTAAGAATTTCTGCGCAGGAAAAGCGCCGACATTAGACACGAAGATTTGAATCTACAGAGAGATAGTGAGAATTCAATGGAAAGACCGTGTGAGCAACAAGAAATTTTTAAGAAAAATTATCTACATTCCCCCGTATTCCATCGGCGAGATGTTCCACTCAGACAGCTTCTTACCGCAAACCACTGCTCTCTGGAACAGGATCCCCAGAAGATTTTTCCCAGGTTACTACAATCTCAACCTGTTCAAGTCTAGAGTTAACCGTTTATCTTCCCCTCTTATCCATACAAATTACCCCTTAAAGTAAAAAAACGGTTGTACGGGGTGAACTCTCCTGTAAAAACTTAAACAGAAACAAAAACAAATATATGTAATAAAAAAGTTTATTTTGATATATGAGATATGGTGTTAATCATATATATAGATATGTGTTATATATATATATATATATATATATATATATATATATATATATATATATAAAGCTCTCTTATATTAGAACATGTAAATATCCACTACGAAATTGTACATTTTGTTTCAACGTTAAATTAACGTTTCTTCAGGTGCCAAACATTGAAGGCCAAACAATGATGGTACCATGAAGATACGTTAGTTTAACGTTGAAACAAAATGTACAATTTCGTAGTGGATATTAATATGTTCTAATGTAATAGTGCATAATAAATAAATGTTTCTTGCTCTACTCTTGTATTGAGTCCTGTTTTAAATTAATGTTTTGAGCGTTGAAATCCGTTCTTTTTCATTTGCATATATATATATATATATATATATATATATATATATATATATATATATATATATATAATATATATATATATATATATATATATATATATATATATATACCCATTTAACCAAATGGTTAGTACTAAGTTTTGAGCACTTTATCCCATGAATATAGCACACCTTAAAACTTTATTTCTTCATATATATATATATATATATATATATATATATATATATATATATATATATATGTATATATGTATATATATATATATATATTTATATATTTATATTTACATACACTATACTTATGATTTTGAGCACTTTATCCCATGAATATAGCACACTTTAAAACTTTATTTCTTCACACACACACACACACACACACACACACACACACACACACACATACACATATATATATATATATATATATATTTCAATGTTCACTTGTATATTTATATTTACATACACTCAACCTCTGATTATGAGCACTTTATCCCATGAATATAGCACACCTTAAAACTTTATTTCTTCATATATATATATATATATGTATGTGTGTGTTTGTGTGTGTGTGTGTGTGTGCGTGTTAATCACATATGTACATGTGTAGCCTCTAAGTATTTTTTAAATCATAAACAAAGAAAAGCTTTATTACACTTATTATGCGCACATCATGAATGCAGTTTCCCGAAATCAAGATCAGATATTATGAGAGGTATATTACACGTATAAATATAAACATATTTGTTTTAAGAATTCCACCCCAACCATGGGCGTGTAGCCATCGAGATTCAAGGGGAATATTCAGCGTCATAGATTAAGAAAAAAAAACAGAAACGCTATGGAATAAGAACAATAAAACGAAGAGGATTCAAGATGACAGTAGATAACGATTGACATTGCATCGAATTTTTGGAAGATCCGCTTTCAATCACGGAGCCGGAAGAGAGTTTCACAATCGAGAAATGCTTTTTAAAAAAAAAACTTGTAGCTTATACCTTACGATTACATATAGTTGTTTTAATTGTATAATTTTCCCACTTCATGTCCGCAGAGAATGTTCGTCCGAGAATTAGAAACTATTCTCACGGCTGTTAGCATGAACCATGTTGTTTGAAGGCAGAAAGGGACATCTTAGATGATTAAATAGAGACATTTCGTTTTGGAAGCGTTAAAATTAACACGATATGCCTTGCCTCAGTTAACAGAAAATTGTAGGTCATTTTTTAGATCAGCTGCCAATTTATCGAACCGGTCAAATATACTATTGGAGAAAATAGTTGTGTCACCGCAGATATCGAATATGAGAACTGATGCCATTAGGAAGGTCATTGATGAAAATTAAGAACAAATTTGACCAAAGAATAGAGATCTGCCGTACACCTGTACTAGTACAAAGACATGTACATGAATGGCTGGTCAGAAACAAATTATTTTCGCGATTTGATAAGACAGATAGAATCAGGTCAAAAATTCGTCCAGAAATCGCATAACATTATTAAAAATGGATCTACAAAAATGATTAATGGAAATTTTATTGTCAGAACAATTACATTTATAATAAAAGCTGACAGCAAATATCTTCTTCTGTCTTAACGATAACTTAGCTAGCCACAAACACTGGCCTAATCATACAAACAATATTCCTTACACCAAAACAGCACATACTTACGTACCTTTCTTACTACATTCACCATAATACCTCAGTGTCTCTATGGAAATCCTAACTGGTCCCCATATGTACAATTCATTGCATGTGGGGGGAGGGGAATAAAATAACAATTCTAAAAACGAACCCCAATGAGTATTTACAGTATGAAAACAAAAATATTTACAAGAAACTAAATAAAATAATATTAGTAATAAAAACCCTCACAATCACT
>OZ038515.1:2924978-2952478 GCA_964036315.1 Acanthosepion esculentum | reverse complement strand
ACATTATCTGGTTAGGTTATGTTGGTTTGGTTTGTTTTAGGGGATATCAACCTCAATGTGTTATTTAATGCCGACAAAATTTTTATTAATGGTAATATGTTTTCTAAAAAATATATTGCTGGTAATTTTTTTCTTCAAAATTGTATTACTGGTAATAATGTGTTGGGGGTAATAATTATTTACAAAAATGTATTGTTGGTAATATTTGTCCTGAAAAATATATTGCTGGTAATATTTATTTTCTTCAAAAATGTATTACTGGTAATAATTTTTCCCCCAAAAAGTTATTGCTGGTATTAAAACCTATTTTTACACTTTTATAGCATTTTGACCTCAGTTTGGGGGTTAAATATTTGCCAATATCTGGGAGCCTAACAGGTGCTACCACCTCGGGTCAGGGTGGACCTGGGAACACCAGCAATTAAGAGGTGGTTCCACGCCCCTCAAAATCTCCTGATCAGAGGCCTTGCTGTTGGACGTAGTTTATTGTCTTACCCAGGACGCATGAATTCTGTACATGGACAAAAATAGTAGGGTGTCGTAAGACAATGATGTGTCTTTTCGCCGCACATATTCAAACTGTACAGTGAAGCAAGCAATCCTGAGAGAATTAGAAGTGCTACCAGGATTCGTCATTGACGGCTACAATGTTAACCACATTAGATATGCAGATGACACAGTGTTGGTAGCAGAGATAGAAAGAAACCTACAAGAACTCTTACAGAAGGCAGTGAGGGAAATCGAAAAGAATGAACTAAACATCAGGACGGTATGTATGGTTGTCAGCAGAAGAGAGAACTCAAGGGGCGATATACGAATTGAAGACATCAAAATCAAGTACAAAAGTACAAAAGTTTAAACATTTAGAAAATGTCTTAAGAGATGACGCAATATGCTACACCAAAATCCAAAGACGGATTGGGATAGCAAAAGTTGCCTTCCAAAAAGCTAAGCAATGTATTAAGAAACAGGAAAATCTCTGAAATGTTTTGTAATATCGGTTCTCCTATGTGGCAGTTTGTTTGTTTGTTTTGGTTTTACGGCATATCAACCTCAATGCCGACAACATTTTTATTGTTGGTAATATGTTTTTTTAATCTATTTCTGGTAATATATTTCCTTCAAAAATTCCATTTCTGGTAATAATTTTCTTTCAAAAATTCCATTTCTGGTAATAATTTTTTTTCAAAAATTCCATTTCTGGTAATAATTTTCTTTCAAAAATTCCATTTCTGGTAATAATTTTCTTTCAAAAATTCCATTTCTGGTAATAATTTTCTTTCAAAAATTCCATTTCTGGTAATAATTTTCTTTCAAAAATTCCATTTCTGGTAATAATTTTCTTTCAAAAATTCCATTTCTGGTAATAATTTTCTTTCAAAAATTCCATTTCTGGTAATAATTTTCTTTCAAAAATTCCATTTCTGGTAATAATTTTCTTTCAAAAATTCCTTTTCTGGTAATAATTTTCTTTCAAAAATTCCATTTCTGGTAATAATTTTCTTTCAAAAATTCCATTTCTGGTAAT
The DNA here is from genome assembly GCA_964036315.1 of Acanthosepion esculentum. Lineage (NCBI taxonomy): Eukaryota > Metazoa > Mollusca > Cephalopoda > Sepiida > Sepiidae > Acanthosepion > Acanthosepion esculentum. Next base: position 2,950,950 of record OZ038515.1, on the reverse strand, counting down.
AATTTTCTTTCAAAAATTCCATTTCTGGTAATAATTTTCTTTCAAAAATTCCATTTCTGGTAATAATTTTCTTTCAAAAATTCCATTTCTGGTAATAATTTTCTTTCAAAAATTCCTTTTCTGGTAATAATTTTCTTTCAAAAATTCCATTTCTGGTAATAATTTTCTTTCAAAAATTCCATTTCTGGTAATAATTTTCTTTCAAAAATTCCATATCTGGTAATAATTTTCTTTCAAAAATTCCATATCTGGTAATAATTTTCTTTCAAATATGTATCGCTGGTAATATTTTTCTGTTTTTCAAAAAAAATGTATAGCTGGTAATATATATTTTTCTTTTTCTTTTTTCCAAAAATATATTGCTGGCAACATTTGGTTTTCAAAAATGTAATGATGGTAACAAATTTTTACAAAGTATTTCTGGTATTAAAACCTATTTTTACAATTTCATAGTGTTTTGACACCAGTTATTAATACAATTCCATTGAATAAGGTATGTTAAAAAAACGTATAGCTGGTAATATTTTTCTTTTTTTAAACGTATAGCTGGTAATATTATTTTTCAAAAAACGTTTAGCTGGTAATATTATTTTTCCAAAAACGTATAGCTGGTAATATAATTTTTTTAAAAACGCACTACTGGCAACATTATTCCTTCGAAAACGTTTAGCTGGTAATACTATTTTTCCAAAAGCATATAGACGACAACCTTATTTTTTAAAAACGGCCTTTCTGTTGAACAGATTTTATCGCCGTACCCAGGACGCGGATGTAGTTCATCGTCGTACCCAGGACGCGGATACTGTTTATCGCCGTACCCAGGACGAGGATGTAGTTTATCGGCGTACCCATGGACTTGCCTATGTGGCAGTGAATGCTGAACAAGCTCATCACAGATGAAGAATAGACTTGAGGTAACAGAAACGTGCTTCTACTGAACAGATGCTTAGAAGAACATGGACTAGATAAGTAAGAAACGACAACGGATAATTAATATCAGAACGAGACAGTTACAAATTCTTGGGTGCATGATGAAAACGGTGGGGTAAGAAAATGAGACACACACAGGAACTCTTTACGGTAAGATGGACACAAGAAGAAGCAAAGCATAACCTACTTAACGTGTTAGTGTAAATGATTGACAGAACAGGAATTAGGAGAGATAGCAGAAAAACTATGAGCTACAAAGGACTGGAAATAATGGAGAGCCATGATCGTCGGTGCTCGGAAGGGACACGGCAGGGCAAAAAGTAGAAATGCGTGAAGAGCACTTCTCCACCGCCTCCCAGTTATGGATTAAATAACGGGGTACACTGCGCTTTTTAGCCTTGCGAGGAGGCAAATCAAAAGAAACGAAATCCCTGAATGGAGGACCATGGAGAAGGCGAGGGATAACTTCTTCACTATGTTGCCAAAAAGGAATGACACTATAGAAATAATAAAAATAAAAATCGTAGGTCCTGAAGTGACATGGCATTTCACTGTGTATGTACACTATATATATATATATATATATATATATATATATATATATATATATATATATATATCAATGATAGAAATTATTAGGAGGATTTGATAATTATAAGTAAGTAATTCATTGAGTATGAAACCTCAACAGAATGCAGAAAGCACTGGACGGCCGTTTCGTCCTATATTTGGGACTCATCAGCAGTGCGCATCCGCTACCGAGAATTGAAACCCTTGACAGGTTATCAAGCAATCGTCATACCAACTGTTCAAACGGGCCTCGGTGACGAAGAGGTAGCAAATCAGACACAATATAGCGCCGCACGCTCACAAATTCCGTGTTGGGACTCAACTATAATTCTCTCTAACCATAGGACGGTGCCCCCGGAGCCAAGACTACTATCACCAAGCCGCTCAAACTTGAGCATTAGAAGCCGGATCAAGCAATGATATACACATGATAGAAATTGTTAGGAGGCGTTGATAATTATAGTTAAGTAATTCATCGAGTCTGAAATTTCAGACTCAATGAATTACATAATTATATATATATATATATATATATATATATATATATATATATATATATATATATATATATATGATAATATCAGTGGTCAATCATAGACATAGATATAGATATATATTTCCAAGAAAATAAAATAAAGGTAGAGCACAATATCCAGGACTGAGCAAAAATATAATATAAAAGAAAACTTTTCAAATAGAAGACTTTTCTTTTTTAATTTCTAGGTCTGATGAATTGGATCTTGATTCAGATTCCAGTGTAATAAATTATAACCATAAAATATTAGTGTTTGCGCCTTACATTAGCTCAATTAGATCTCATTTAAATAATCATGTATACCTACCGGACACTATTCGGCACATACTTGTCGACAACACTAATATAATAGCATCATTCACATGCAAAAAATGGCCAAAAATAATGGAAGCCTTATTAATAAAAACATACAACCAACACTTAATAATATTAACTTTCAACATGGACATAATATCTTGACCGTGTTTTGAAACAAAAAAAAATGAAAACATTTTATAAAACATACATACAAGAAACTATTTTTAATTTTAACAGTTAAAATATAATCCTTGAAAATGGCTAAATGTATAGCCGAAAGCGCTCGGATAAAAAGAACATTCGGACAGTTTTTATATAATTTAACATCAGAAAAGAAAAAAAATAGTAGATCGCATGAGAAATTGTATAAAAAAGTAAATAAAAGGACCTTGTCTGTCGTATTCAATGAAATGTGCATGAATGAAGGATTGCTGCATAAATACACAAATACATACATACATACATACATATATATATATATATATATATATATATATATATATATATATATATATATATATATATAGTGTATATATGTATATATGTGTGCGTGTGATTGAGTTTATGTACAGTATATATATATATATATATATATATATATATATATATATATATATATATGTACAGTGTATTATTATAATTGTTATTATTGATTTACAGCCATATCCGTTGAAACACCGGTCCCGTACAACCATCGAACTATCGAAATTAAGCTTGGTCTGAACCTAGATTGGTGACCATTTGGGATCGCTAAAAAATTGCTGTACGAATCGACACTGAGATTTTAAATTAAATTAAATTTCTCCTTTTCTTCTCGCTACTTGGTAAAGTTTCTTTATTTTCTTACAATTCCACACTCAGTAACCCTTTTTATCTTAGTGGCTTTACTGCCTGCTTGCATGTGGTGAAATGATATATATATATATATATATATATATATATATATATATATATATATATATATATATATATATATATATATATATATATATATATATATGTATATGCTGTTATTCTCTATGTATAATATGCTCGTATTCGTGTATTCCCGTATGTTAGGGCGGCTAGTTTATCCCTAATCCAGACGCTTTCTCAGGTACATTTGTGTTTGTCCAACACCCACACACCTACAGAGCTCACCTATTAGCTCGTATACGGCATTATGCTACTATTTCTTTTGCGATGATCGGTATTGTTCTGGTAAAGCTTTATTCTTGCGGAATGTAAGGTAAGCACATTCTCAATACATTTTCTTAGCAGTGAATGCTTTTCTTTCCTGATCAAACGGGCATTTATTAAGTCGAACTTGTAGTCAGGCATAATACGGTAACCTAGTAGAGTGTTTAAATTATTTGCTGTGCAGCATATCTCTACAATGACGATATAGTATTTTTCTTTGAGATTCCTGTATGTCTCGCGCCTGTGCACCATAGAATAGTAAATAAGAGATTTGAGTAAAAGAGGTTGAAGCTGCAAAAAAAAAACAAAAAAAAACGTCATGCAAAGCTTTTGGACCAGTAAAAGAACTGATATGTTAAAACCAGATAATATGCAAATTTTGCTCCATTGTTGATTTATTCACATGAGTGTAAGTTTCCTTGTCAAGTCATTGCAGCTGATCATTAGCTTGATTTTTGACACTAACATCATGCCTAAATTTACTGCTGATTAAATATGAATGTTGTAACATTGAAAGGGAAGATATCTCGTCGATAGATCGACAGGGTACTATTACACATCCTACAAAATAACACAGATAGATATAAATAGATATATGAACAGACTGACATAGATAGATAGATAGATAGATAGATAGATAGATGGGATAGATGGGATAGACTGAGATGGATAGATAGATAGATAAATAAGAATGAAAGAAGTTCAAATAGGTAGATAGATACACACTCAGATACTAAACAATTAATAGATAACGAATAGACTGAGATAGATAGATAGATAGATAGATAGATAGATAGATAGATAGATAGATAGATAGAAGAAAGAAACAGACTCAGAAACAAACTCAGATACAAAACAATTAATACATAGATAGATATGGAATAGACTGATATATATATATATATATATATATATATATATATATATATATATATATATATATATATATATATATATAGATAGATAGATACATACATTCATACATACATACATTCATTGAAGCAGGTTGAAATATAGAATAAGATAGCCTGTTCGATCAATATATATATATATATATATATATATATATATATATATATATATATATAGATAGATAGATAGATAGATAGATAGATAGATAGATAGATAAAGGAAGAAACTGAGATAGATAGATAGACAGACAGACAGATAAGGAGCATAGATAGATAGATATATATATATATATAGATAGATAGATAGATAGATAGATAAGGAAGAAACTGAGATAGATAGATAGATAGACAGACTGAGAGATAAGAACAATAGATAGATAGATAGATAGATAGAAGAAAGAAACAGACTCAGAAACAAACTCAGATACGAAACAATTAAATCATCGATAGATATGAAATAGACTGATATATATATATATATATATGTATATATATATATAAATATATATATATATATCTATATATATATATATATATATATATATATATATATATAGATGCATACATGCATACATACATACATACATTGAAGCAGGATGAAATATAGAATAAGATAGCCTGTTCGATAGATAGATAGATAGATAGATGAGGAAGAAACCGAGATAGATAGATAGATATATAGATAGATAGATAGATAGATAGATAGATAGATAGATAGATAGATAATCGTCATTTCAAAGATGAATGCATTAAGAAATGCGCTTGTACATTGATTTCTTTCGGATGTATTTGAAACTTATTGATTTTTAGTTGATAATTCTGGAGAATCGTCTACTTTGTTTGATCTATTACTTACAGTTACTTAATTTAATTGAAATGCAGAATAACCTCTCTAGCCAAAGGGAACACTTCTAAAAGCCAAGATTCTTAGCCCGCCTAATGGATTTTCTATTTATTGCCTGTCCGTCAGTTATTTTTAAAACTGATTTCCATTCCCATATTTTATATATTTACATTATTCGAAATTTCACCTCAACAGAAGGTTTCCCAGCAAGACGAATGAAGGGAAACTGATTTGAAATATTCATTGACAGGTAATCACGCAAGAGGTGAGGTGACGTAAAAAAAAAAAGAATTTTCAGAAATATGTACAAATTTGTTGTATCTATTCTAGTATCTACCCGTCGATTGGAATAGCAGTATTAAATTTTAGGAGGATGGAAGAATTCCTGTCGGTCTGTTTTTACAGAATCTATTTGTTCTATATGCTGCTTCTTTTATTTTTACTTTGCCCTTTATACGTAATATCGATTTTTCAATAATAACTGCAGAACAGTTCAGATAAAATTTATATTTTCTTAGTAAATGTTTCACCCAATAAAAACCTCCCAAGTAGAGGGATACTTAGTGAGGTTGTTGCATGAAGGTACCGAGACGATGTAAGTGCAGATTATGAGCACCTGTAGCATAGAGACCAATTCACCTTAGTATGGAAGAGGTTATGATTGTAGTGTTCGGGAAAGCATCCTATCGGGAGTCTGTTTCACAAATTATTCAATCCTTGAATAAGTTCTCGCTATTTTCCAATAGATGGTGTTCCTAGAACTGCGTGCATGCAGTTTCAGGTAATGCACTTATATTGAAGTACGATAAGCAAGCTTGAAATTCAGTGCATGTCATTTCGCCGAATGTAAACAACTTTGTTTTTCATAGCGTTAAACATATCGGATTTCGTGCCAAAGTGTATTTGCGGTGAATTTTACTGCACTACTTTACACAAAAGAAATCTGCAGCTGAAGCGCAGAGAACACTTGTTGAGACTTACGGCGACCATGCTCTGTCGGAAACAACACGCAGAGATTGGTCTAGACGCTTCAAAAATAATGATTTTGATGTTGAAAATAAAGGACGGCCTGGCGCACCAAAAAGGTTTGAAGACGAAGAATTGGAGGCATTACGTCATGAAGACTTACGTCAGGCGCAAACAGAACTTCCAGAGTCATTAGGGGTTGATCCCACAACAGTTTCGAAACGTTTGGAAACATTAGGAATGATTCAAAAGCAAGGTCATTGGGTGCCGTACGACCTGAAGCCGAGAGACATCAAACGGTGACTTGTCACGTGGGAACAGCGGCTTCAACGGCAGTAAAGGAAGTTTTTTGCATCGTATCGTAACCGGCGATGAAAAGTGGATACACTACGATAACTCTAACCGTAGTAGATCGTGGGGTAAGCCCGGCTATGCATCAACATCGACGGAAAACCCGAATATCCGGGCTTCGAAGCTTCTGCTTTGTATTTTGGTGGGATGAACTGGGTACATTTTATTTTGAGCTGCTCAAACTGACCAAAATCATCACGAGAGATCGCTATCGACTACAATTGATGCGTTTGAGCCGAGCATTGAAGAAAAGAAGGACGCACAAGACAAAGTGATTTTGTAACATGATGACGCTAGACAACAGGTTGCAAGACGGGTGAAAACCTACTTGGAAACGCTTAAATGGGAAGTCCTATCCCACCCGCCGTATTCACTAGATATTGCCTCATCCGATGATCACTTGTTCCAATCGAAGGCATTCTAGTCATTATCTATCTATCTATCTATCTATCTATCTATCTATCTATCTATCTATCTATCTCATTCTAGTCCTTATCTATATAACTAGCTAACTATCTCATTCTGGTCATTATCTATCTATCGATTTTATTATCTATCTATCTATCTATCTATCTATCTATCATATTTTCTTTTTCATTCAAACTACATGTTTATTTGATGCTTTTCAAATATTTCTGCTTTTCTTTCTTTTCTTTTTCCTCTTTATCTTTCCAGTTTTTCTTTTTAATACATTCTTTTTATCTTTATTTCTTTATTGTTAAAAAGTTCCCATTTCTTTCTTTCTTTCTTCAAAGATATTCAATGTTTCTTTTATTCTTCTTTCCTTTTTCTATTTTTCTCCTTTTCTTTCTTAAAGCATTCTTCTTTTTTAATGCGTTGTTTCTTTCTTAATCCTTTACAAGTTGATCTTTCTTTCTTTCTTTCTTTCGTTCATTCATTCATTCTTTCTTTCTTTCTTTCATTCATTCATTCATTCTTTCTTTCTTTCTTTCTTTCTTTCTTTCATTCTTTCTCTCACCCTCTTTCTTTCTTAATCCTTTACAAGATCAGCTTTTTTCATTCTCTCTCTCTCTTTCTCTATTTCAGTCTTAATCCTTTACAAGACCAGATTTTTTTCTTGTTTTCTTTCCTTCTTTCTTACTCCTTTTAAATTTCATCTTTCTTAACCCTTTAAAAGCTAATCTTCCTTTTTCTCTCGCTTTCTTTCTTTCTTTCATTCTTTCTTTCGTTCATTCATTCATTCATTCATTCTTTCACTCTCTTTCTTTCTTAATCCTTTACAAGATCAGCTTTTTTCATTCTTTCTCTCTCTCTCTTTCTCTATTTCAGTCTTAATCCGTTACATGCCCAGATTTTTTTCTTTCTTGTTTTCTTTCCTTCTTTCTTACTCTTTTAAAATTTCATCTTTCTTAACCCTTTAAAAGGTAATCTTTCTTTTTCTGTCACTTTCTTTCTTTCCTTTCTTTATTGATCCTTTGCAACTAATTAATGATCTTGTAAAGACAAGTTTAGCTTTCTATCACATTTTCTTTCTTTGTTTCTTTCTATTTATCTTTTTTCTTTCTTTTTTCTTTCTTTGTTTCTTTCTATTTATCTTTTTTCTTTCTTTTTTCTTTGTTTGTTTCTTTCTATTTATCTTTTTTCTTTCTTTTTTCTTTCTTTCTTAATCCTTTAATGTTAATATTTCTTTTTCTCTTTCTTTCTTTCTTTCTTTCTTTCTTTCTTTCTTTCTTTCTTTCACTCTCTTTCATTGTCTGCCTGAGCAGCCCTTTCATTCTCATGAAGATGCGAAAACATGGGTCGATTCGGGATTAGCCTCAAAATACGTGTCGTTTTTCCGACGTGGAATTCAAATGCTGCCAGAAAGGCGGACAAAAGTTGTGGCTAACGACGGACAATACTTTCAGTGACATGTTTCTTACTAATTTTTCTAAATAAGCAATTAGGTTTTATTAAAAAGCAGCGAAAACTTATTCAAGGTCCTAATAGTAACTCTCGGGAAGAGAATGGCTGGAACTTCCTTCTTACGAAGGGAATGAAGATGCATCGATTCTGTGGACGCGATATAGTGACCCCGAGCTGTAAAATGCCTGAAATGGTGGAGTAACTCGTCCGAACATTTGCCATCGAAATAGATGCGACGTTACGTTTGTAAGAAGAAAGTGAAGTTATACCTCACCCACAAGGGCGCTTAAACGGATGTTTGAATTCTGTCAAGTCTGAGAAAGTGAGGTTTGGCAACTGTAGCCCAATACTGCACTTTTGCTTCGATCTGACTCTTGTACATATGAAGCTTACCAGAAGCCATGTACTTGCCAGAACGGTACAAGGAACCAACCATTTGCCATTATGTGTAGTGATGCATTGTATACGAGGTCCGATGAATAGGTATCACAAGTGGTTCTATAAAAAGAAAACTACAACACATATAAATTCGGTATTTAATCTCCTTCGAAGTATTCCGCCTTCTGAAGCCAAAATCTATCTAGCGTCATTAAAAGAAAAAAAAACTTGTAGTTCCAACGAATTTATTTTTATGGAAATATTTCGACTAGCAGTTGCCAGTCTTGGTCACTCCTTAATCTGAGTAAAAAACAGTGCAAAGAAGACCGAAACGCTTAAGAATTCAAATCAAGGAAAACAAACCGAGTTGATGACGTTTACAACGTAATAGCAAGTTGAGGCCTAAACAAAAAAGGATTTTTGTTTTTACTCTATAAATTGCATTTTTTTTTGTCATATAATTTGACTTAACAAGGAGTACAAGGCCATGAAGGAGTGACGATAGAGCTGTTAAATCTTGTGTGCATTAATTTCAATTATGACACAGTGGATAAAGGCGTTAGTTAGATCCAGTGACAGGACCCAAAAAGTGTGAGTTCAATACCTAGTTAAGGCGGTGGAGAACGTAGGGAGGGGAATTAACAGGAGATAACTGACAGCCATTAGACATGGCACGTGGAACAAGAACAGTCTAACCCAGTGATCGAAATAAAGGGTTCAGTTCGACATTCCAACCACCTGAAGAAGGCCATAGCGTACAACGGCCGAAACGTTGTGATAAACATGGCGACAAAGATGAGGACAATTGTCCGAATAATGTAAATAGTGTACGCTTTCGGTTATATGTTTAACATTTTGTGTTGTCTATTATAACACTTCCCATGTATTTAAATTTCTGCACATGGTTGAATCTCGTAGCGCCGTTTCGTAGTCGACATCTTGAGCTCTGCTTCTTTCTAACGACCATATATTCTCTCTAAACCGGTTATGACTAGAAAAAGACCAATCTGAGTTTGCATCCAACATAATCCCATGGAGATGATGGCAAAATAGTTAAGATAAATTTTAAAAAAGAAACATTCGAATGTGGATATTCTAAAACTTAATGAATATTAATATATCAGCGAATAAATATTATTATCCCAACGAATACGATTTGCGTGTATGTGTGTGCGTGTTTAGGGCGATGTATATGTGATAGATATTGCGGCATCAATACGTTGTAGATTGTGTGTGTATATTTGCTTTAAGTATGTGTTCATGCGCGTACGTATAGATTTGATTATGTGTATTTCCATCTATGGTTTTCTTCTTGTGTCTTGCAGTTTGTAATTTGGAAATCATTCACAAAGAAAGAAAGAGAGACAGAAAGAAAGTAAGAAAGAAAGAAAGAATGAAAGAGGGAACGAAAGAAAGAACGATGAACTTGTAAAGGATTAAGAAAGAGAGTGAAAGAAAATTTCAAAGAAAGAAAGAGAGAGCGACAGAAAGAAAGAAAGAAAGACAGAAAGAGTGAAAGAATCAATGAAAGAAAGAACGAAAGAAAGAAAGAATGAATAAAAGAAAGAACGAAAGAAAGATCGATGAACTTGTAAAGGATTAAGAAAGAGAGTAAAAGAAAATAAGAAAGAAAGATCGACAGAAGGAAAGTCAGAAAGAATGAAAGAAAGAACTAAAGAAAGAAAGAACGAAAGAAAGAAAGAACGATGAACTTGTAAAGAATTAAGAAAGAGAGTGAAAGAAATTACGAAAGAAAGGAAGAAAGAAAGAAAGAAAGAGCGACAGAAAGAAAGTAAGAAAGAACGAAAGAAAGAAAGAAGGAATGAAAGAATGAAAAAAGAACGAAAGAAAGAACGATGAACTTGTAAAGGAATAAGAAAGAGAGTAAAAGAAAATAAGAAAGAAAGAAAGACCCACAGAAAGAAAGAGCGACAGAAAGAAAGTAAGTAAGAAAGAAAGAAAGAATGAATGAAATAAAGAACGAAAGAAACAACGATGAACTTGTAAAGGAATAAGAAAAAGAGTGAAAGAAAATAAGAACGAAAGAAAGAAAGAAAGAACGATAGAAAGAAAGTAAGAAAGAAAGAAAGAAAGAACAAAAGAAAGATCGATGAGCTTGTAAAGGATTAAGAAAGAGAGTGAAAGAAAATAAGACTGAAAGAGAGAGCGACAGAAAGAAAGAAAGAATGAAAAAATAAATGAAAGAAAGAACGAAAGAAAGAATGAATGAAATAAAGAACGAAAGAAAGAACGATAAACTTGTAAATGATTAAGAAAGAGAGTGAAAGAAAATAAGAAAGAAAGACATAAAGAGCGATAGAAAGAAAGTAAGGAACAAAGAAAGAATGAAATAAAGAACGAAAGAAAGATCGATGAACTTGTAAAGGATTAAGAAAGAGAGTGAAAGAAAAATAGAAAGAAAAATAGAAAGAAATAAAGAAAATATTTAAAAGTGAGAAAATATATTTGAAAGCAAGTCCGGAGATAAGTAAAGAAATGGTAATGTAAAAAAGAAAGACAAAATAAGGAAAGAAAGAAAGAAAGAAAGATAGAAGGAAAGAAAGAAAGAAAGAAAGAAAGAAAGAAAAAGAAAGAAAGAGCCAGAGAAAGAAAGAAACAAACAGGGAAACAAAGAAAAAAGAAAGATAAAAATAAAGAAAGATGAACTGGCAAAGGATTAAGAAAGAGAGTGAAAGAAAGAAAGAAAGAAAGAAAGAAAGAAAGAGGGGAAGGAAGCTGAACTTGTCTTTACAAGTTCATTAATTAATTAAGAAAGAAAGAAAACTGAACTTGCAAAGGATTAATGCATAAATAAAGAAAGAAAGAAAGACAGAAAGAGAAAAAGAAATATTAACTGGTAAAAGATTAAGAAAGAAAGAAAAAGAAAGAAAAAAGATAAATAAAAAGAAAGAAAGAGAGATAGAAAGGTAAACTTGTCTTTACAAGATTATTAATTAGTAGCAAATGATTAATAAAGAAAGAAAGAAAGAAAGAAGGAAAAAAGAATGAAAAAAAGAATGAAAGAAAGAAAGCGAGAGAAAAATGAAGATTAGCTTTTAAAGGGTTAAGAAAGATGAAATTTAAAAGGAGTAAGAAAGAAGGAAAGAAAACAAGAAAAAAACCTGGTCTTGTAAAGGATTGAGACTGAAATAGAGAAAGAGAGAGAATGAAAAAAGCTGATCTTGTAAAGGATTAAGAAAGAAAGAGGGTGAAAGAAAGAATGAATGAAAGAAAGAAAGAAAGAAAGAATGAATGAATGAACGAAAGAAAGAAAGAAAGAATGAATGAATGAACGAAAGAAAGAAAGATCAACTTGTAAAGCATTAAGAAAGAAACAACGCATTAAAAAAGAAGAATGCTGTAAGATAGAAAAGAAGAAAAAGAGAAAAAGGAAAGAAGAATAAAAGAAACATTGAATATCTTTGAAGAAAGAAAGAAAGAAATGTGAACTTTTTAACAATTAGGAAATAAAGATAAAAAGAATGTATTAAAAAGAAAAACTGAAAAAATAAAGAGGAAAAAGAAAAGAAAGAAAAGCAGAAATATTTGAAAAGCATCAAATAAAAATGTAGTTTGAATGAAAAAGAAAATATGATAGATAGATAGATAGATAGATAGATAGATAGATAGATAGATAGATAATAATAAAATCGATAGATAGATAATGACCAGAATGAGATAGTTAGCTAGATATATAGATAAGGACTAGAATGAGATAGATAGATAGATAGATAGATAGATAAATGACCAGAATGAGATAGTTAGCTAGATAGATAGATAAGGACTAGATTTATATATATATATATATATATATATATATATATATATATATATATATATAGAGAGAGAGAGAGAGAGAGAGAGAGATAGATAGATAGATAGATAGATAGATAATGGCCATAATGAGATAGATAGATAGATAGATAGATAGATAGATAGATAATGACTAGAATGAGATAGTTATCTAGATAGATAAGGACTAGAATGAGATTGATAGATAGATAGATAGATAGATAGATAGATAGATAAATGACCAGAATGAGATAGGTAGCTAGATAGATAGATAAGGACTAGATTATATATATATATATATATATATATATATATATATATATATATATATATATATATATATATATATAGATAGATAGATAGATAGATAGATAGATAATGCCCATAATGAGATAGATAGATAGATAGATAGATAATGACTAGAATGAGATAGATAGATAGATAGATAGATAGATAGATAGATAGATAATGACCAGAATGAGATAGTTATCTAGATAGATAAGGACTAGAATGAGATTGATAGATAGATAGATATATAGATAGATAATGGCCAGAATGAGATAGATAGATAGATAGATAGATAGATAGATAGATAGATAGATAGATAGATAGATAGATAGAGTGAAATCGACGATAAGACGTAAGAAATTAAGCTAAAAAAGAACATAAAAACGAAACGAATCCACAAAATAACGATCATATTAAAGCAAAGAAACGAAAACGGTTGTAAAGAGGGACGAAGAAAATGGCCGATGAAAAAAAAATGTGGGAAAGCAATAAAAACGCGCAAGACCGAGAAAAGAAAGAGAGTAGAACTGCCTACAGTAAGAGAGATGAAAGGAAAGAAACCGAAGTAAAGTAAAAATCAAAGAAATAAATAAGAAAGATATAAAGAAGAAATGTTATGGGCTGGGGACAAAAGCAAAATGTCGACGCAAGAAAGAATGAACGTTGGAGAGAACAAACGCAAGCGGAAATAGAAATATTGACTGGACGAAATGCAAAGGGGTCGAAAGAAAAACCGTAGGAGAAATGAAAAACTCTTCTGATCATAAGAAGTAGAAAAAAAACATGTCAGGAAACGTGACCCCGACAATTCTTTTTTCGGTTGGCAATCATTTACAAAGACATGGACTATAGTTTAACACCCACAGAAGTACTGCTTTTCTTCTTATAATGTTTTTTTTCCTGTTCAGATTGTTCTTTCTCCTTGCGGGTCAGAGAGATTATCCCCACTAATAATAGTCCTACCGTCTTCCGAAAGCCTACAAGAAATCAATATGACCGTTCGATATTGAACACTCTGAGCAGGAGCCATTGATGACCTAGCGAATATGATTGCCATGATGAAACAGAAAAATTAAGTGTTCCGACTACCTCTGTCCCATAATCTTTGTTACATTTGCCTCTACATTTCAGACAATAACTGTAACATATATGGGACAGGTAAAACTTCTTGTTTTTTGTAACTCTAAGTACGTTTATTTTGCAGTTACCTCATATGTTCGTCAGGTAGATTACCGCAAAGCTCCTATGTCCCTCCTGTCGTCTATAAATCACGTGAGTGCCAAATTTTCTAAGCTATCTTTTCTAATTATCATCCCTAAAGATTTCCTATCTCCCACTCTCTGATTTTAAATATAAGTGTTTTATTTTGTTTTCTTTTTTCCTAAGAATTTGCTTATATATCCAGTCCATGGTATTCTCAGCATCCTTCTGTAGAACTACATTTCTGTTGCCTAAATTCTTTTCTTCGTCTGCGAAGAGACTGTCCAGCCTTCGCTGATCTACAGAAAGATCGATATTACATAAAAATCTAGCACTGATTTCTTTGTTTTTAACGAAATGTTCCCGTTTCTTAATACTTTACTTAGCTTTGGTAAAACACCTTTCACTATTTCCATGCGTCTTTGGCGTCCTATTTTCCGTCCTCTGTTAAAAGAATTCTTAGATACTGGCTTGACTTTGATGGTTTCAATTCGTATTTCGCCTCTTGGGTTCCGTTTTCGATAAGCAAACATTTCGTATGTCTATATTTCTGAGATGAGGTATTAGAATTATTTGCATTAAATACATTATTCAAACTGTTATCCTCATCTTCATTGCCATATGCACAACGTTTCGGCCGTTGTTCGCTCCGGCCTTCTTTAGTGGATAAAGTCGTTGGTTAGATCCAGTGACTATACCCTAAGAGTTGTGAGTTCAATACCAGGTCTCAGCAGTGGTGGACCAAAAACTTGGAGAGTTAAGTTAAATGGAAATCACTGAGATATCAGGAAAGGGCATGGCATGTGGAACTAGAAGAATCTACCCCGGTGGACGAAATAAAAGGTTCGGTTCGAAGTTCCAGTCACCTGAATAAGGCCGGAATGTACAACGGCCGAAACGTTGTGAATATGACAAGGAAGATGAGGATAACAGTCCGAATAATTTAAATAATCTAAATAAATATTTCGTCTTCTTACAATTAATGTGTAGTCCTTTCTTTTCATTTTCATTTACTGTAGAATCTCTGGTGTCTTTTCTCAAAACAGTGCCATCTGCATAGTTTAAATTGTTAAGAGTGTGGCCGTTAATAATAAATCATTTTAATTTTGTTAAGAACACCTAATTCTAAAGGTTGAATAAGTCTGGCGAGAAGACGCATCCTTGTCTCACGCGGCTAGTGTAAGACAAGCATGGCCTTGTGTAGTCACTGAATTCATTTTCTATTTGTGTTCAATATTTCATGTGCGTGATTGGTAGAGAATGATTTGTTATATTTGCAAATAGAAAAGAAATAAAATCGAAAAAAAAGAGCCAATGAGAATAGGCGAAAGATAGAGAGAGAAAGAAAATAAGAGAGGGCGAGCGACAATGAAAATAAGAGAGGGACAAGGTAGAGAGACAATGGAGATAAGATAGAAAGAGAAAGACAAATAATGAAAATAAGAGAGAGAGAGAGAGAAAGAGAGAGAATAAAAATGTAAGAGCGAGATACGATGAAAATAATTGCGAGAGAGAATGAAAATAAGAGAGAAAGAGAGAGATAGGGAATAAAAATAAAAGAGAAAGAGAGAGATAGGGAATGAAAATAAGAGAGAAAGAGAGAGATAGGAATGAAAATAAGAGAGAAAGAGAGAGATAGGGAATGAAAATAAAAGCGAAAGAGATCGATAGGCCATGAAAATAAGAGAGAAAGATGGAAATAAGAAAAATAAGCGAGAGAAGTCATGTAAATAAGAAAGAGAGACAATGAATATAAGAGAGAAATAGAGAGACAATGAAAATGAGAAAAGGCAATAAAAAATAAGAGAGAAATAGAGAGACAATGAAAATAAGAGAGAAAGATAATGAAATTAAGAGAGAGAGAGAGAGAGTTAATACAAATAAGAGAGAGAGAATGAAAGTAAGAGAGACAATGAAAATAAGAAAGAAAGAGAGAATGATAATAAAAGAGAAAAAGAGAAACTATGCAAATAAGAGAGAAATAGAAAGAGATAATGAAAATAAGAGAAAGAGAGGCAATACAAATAAGAGAGGGAAAATGAAAGTTAAGAGAGGGAGAAATGAAAATAAGAAAGAGAGAGAGAGAAAAAAAAACAATGAAAATATGAGATAAAGCGAGATTAGACAATGTAAATAAGAGAGAGAGAATGAAAATAAGAAAGATAGAGAGACAATGAAAATAAGAGAGAGATAGAGAGAGAGACAATGTAAATAAAAGAGAGAAAGAGAACAAAAATAAAAGAGAGTGAGACAATGAAAATAATAAAAAGAGAGAAACAACGGAAATAAGAGAGAGACAAAGGAAATAAGAGAGTGTGAGAGAATGAAAATAAGAAAGAGGGAGAGAAAATGAAAAAAAGAAATAGAGAGAATGAAAATAGGAAAAAGAGGGAGATAATGAAAATAAGAAAGAAATAGAGAGAAACAATCTAAATAAGATAGTGAGAACAAAATGAAAATAAGAGAGAGACAATGAAAATACAAGAGAGAGATAAAGAAAATAATAAATAAATGTGTTTGTCTTGTCCATTCTATTATTTAAAACAGTGAAATTCATTTTTGTCAGCCTAGAGATCGGAAATTTCAGTAGGAATTTATCTTGTATTCTCCTTTTCCATCATGGAAACAACTTATCACTCCTTCCATGGAAAGGACTTAGATGAAATATATTGCTACCTGCCACGAGTTCCAACCTTCACTTCTCGGACCTGTCATGTCATTTTCTGTGTAGCAAACCACCCACATTCCGTCTGTATTTCCACTAGTGAGAAATAAGCAGATACTTCCTGAGAATCACTGCTCCGTCTATATCTCTGAGATGAGGTATTATAATTATTTACATCATTCGGACTGTTATCCTCATCTTCAATTCCCATATTGACAACGTTTCGTCTGCTGTTCGCTCCGACCTTCTTCAGTGGATAAAGACGTTTTTTAGATCCAGTGACTAGACCCAAAGAATTGTGAGTTCAGTACCAGGCCAGAGCAGTGGTGAACCAAAAATCATGGAGAGTTAAGTTAAATGGAAATCTCTGAGATATCCGGAAGAGGCACGGCACGTGGAACTAGAAGAATCTACCCCCCCCCTCCGTTGGACGAAATAAAAGGTTCGGTCGGAAGTTCCAGTCACCTGAAGAAGATCGGAGCGTACAACGGCCGAAATGCTGTGAATATGGTAATGAAGATGAGGATAACAGTCCGAATAATTTAAATAATGTAAATAAACATTTCGTCTTCGTACAATTGATGTGTAGTCCTTTCTTTTCCTTTCCCTTTTCTGTAGAATCTCTGGTATCGTCTGCATAGCTTTGTCGGAGTTAGCTCCTCCCTAATTCCCTAATTGTTCACTAGGGGACGCTCTCCCTAGACTATATATACTGGGCGACTTCTTGCCTCGTTCTCTTTCTACTTCGCATTTCATCGGACACATTTAAAAATGTGATCTCTCACAGAGATCCGCGTTTTCACCCACTTGTGGGAAAACGCCATTAAACAAATATATAAGTACGTACGAACATTCACCAACATCCAAACTCTTTACGTTCACACCAACACAAATGTTGATGTCTTTGTCACTTGTAAATTTGGCGTTTAATACATATATTTCTTGATATATATATATATATATATATATATATATATATATATATATATATACGAGAGTCATTCAATAAATAAGGTGAATTTTTCGGTATCAGGACTTCTAATACAGATAGAAGCTTACTTTTCTTTTTCAACGTAGTCTCCCTCTACTGTCACACACTTTTCCCATCTGTGCACAAGCTTCCGTATTCCTTCAGCGTAAAAATCTTTGGACTGATGTCTCAGCCAGTCGCTCACAAAAGTTTTGACTTCATCGTCACTTTTAAACTTCGTGCCACTCGTGAACGCTTTCAGGGGACCAAACATGTGAAAGTCTGAAGAGGCAAGGTCTGGGCTGTAAGGGGGATAAGGGAGCAGTTCCCAGCCCAGCTCGTTGATGGTCTGTACCGTTTGGGCTGCTGTGTGAGGCCTTGCGCTGTCATGATGCAAGATGACTCCTTCTAACTGATGACCCCTGCGTTTGTCCCAACAGATAAGCTCAAAGTCCTTGCAATGTCATCCACTGTCACCCTTTTGTCAGACTGAATGAGGTCATTGACTGATTCGATCACCTCAGGAGACGTCACTTCTGTAGGCCTCCTAGGCCTGTCTTCATCCTCAACACTGCTCCGTCCTTCTTTCAACAATTTAGCCCACTTGTAGAGATTTTTTTGGCTGAAACATGTGGCACAGTCTTGACATTCTCTTATGAATTTCAACTGATTTGCACCCTTCAGCAACCAAAAACTTGATAACTGACCGCTGTTCAATCCTGGAGCAATGCTTCTTGGTCGGCCATCTTTGTTAATCGCCAAAACTCTCAAAGTTTTTTTTAATCTGCAAAAGAAATTAAATCCATGTGAAAAAGAAGTAAAACAAAAAAAAACTAAAAACGAAGAATAAGCTCCTATCTGTATTCGAAGTCCTTATACCGACAAATTCAACTTATTTATTGAATGACCCGCGTATATATATATATATATATATATATATATATATATATATATATATATATATATATCGGTTTTGTTTGTTTTCTTTACAGCTTCGGTTGGACTCAACTTGTGTCCACAGTTTTCTTGTAGTTGGACCTTCGAACAGGAATAAACAGCACCTCTCCCTAATTCAAAAACACTGAAACCCACATCGGTCCTCTGCAGCTTAAATTGTTAAGAGTGTGGCCGCCAATCATAACTCATTTCCCAACAGGATGTTTTCATAATCGCTACAACCTTGACCTGTTTAAGTCTAGGGATAATTGTTGTCTCCACATAATCTGTACCTCTTCTGTAGCCTTCTACGTCAAGTGGCTCTTTGATCTTGTGTAAGGAGAACATCATTGTAAAAGAAAAAGAATTTCTCCCGTCAAATCAGTAGGGCTCTCGCTAAACTTATAAATCTTCTAAATATTATCGAGCATGAAACGTAAAGTTAATTTGTTAGCATTAATGGAAGTTTTTTTCACCTGGTGACCTCTCGAAGCTATATATATATATATATATATATATATATATATATATATATATATATATATATATATATATATATATACATATATATATATATATATATATATATATGAATATATGTATATACATATATATTTATTAAATAGATCAACATCTGATCCTTAACCCATCAATAACACTTAAATAATGTATATATATATATATATATATATATATATATATGTATATATATATATATATATATATATATATATATATATATATATATATATATATATATATATATATATAAAAACAAAGTCAGTTTGTTAACATTAATGAAGTTTTTTTTTACCTGGAGACCTCTCGAAGTTTACATATATATATATATGTATATATATATATATATATATATATATATATATATATATATATATATATATGCTTATTAAATAGATCAATGTCTGATCTTTAAACCCCTGCCTTACTCATAAATATATATATATAGAGAGAGAGAGAGAGAGTGAAAGAGAGAGAGAATGAAAGAGAGAGAGTTAGAGAGAGAGAGTGAGAGAGAGAGACTTATTAAATAGGTCAATGTCTGGTACTTACCTCCACCCTTACTCTTAAGTATTTTAATAAAGATAGATTTAAAATTATTCCTATCTCTCCCTTCCTTCTTTAATTTCGATCACACCTGTCCTCCTCCTCCTACTCCTCTACGTCTCTCTATCAACTTACATCAAATTAAAACTACTCCTGAAAAGCGTATCAAAATAATACGTAAAATTAAAATTTCTTTTATTTAGGTAAATCTCGAAGCTTAGTATTTACAGTAGGATTCACTCTTTACAAGGCCTGGGGCAACTCGATGTAGAGGGTTACGTTAAAGGGTACTCTATATGATTAGGAATGAAGATAATGGTTAACCCTAGATTTTAACTGGTTAAGATTGTAGTGATCGGAAATCATCTTGTTGGGAGTCTCTTCCACAGGGCAATGGTTCGCGGGAAGCAACTGTTTGAGTGGAAGTTACTTCACGCCGATGGAATACAGCGGAGATGTGGATGGTTTTCTTCTATGTAAGTAGCATGGCGAGTGCTAGCCGTGAAGTTCAGACCTGGTGGAAGCAAAAAATGTGGTTCGTCTGAGCACTTTCCATGGTAGTAGAGATAGAGCGGTGAGAGAGTCACCACATCCCGCCTGTGAGAGAGATGTTGGAAGGTGAAAAATAATTCTTCACCAACAAGAGCTCGGAGACGCTTTTGAACTCAGTCATGACTGGGAAGGGAAGTCTGGGCAGCCTCCGCTCAAATATAGCAACAGTCCCTCCATTTCCGGCCTGATCTGGCTCTTATAAAGGTAAAGGATAGCAGGAGGACCCATCTACATACTGAAGCAGTACAGGAAGCCGATTCTTTAACCTGCTTCTTTAGCGATGGATTGTATATAGGAGTTCCACTTTAGGTCAAGTGTGAGTTTCTGGCCCAATATCCTTTCGAGGCACAGGGCCTCCTCGAGGAGACATCCGTTCATCGTGACTGGCGGTAGCTCGGGGTCTGATCGACGGTGATGGAATGTAACCAGTTTCGTTTTAGAGGCACTGAATGTAACCAGCCATTGTTAGCTCCACTGACAGGTGTGTTACGTCGGTAGAAAGGTCAGGTCACCAAGAATTTTTAGAGGTGGGCCCGTACACGGTTGTATCATTGGCATTGATATTTACAAATGATCAGAGAATATGCTTAGGTAGATCCTTTACGAACTTCAAAAAGAGGGTTGGTCAAAGAAATGGCCCCTAAGGGACGCCTGTGTTGACCGCCAGGTTCTTTGATGACTGGCCGTTAATGACTACCTTCAGGGATTTACCTGTTAGGAAGGATTTTATAATAGAGAAAACCATTCCAGTGATTCCATAGCTGGAGAGTTTGTGTAGCAAATCTTTGTTTAACGCCTTGTCAAAGGCTTTAGAGATATCTAATTCTACGGAATTTCCTGTGTGTTTGTGATCAAGGGTTTCACTAATTCTCTATGTAATGGTAGTTCGGACGTCAGCAGTGGAACTGGCTGATCGACACCCATACTGCTCGTCGCACAAGACATTCTTGATACTGAGCAAACTAATGTTTCTGTACTGGGAATGGTAGGATCAGTCGCCTGTCGTTCTTGAAGACAGCTCATACGCTTGCAACCTTCGTCAGTTTTGGAAACGATTTCTCCTTCAAGCAGTGGAAATTTGTGTGGTCTAGTGACTTTTTGGGGTCGAGGCTTTTGATAAATCTGTAGACTTCTCTTACTGAAATGAGTATATTATTTCGATTGTGCTTTGTATGGCGTGAAAAATTGAGGAGTGGATGGCCTTTGTCATCTAACCTTGAGTTTGAAGCAAATATTTATATATACTATATAAGAGAAAACGATATATATTTTTATATAACAAGAAGAGTATTGGGGAAATTGTATGATAAAGTGGAAACAAGTTTACTATGTTGGTAGGACTAAACATGCGCACGACAGAGGGGTGGTGGGATTTTTATGATTTTTTATTATTATTATTATCTATCTGAATTCAAATAGAGTTTTTTTTTTCTTTTTCTTTATAACACTTTTATAAGTATGTATTCTAAACTGTGCTATTAGATCTGCCCTGAATGGTGAAATTTTGTAAAAGTCAAAGTACACTGTACTGTAACTGACTTTGCAATTAAGCCATAATGAATTATTTCCTTCTTTGATCAGAGTAGCATTTGTTTATGTTAAAGTTGTGGTCAGTTTCGTTGCAATGGGCAGCCAACGCATTTGATGTATTATATTGTAAAAGGAACATTTTACAAAATATATATCCGGGTCACTGGCGTATTTGCGTTCTCTCTGCCGTGCGATGATAGCCTTGGTAGAAGGTAGAATATTCAACTGGTGCCAAATCGGTCAGGCTTCGATTCCGGCTTGAAGCGTTCGGACGTCTAGCAACACTGAAGAGCTGTGATATAGCGAAACAGTCTGTCTATGGATGACAATATATATATATTAACTATGGGTTAAATAGCCGAGTTGTCTTGGTTCTCTAGTAGTGGGTTGAAACCAGTCCTGGAGGGGAAGGACTCTAATTTCAATGCTGTAATTTTCCGTGATACCAGACTCTCACCAGAAAGAATCATAAACACTGCTATACCATTTACATCAGTGTTTCTCGACTCTTTTTTCTTCGTCGTCCACTTTTGCCGTCAGAAAATTTCAGGCCCACATTCAGGAAATACGTTTTTCTTATAAAAGCAAAATGTCATAGAAAAATATAATGACTACACTGCCCCTATCCATCAGCTTCTCAATTTTCAAGCTTTTCAGAAACTAAAATAACATTTTTATTAATTATTCTGTCATATTGTGTTGTGGCCTTGTCAGGGCCAGAAATAAAGACACAAAGAGAGGTATTGAAATAAACAAATATCTTAATAGAAACTGTAATACAAACATATAAAACAAGAGTGTTACAGCAAGAATATTCGGTCCGACTGTCAGAGCTCACTGCTGGAAACTTCTCAATATTACTTTCCCTCTCTAAAAGGCAGTACCTGCTCCTATTTATAGCTGGGAGGGTCCATGCATGCGTGGATAAATTACCATAACATATTGTAAGTCAATTACTCATTAAATGCATAAAAAATGCTTGTTTGTTTGTTTAACGGCATATCAGCTACTCATGGGTCATTTCATACCAAAATTAAATTTTCTTGGGAGCTTGAGTAATTTTTTTCTTTTCACAAAAATCTGTTACTGGTATCACTCTGGGCTAGGAATGGCTCTACATCGCCACTGCCCTTTCTCACGATCTGCTCTGATGTCATTCCCGGCCATCTCGTGACACACATGTCTATCTCAACAAAAGGGAGACAACTGCCGTTTGTATTTCTACAGCAGCGTTTTTCAACCTTTTCCTCCTCGTGGCCTATGTTTGGTGTCAAAAAATGTCAGGTCTACATAAGCACAAATACAAAAAATTCTATGTACAAGGAAATATGTTTTATTTACAAAAAAAAAGTAGTATCAAATATAAAGCCTGCCTCCTGATTACACTGATCCTGGTGTCTATCTATCAACTTGTCAAGTTGAAATCCCAAAGCCTTCTGTCAGCATTAGATGCACTTTCCTCTCTTTTCAATCGGAAATAAATTAGGTTTCTTTGTATTTACGTCATTCGGTGAATAATTATTTGCCTTTTAAAATAAAATAAGGTAGTTTGTATTTTCAGAATTTTACTTCAGTGGAAAAAAAAAGTGAATTTCAGAGCCCAACCGTTTTTTCTTTAGACCAACTCCAGACTCATTTCTCAGACCCGCTTGTGGGCCTCAGGACCCACGTTGAGAACTTCTGATTTATATGACGATACTGCAAATTTCTCATCGTCGCTTACAAAAACTGGAATGTTTATGAATCTTTCTTTGTGTAAGCGTAGTTCACTGAGATATTTTCAAAACCCTTTTATTCTGCTTTTTTTTTTCTTCTTTTTTTTTTTAAATCGATTAAAATTCTTTGTCTGATTGCGTTTGGGCTGGTGTAAGACGTTTTCGCCGTAGAAATGTTTTTTTTTTCGGTTAAGAGAAAAAAATGTGCAAAACACTATGGAAAGTAAGATTCTGATACGTGTGCGCAGAATGCCAGCAATGGCTTTCTTTGACGTAACACAGTTTCACTTTAATTTTGGAAAAGAACCATTTTATTTTATTTTCATACATTCCATTTTCTTTGATCTCTGAGCTTTTCATTTGATGGGCCCCCGCCATCCTGTCTCTTTTACAAGGGTGAACAGCACCGTTTTATTAGAACCAGGCTAATATAGCTTAGAGTTCTTTTGATCTACAGGCCTATGAAGGGTTCCCGTCTTTTCGTTAAAATCTGTTTAGATTGTAATTCTATGTTAGGGGCCAATGATTTGCTCGCACTTTTCGCCCACTTGTCAGCTTTTTTTTTTTTTTAATTTATTTTATATTTTTATAGCTTTTATTCAATTTCACACGCGCTTTGTATCATCCTCAACATTCTATCATTCACGGCTGTTCTTTCTTTTTCTTCTTTTTTTAATGTTTTCCTTCCTTTTTTCATTTCTTACAGATGAACAGATGTGTTCTTAAGTTCAGTCTGAGTGTCTGTCGGCAGACGGGAAGCGAATGAGCGAAAGTATGTATGCAGAGACCTATATCAATTGCTGGAGGAATAACATAGCCCCATTAATCTATCTACCGCAGAAAGAAATGGCAACCTAATGCGAGAAAAAAAAATCTGCCACGTCAGTCATGTATCGAAAGATAAATGATCGCCTAAGCGTGTCTCACGCATGGTACATAACTGAATGCGCGTATTTTTTTTTTAACAGAAAAGCTAGTAAAATGTAACCATCGATTCAGGTGTTGTACAGACTACTGGCACTACCAATGTGAGAAGTAGATTCTGTGCGTTCGGGTCTAAATTTACTGTATGTTCTTGTGCATAACAATTTGAGTATAATACAACTCTGTGTTTCTGAATCTATAAAAACGGAATAAATTATATCCCTATGTGTTATGGGTCCTTACCCATAACTACAGAATGAACTCTTCCTAACACTATGTATACTACGCCTCTCAAGAGAGAGGGACGAATCGAGTCGAGCCGATAGTAGTTCACTCCAAAACAGACTGACAGTCATACTAACACCTTCCACATCTTGTATTATTATTCCGTGTAATATATCTTCGTTATTTCTACTCTTGTGTTCGTGTTGTTCTTCCTTGGTCCTAACCTGGACCATAACACTATAGATAATACGACACCTCACTAACGCCATCTTAAAGTTGTGTCACATTATCCATCAATGTAGTATATATATTTCACTAAAATATCTAATTTTTTACGATATTAAAGAATAGAAATAAACCGGATATTTAGGCCATGTGTGTTTCATCTGCTAATTTCTGTTTCGAAATATATTTTTGAATTTTCCGGAAAAGATGATTTGTTTTAACTTTGATCTTATCAAAATATGAGAGATCTTGTTTATTCGCTTTATTAATTTTTTTTTAATCAATTTCGGTGAATTTCCTGTCTTTGAGACAAAAGATGTTCAATTATGCTGATTCCCAAAGAACAAATATTGCCGAAGCATCAAATATCATTTTGTAAACAATTGTTAGCAACACCTGTCGACTTCCTATTTCATTATCTGTTGTGCTGAGAGTATTAGCAATCTTGTTGTTTCAAATAAGAGGTTTTATAAGCTGAGTGAACATTTCTGAACACATAAACTCGTGTATAAGACGACCTGTCCTTTTCGCCACTAGTTTCCGTTCCAAATTTCTCATATTATTCAAAAGAAAAATGCGGTATGAAAAAGAACAAAATGTAATCAATACGTAAAATTGTTTTCATGGCAAAATGTCTTTATGTTGAACCTCGTGTATATCTATATTTATGCAAGTAACCATTCACACTCCCAGTATACATATATATATATTGAGAGTGTGAAAGGTTACTTGATATTCACACTTCCAGTATATATATATATATATATATATATATATATATATATATATATATATATATATGTAGCATAATGAGCAGCCACGTATACTTCCTTGATATGTATATAATATGGACAAACAACAATAAAAAAAATGGGTGTTTTTTTGCGAAAGTATTTATTTATATGTTTTTATATATATTTAATATTTCAGACCACCTCGGTCCTACCTCAGAAATTAATCAATTAATTTCTGAGGAAGGACCGAGGTGGTCTGAAATCTTGAATATATATAAAAACATATAAATAAATACTTTCGCAAAAAAACACCCAATTTTTTTC
>OZ038515.1:2909978-2922478 GCA_964036315.1 Acanthosepion esculentum | reverse complement strand
CAACTTTAAGATGGCGTTAGTGAGGTGTCGTATTATCTATAGTGTTATGGTCCAGGTTAGGACCAAGGAAGAACAACACGAACACAAGAGTAGAAATAACGAAGATATATTACACGGAATAATAATACAAGATGTGGAAGGTGTTCGTATGACTGTCAGTCTGGTTTGGAGTGAACTACTATTGGCCCGACTCGATTCGTCCCTCTCTCTTGAGAGGCGTAGTATACATACTTTACACACGATTTGGGGGGATTTCATTATTTAAAAATTTTATTTAATTTTTAACAGTTATTTATTGTAAAATAAGGTATGGATTGCAAATTTCTCGGACATTCAGGCCGGTAAATGTTATTTAATACTGTTTATTATAAACAGAGCATTAACTTAAATACTTGTATCTATAAAAAGAATGTTAAACATAAAAATGTCTTTAAATATTCCTCTTTATTTAGGACATGACGTAATTGAATGTGATAAGCCTTTTTCATCAGTGTTAAGATTCTATGAACTGATGTCTTGGATATGGTGAGTCTTTGACTGTCCTCATTAACCTAAGTTGTTTCATCTTCCAACAATTTACGTGATTTCATTGTCCATCATCTTTCCCTCCTTGTCATACATGAATCCAGTTCTTTTAAATTCATTCACAAGTTCATGCATCACGTCGTCTGTAGGACGAGTTTTGTCAATTTGTCTTGTCATTTTTTCTATTATTACGTTGCCCTCCTTTCGTAACAAAAATGGGTCCTTATCTATTCATTATGAATAGGATTCTGAGAAGGGAATGAAAATAAAATTAAAAAATATATAAAAAATCTTAAAATTATAAATATAATTAGAAATTTATTTATTCTAACACATATTACACACGATTTTTTTTTTTACAACAAATATCTGATTTCAAATAAATTGATACTTCTGGGACGCACACAAAGACATATATGAAAAGACCTGTTTTTTTTAGGTCCCGCTATATTTGATGGGGAAATGTGTAAATTAATAGGGACAGAGCATATGTAAATACAGGTGGGGCAGAAATACAAACAAAAATTGGTCCTTATCTATTCATTATGAATAGGATTCTGAAAGGGAATGAAAATAAAATTAAAAAATATATAAAAAATCTTAAAATTATAAATATAATTGGAAATTTATTCTCACTGAAGAGCAGTGATACAGCAAAACAGTACCGTCTCCGAATGATATAAAGAATATATATATATATATATATATATATATATATATATATATATATATATATATATATATAGTTTAGGAAAAACTAGGTAATCCGTATGGGAAGACCCAATGAGGATAGAATCCAGAGAGCTCAATGTAAATCAGAGCTAATAATTTAAATAAAAACAGATTACTTTAAGGTTCCATATAATAAATTATTTCACCAGAGCCCTTCCAAAGGACAGTGGATCATCAGATTTATTTCCAAATGTTGAAAAAAAAAAAATATATATATATAAATATATATATATATATATATATATATATATATATATATATATATATATATATATGTGTGTGTGTGTGTGTGTGTGTGTGTGTGTGTGTGCGTATGTGTGTGTGTGTGTGTTTTACTACTGCTATAATACGTAATCGTATCTCCTGCTGTATGTAATTTCTTGGCAGACTACAAAGTGAAAATACCCTTCCTCCTGCGAACACTATGTTGAAAGAGTTATTTTTGTTTACGTTTGGTTTTGATATGTCAGCATTATTTCTAGTTCCAAGGCGTCCGCTTGTGAACGAAAAAAAAGTACACATCGTATAGGCGGAGTAATTACAGATGTAAATAGAACCATTGAGACGAAATGGATACTGATAAACACAGAATCGACTGATGAAACATCTACCGAGATCTGCATTTATTTTTCCTGAACCGGACTACAAGATAACTTCTTTGTTACTTGGGGCAGCAAAGCATGATGCATTATGACGAGTAATGTTTATTCCTGCAGCAGTTGAGATATCTCAGCAGAGATATTTTTCAAGATATCTCGCCATATTTATATTTGCTGGTTTTTGAACTAACTTCGGAAATATCGAAATGTCTGTACTAGCTTTTATTTTGATGTCCGGAATATAGAATGCTCAATTTTTGTTGTTTCCTTTAGTTACGGTCATTTATTCATTTATTAGTCAACTAGCAGCATGGCCCGGCGTTGCCCGTGCTTGATTAAAAAATCGTACGACTCATACAGCCATCGCTATCACTTGACTTAAAATATTTTTGACCTTCCTTGCATTTAAAGGGGTGCCCTTTGTCGTGCTGATGTCGCTACATGCCTTACTTCTTGCCTATCTCACACTGCGAATTTTTTCTAAGCTCTATACTAAACAATACATCTGTTACGAAAAAAAATTAAACAAAATGAACACAAAACGATCAGCTTTAAAAAAAGGACCCGTAACTGGAAAAACCGAAAGAAAAAAAAATGTTAACAACAAATACTTTTACACACCCAACCCAGTTCTGCGGAATCAGAATCAACGTTGAGCTTAAGCAAGCGAATGAGTCAATTGGAGTAAAGTGCCATGCAGATTTAAATTTTTCCCACTTGTGACGAATGCAGCTATCGATTTTTTTTTCATGCTAGCATGCTAGTTAACATTCGTGTTAGTCAGCTGTTGGCTCTCACTCTGGCCAAATGAATCTTCCTGCCTATTCGTGGCATCCAGCTATAGGCTCTGACTCTGGCCAGTAGAAAATGGCCGTAAACTACATGAAAACTGCCGTAGAAGCAGGAAAAAATCTATTATTTCCTCTATCGATGGGAGTTGGGAAATGCAATGTTGGTCTTGGCCTTTCCACCAACTTGGAGCATGGGCATGTAAATTTTGGTGCGAATCCGTCGAAAATTGCGGCCGTGCATTCGTCACACACACACACACACACACACACACACACACACACACACACACACACACACACACACACACACACATGCACACTTCCTGCCTTTTACAGATAGAGATTATTCAGCCTTCTTACAGCTAATAGTTAATCTTATAATCTTATAATCAGTAAATACGAAAGACACCAAATACCTCGATGTAAGGATCAGTTATAACAGAATGGACGTGCCAGAGGTAGTTTCGCCCAAGGCAGCAACTTGCTGCAAAGCCAAAACATCAACCTGTAAACTCGAGTAATGTTCTTAAATAGCCTTGGCAGATCGAAATTTTTACATAAATGTCATGTTTGACGCTAAATCAGTTCAGAAATGTTCAAACTGCCAGTTGTATACAACCGCATTCTAAGAACAATGGTTAAAATGGCTTTTTGTAGCATGTGGGTCTCACTGAAGACCATACTAACTATTAACCTTGTGCACTGACGCTACGGATTCACAAACAAACAATCTGCTTAAGGACAGATGCACTACTTTGGGATTTTCAAGAGCAGCGACATCTAAAAAAGGATCGCACATGTAACTCGACGAGAACATAATGACATAATCAAGATACTGACTTTCTACACTACATCAAGTAAAAGGTTAGGAAGAAAACTCCGATCAAAACTGAAAAGGGCGATAACTGCTTCCGGATATAAGAAACCCACTTTCTTGAAAAAATTATTTACGATAAAGATAAGACATCATTTAAAGATAAATTTAAGGTATTTAAACAGACAGCAGATATTTGCTGCTCGGCCAATGAATGAGCAATTTTTTTCTTTATTTCTACTGTTAACAATCATTCAGGAAATGTTGAACTGAATCTATTATATAATCCACGGTGGATAGAGTTTTCCTGTTTTGCTGACCATATCGAGGGGATGTAGAATTAATTTCAATTGCACCCATCACGACGCGAATGACCAAACTTTTATTGCCGATAACTCCAAAACGGTAGATTTTATCAAAATTTCTTGGTTATTTTCGAATTAAGCATGTATATTTTCATCTAAATGGAACTATTCGGGAAACATTTTATTAGACACTTGAATGCAAATGGCTCATTCGAGGTTCCGAGTTGAAATTAGTTCTGTCACTCATATCAAGGTATATCTCCTTTACTCCTTATATAGTACTCTATTTACATTATTCGGACTATTGTTCTCATCTTTGCCGCCACCTTTATTGCAACGTTTCGGCCGTTGTACGTTCCGGCCTTCTTCAGGTGGTTGGAATGTCGACATTGCAACCACCAAGGACGGAGCGTACAACGGCCGAAACGTTGCAATAAAGGTGGCGGCAAAGATGAGGACAATAGTCCGAATAATGTAAATAGTGAGCATAATACCTCATCTCAGACATATAGACAGATACTTATATAGTACTGTTCAGTTATTTCTTTCCTCATCACCTGCTGAACTGTGGTAATAGCAAGACTGATGAAAGTGCTCAAACGAACTAAATTCCTTAGTTCCGCCAAATCTAACCTTCACGGTTAGGACCCGCCATGCCACTTACATAGTAACAAACCACCCATATTCCGTCCGCATTCCATCGGCGAGGAGTATGTACCACTGAAAGAGCTTCTTCGCTGCGAACGACGACTGCCCCGTGGAACAGGTTCCCACGAAGATGTATCCCCGATTACTACAATCTTAATCTGTTCTTGTCTAGAGTCAACCGTTTACCTTTCCCTTCTATCTATATAAACTACTTCTTGACGTAAAACTCTAACTCGAGTGGCCACCGGGCCTTGTAAAGGGTAAACCTTACTATCAAAAAAAAAAAAAGAAAGATGAGGATAATAGGCAGTATGTTTAAAGTAAATAATAATTCCTCATCCCCAAAACTCCAGATATAAAATTATTAGTTCAGTATGGCGACTAAAGAGATAATTTGATATCATTTGACGAGTTTTCACACGAGAACTGTTTTAATTTTTCCAGACCTTGATATTTTCGGGAGATTATATTATTTGGACGAAAGAGGAAATTCGCAAGAAAAAAAAACTGTCTTCGGAAAACAACATTGTATTTTAAGAGAACGAACGCTGTTCAAAAATGACAAAGCAAGTTGACCAAGTTGAATGAGACATCTTACATCTGAATGTTTTTTTTTCTATATTTCCTTATTATCGGGACCCCGTACATATGTTTTCATTATTTGAAAACGAAACAAAACCAGCATGAAGGTGACAAAAATACTTAACATAGACGTCGAATCTACAATGACATTTGTAACAAACATGAGAACAATAGTTCGAATAAGAAAAATATTTGAAGAATAAGAAAAATATTTGAAGAATAAGAAAAATATTTGAAGAATAAGAAAAATATTTGAAGAATAAGAAAAACATTTGAATATATATATATATATATATATATTATAATATTTTTTAAAATATGATTCCTTCTCTACATAAGAGTTCTCATGTTTCAAAAGCGAGAGCCGAGACCCCTAATATAATTTTTGAAATTAAGTTGAATTAAGGTGTCTGGTCACGTTTCCTCGTCAAGCGAGAATTTGGGAATAAGCTATCTTGTGGTTAGAGCGTGTTTATAGGTATGGTCTCTTGCAACATTAGCTACTATGGAAACGGCTAGGGTCGGCCATATTGGTTAGGTGGTCGAAGAGTTAAGAATTAATTTTTATCTACAGACCAGTCACCTTCGGAAAGGTTATGACAGGTTATATTGGGGTGCCTATTTCAAGTCTGATAGTAGGAGTGGACGTCCAGCAGGTCAAAAAGGCATTTTTATGGCCTTGCCACAGGTCGTTAAGTATCGAGGGGATTCTGTTTCATTATTATCTGTCTATTAATGTGTTTATTTATTTGTTTATTCAAATGAGTATTTTGTTTTTTTAATGGATTAGAATTTGTTTTCTTTGCGACTCCACAAAGGGTTTTGCTATTTAATGATTGGACTGAGCTTTTAAGGCTTTTATTAAACTATAGAATTTATTTGTTTATATTTTTTTTATTATTATTTAATGCGAAAATTTGTTGATGTCGGCAAAAAACCGTTAACTCATGCCTATTGTTTAATAACTTTTCATTATTTATATATATATATATATATATATATATATATACAGACATATATATTATCTGTTGATTGGTTCTAAAACAATGTTTTTCCCTTGTGAATTTCTACATCAGCACGCACAATCTACTTTTTAAAAAATAACCAACTCATATTGCTTCATTTTTCATATTTAACTTTCATAAGTTAAATATGAAAATCTTTAATATCTAAAAAAACTACCGAGTTTCCCTTTTTTACAGGTTTTCGTATAAGACGTTTAGCCATCTTAAAACCTTTTCTCGTAAGAATCACTGAAAGACCCTTTGTGTTATGCATCTAGAAAGAGAAAAGATTCAAATCATTTTGTGTCAGCCCCATTATATGTCTTCCCAGTTGAGCAATGGTGAGAGGAAATTGACCATTCAGGCCTTCAGTAATGATACCAACATTCATACACTGGCTTTCATCTTCAAAGTTCATTCAAGAACCATCGAGAGAACGGTGACAGTAAAGAGGAAAACAGGATCAGGAGGTCACAACAGCTAGAGGGATCATCAATTAAACTTAGAGATTAATTAGAAAAGATCCAACTCAATTCATAAGACATTTGGCACGTGAGAGAGGAGTTTCAGCTATAACAGTCCAAAGAGCAGTGAAAAAACACATTAAAATGAAATAGTACGTGAAACATTTGAGGTACCTTGTTATACCAGAAGATCAGAGAGGGCGAAGATCGTCTTGAATAAGTTGGAATATATATATATATATATATATATATATATATATATATATATATATATATATATATATATATATATATATATATATATGTTATTTGATATGTACGGTACTTATATGGTTGTGTTGGTGTGTACTAAAATGCGTACATTTGTCTACATGTGTCTATACGTATGAAGATGTACCCCACCAAGAAAAACACAGAAATAGATTCCCACTCGCAACATCAAACATAGTCAAAAAGCATAAATAGATCCAATTAAAAAATATTAACCAGTTTGTCTGATGATCACAAAAGCGTGAAACCCAGGGTCACAGACTCATATCCATACAACTCATTATATATATATATATATATATATATATATATATATATATATATATATATGTGTGTGTGTGTGTGTGTGTGTGTGTAGACACACAAAGACTGGAGCCTCGGTTCACGAATTTTATTCGTTCCTGAAGGCCGTTCGTAACCGGAAATATTCGTAAACCGAAACTATGCCTATCAACCAACCACCGCTACGAGCATACACCTTCAGATACCCCGGCTGGAGAGCGAGAGGCAGACCAAGAAGACGCTGGAGCGACTCAGTGGCAGACACTCTCAGTGACCACGAGATATCTCTCCGCCATGCCACTCACTTTGCCGTTGACAGACGACTATGTCTCTCTCCGCGACGCCTAACAGCAGAGGCGGAAGGAAAAAAAAAACAAATATATATATATATATATATATATATATATATATATATATATATATGAACTTTATTTCAATCACTCCTGAACTTCCGATTCTTAGCTATGATTAATTAATGATGAACATTTCATTTTCGTTTATGATCGATTTCATCACGATTCTTCTGTTAAGCTTGAATAGTAATTTTACATACTTATTGCTCAAAGTAGCCTCCAATAAGGTTAGAAAAATCTCGGAGAATTCCAGTAAGATATATTTAATCATTTCTAAGATAACCGGTTCAGACATTTTTCAATCTAACAAATGGTCAATTTTGCTTTTCCACGATGTGGACAATTTTGCTGTTACACATGGTATAACGAAGATGCGAACAGTACTCTGAATTAGAAAAACACTGACACATCTTACGTGTTTCTTCATTACATGGGTGATCATGTCTCTCCATAGCTTCCTATCCTTCGTAGCTGAAAGCAATGTTTTTCTCGGTACTATATCTCCAATTTCACTATCATCCATTTACACAAGTTCGTTAGATCCCCAAAGTTAAGCAACGTCGAGCCTAGTCAGTACATAGATGGGTTACGGTTTAGAAATTCCCGGTTCTGTTAGCTTGGATATGCGGGTGTTGCAATGGAATTAGGGTTCCCTATCCAGTTGGGTTCATTTTATTCATCTTTTGCCGCGCAAATAACCTTGGGAAATATATGGATCCAACTATGAATTTTCTTTAGAGATAATAATGTTTGAGTGATAAAAGTTTCACTAATTAACCCACAGCTAGGGGGAGAAATGTGAATTCATAAATTTCATAAGTGAATATAACGAATTCGGCCGAGAATGGAACCTGACTCCCCGATTAACTGTTCGAGGCGTTATCTATTAAACCACCCACACGTTCTTGCTTAGAGCACCTGGTATTCCCAAGATGTCACTCATCTAGGTACTGACCAGGATCGAAGTTGCTTAATTTCAGTGATTGTACAGTGATGTGACTGTAAGGCTGTTGTGGGCCTTAGTACGTTGCGTGTTTGAGTTGGGGAAAAAGTCGTGTCTCCTGGAGTACCTACAACAACAATGGAGGACTCGACATGTGAGTCCATGTGAAGAAATGCAAAGAAACCACAAGAACCAGTACATGTACAAACAAATGATAATGTATTAGCAAGAAAGCTATAAAAGTGACAATAACAATGTGTGTAAAAATAGGAATGTGAAAACATTTAAGGTACAAAGGAGGTGAAGTGAAAGTGCATACGTATGTGTATGTGTGTGTGTTAATGTGTGTGTGTGTGTTCGTGTTTTGTGTGTATGTGTGTGTGCATGTTTGTGTGTGTATGTGTGTGTGCGTATTTGTGTGTGTATGTGCGTGTGCGTGCTTGTGTGTGTGTATGTGCGTGTGCGTGTTTGTGTGTGTGTATGTGCGTGTTTGTGTGTGTATGTGTGTGTGCGTGTTTGTGTGTGTGTGCGTATTTGTGTGTGTATGTGCGTGTGCGTGTTTGTGTGTGTGTATGTGCGTGTGCGTGTTTGTGTGTGTATGTGTGTGTGCGTGTTTGTGTGTGTGTATGTGCGTGTTTGTGTGTGTATGTGCGTGTGCGAATTTGTGTGTGTGTATGTGCGTGTTTGTGTATGTATGTGTGTGTGCGTGTTTGTGTGCGTGTTTGCGTGTTTGTGTGTGTATGTGTGTGCGTGTTTGTGTGTGCATGTGTGTGTGTGCGTGTTTGTGTGTGTATATGCGTGTGCGTGTTTGCGTGTGTATGTGTGTGTGTTTGTGTGTGTGTGTGTGCGTGTTTGTGTGTGTGTGTGCGTGTTTGTGTGTGTGTATGTGTGTGCGTGTTTGTGTGTGTTTATGTGTGTGTGTGCGTGTTTGTGTGTGTATGTGTGTGCTTGTTTGTGTGTGTGTGTGTTGGTGTATTCCTCGTTTCCAAATGGGAGACTCGTTTGCCACGAGAGACTTACATGTTGGCGTGTAAGCGGAAAAGGTAATAGAATTAGAAAAATATATATATCGCACTGTATTTACAGCCCGGAGACCGTCCCCTAGTAGCTGTTTTAGAATAGTAAGTAAGTGGAGTTAACTCCATAAGCCTATCATAATAGAAACGTATGATTGAATTTACAGAAAACAGCTGGTTTAATTAAAAAAAAAGATTTCGCATCAACAGAAGAGACCTAGATAAATTTAATTTAGACGCTGTTTTTGCGCTAAATAATGGAGACTGAATGAATTTGAAGAGCCTAATTTTTCACACTGACACAAGACCAATGGAATCATTCGAAGGAAAAGTAATTTTACACGAATGAAAAACAGCCGAATACATTTAAGGAAGCCGATTTTTATTCTAACAGAGGACGTGTGGACAAATTTAATAAAGCCGCTCTTTATACGGAGTGAAGCTGGATGGGGTACCTTTAAAAAAATACTACTCCCCCCCCCTCGGGATAGGGATGGATGTGTTTTAAATAATTCGCGTTGTTGCATTAAGAAAATACAGCAGAATAAATTAAAAAGAAATAGTTTTCCACAAATCGAAACGGATATTTTAATTTACAGAAACCGCTTTTTCCAATAACAGAA
The DNA here is from genome assembly GCA_964036315.1 of Acanthosepion esculentum. Lineage (NCBI taxonomy): Eukaryota > Metazoa > Mollusca > Cephalopoda > Sepiida > Sepiidae > Acanthosepion > Acanthosepion esculentum. Next base: position 2,912,527 of record OZ038515.1, on the reverse strand, counting down.
GACAGCTCGATTAATTAAAAAAATATTTAGTGCAAATAGAAGACACTAGATAGAATTAAAGAAGGTGCTCTATTACATAAAATAATTGAAACTGGATGAATTTAAATCATCTCTATTTTACAATAACAGATGACGGATAGATAAATTTAACGAATCAATTTTTCATTAACGACCGTCCTGATGATATCAGCTCTCAACTTGGTATCTAGGCTGATGATACAACCAATTATTTCTGTCTAGATAGTATGCCTGATCAGTTCGATGAGGTCAAATTGGCGACTCGTGTGAAAAAGGACACACAGTCTGTTGTTAACTGGGTCAAATAATGGCTTGCAAATCTTACCGCCTCCAAAACAAAACCGCTCTCTATTAATCATCTGAGAGACTCCATTCTTCATTCCATCAGAATGGCTAATGCTAACCTCCAGGAGGGTGACTCTTTGGGCCTTCTCGGGCAAACATTCTCATCTGGCATGAAGCGGAAAGATTAAATTGAACCCATTAATAGATCTCTTGCTAAGAAAGATTGCTCACTGTGTCGTGGTAGAATAATTTTTCTTTTCAGAATCTATCTTACATATTTATAAGTCTAGAATCCGGTGATGATTAGAATATCTCAGTCTCATATGGTCCGATGCTTCTGCTATATATTTAGAGATTCTTGATAAAAGCCAAAGAAGAATCAGCAATATTATTGGTGCTGACCTGGAGGCTCGGCTCTAGTCACTATCTCACAGCCGTAAAGTCGCTCCCCTGTGCCTTTTCTATAAATACTTTCATGGTAATTGTTTGGATGAGCACTTCGCAAGTCAAGATTAGCACGGACATTTGGCTTAAGGTGGGTGCATCTTGCGCGCATGTGTCGTGTGAAAGGAACTGACCTTGAGTGGCACATTGATGCCGGTTAGGCATCAGGATATTGCTCTTCCTCGGTTGAACTAGTGCAATCCCAGCCCAAAACTAGGCTAGTTTAGGTTTTATTTTTGATGCTTTAGTTTCCTTTTCCAGTTAACTTAGCTAGGGTATGTTTGCTCATTTGGCCCCATTTTATTTCTGTCCCTATTTTTCTTTAAGTTTAATTCCTCATCCCCTTCCTCGTTAGGTGGTTAGTGATGTCAGTTCGCAGGTGGATGAGGGGCGCCTTTCGTTTCACGTGAGTGTTTTTCGTATTTGTTGTTGTGTTTGAATGAGTGCGTGTCAGTGTGTGTGCTTGGGAGGAATGAATGTTTTATACTATTTTTAGTCCCGCATTGATTTCGGCCTGTGAACTGGTATTTCTGCCACATTTAGTGATGTGGGGGGGGGGGTTATTACTAATATTATTTTTCTTTAGTTTCTTGTAAATATTTTTGTATTCATATTGTAAATACTCTGTGGGGTTAGTTTTTTAGAATTGTTATTTTATCCACCCCCCCCCCCCCAGACATTGAATTGTAAATATGGGGACTAGTTAGTATTTTAATAGAGACAACGAGGTATTATGGTGGTTGTAGTAAGAAAGGTACGTATGAATGTGTAGTTTTGGTGTAAGGAATATTGTTGGTACGATTGGGTCAGTGTTTGCAGCTAGCTAAGTTATAGTTAAGACAGAAGAAGACCGTCCTTTCCCTAATCCCCCCTTCGGCCTTGTGTCACATTTCTGTGTATTTAGCAGAATAAATATTGCTTTTCGCTGTAGTTTGGCTATTTTTTTGTTGCTGTTTTATTCCCCTCCTCCCCACAGACAATGAATTATACATATGGGAACTAGTTAGAATTTTCATAGAGACAATGAGGTATTATGGTGGATGTAGTAAGTAAGGTAAGTAAGAATGCTTTGTTTTTGTGGTTAAGAATATTGTTGTTTGTTTGCATCAGTGTTTGTGGCTAGATAAGTTTAATGCTAAGACAGATGAAGACCGTCCTTATCCCCAATTTCCATTTTGGCCTTTTGCCACACTTTGTAAATAATTATAAATAAATATCGCTTTTCGCTGTGGTTTTATGTTCTTAGTTTCTTCATTCGAGTTAATTATTGCCAGGGGTTGTATGCTCATTGGCCCCTTTTATTTCTGCCCCCACTTTCTTTAGTTTAATTCTCCTCCCCTACTCCGTTAGTTAGTGAGTGATGTCAGTTCTCTGGCGGATGTGGGGGCGCATTTCGTTTCTTTTTTCGGGTGTAATTTTTCATATTTGTTCTTGTATTTGAATGAGATTTCGTCGTTTCTAGGAATGTTGACGATATATCTCCCGAAATAACTCTTCGTTCTTCGGCTTACTGTCACATCATGTTGAAACACCTGTTCCGGTACGATGACCGAAGTTAAGCAACGTCGAACCTTGTAGAATGCCAGCTGATGCAAGCTGGTATGTGCCGGTGATGTAATGCATGATGACTCGGAAATCGTCATTCGCACAGCCGAGTTCCAATTCCCGTTCGGTTCGTTATACTCACTGACGAGCATGGAACTCGGAGTAAATATTAAAAGATGAGAAAGGTATGAACGCATCTCTTCTCCACCGAGCTATGGGTTAATTAGTAAGGCTTGTATCACTAAAGCGTTATTATC
>OZ038515.1:2869978-2904978 GCA_964036315.1 Acanthosepion esculentum | reverse complement strand
AATCGTCCATATTTTTCCACTCACCCCCGTTAAAAAATAGACTATTCCATAAGAGCTAGTTTCGACCAATCAACATCACACATTGCGAAACTCGGCTTATTATTGGTCGAGACGACCCCAGAATGTGTTTTACCGCCCAAAATCGCTGGAGCCTATTTCAACTTCTCAAAGTAAATAAAAGAACAATTTTCAGTTCAATTCACCAGTCAGTAATTAGCCTTTGAATAGATTTCCACAGAGAACCACGCGTGTCTACATTTTGACTAAAGGACTTTGCGCGCGTCAACACCTGACTCTACTTTCAACCTCTTTCTGTCTCTCTCTGAATTCATTGCACATTTCTAAATCAAAGTGTTATCTACAATACTAAACAGAAACTGCAATTCAAGCATTAAGATAAAAAAATTACAGTCCAGGGTAAATAACTCTGTCAAAACAAAAACATACAAAAATCAACAAAAATCTCGCATTTCATTACTTTAAAATTTATCCCTCGATAAATTTTCCTAAAATTTACATGTGAACATTTTCTAAACAAAGGAACATTCCTGAACTGTAAATCATTAAGATACTTAATTCACATTTCGTCAAACATTCATATAACCAAAACTGTAACACAAGCTTTTTCCAAATTGTATTATAATTAATTGTATATAAATGTTCAGTGTTTTTCTAATTGAATTCACGACTACCGTTGTTTCTTTGTTCAATTTTGCCTTGAGATTTATTCAACTTGTATGTCTATGCTTAATTTTGTTGTGATTAATATGAACATGCTTTTCACGCTTGTCATCTCAAACCAAAAAACCTTCTGATTTCGCACTCATTTCATAGCAATCCCAACACAATCTTCTTTGACTTTAAATTCCCTTATTTGTCTCGAAGACTAACAGAAAAAAATCTATAAGAGTATAACTTTTGACGCATGTGTCTAATAAATCCTAACTCTGATTCCACGTATTGCATCAGTAGCTAATTATTTATAATTTGTTGTCAAAACCACGAGAAGATGTAAGAAAACAGAGGGCATTATGGGATATTGGCACGAGCACTTTGGAAACTACTGGTAAAACAATGACGGTGAATTATGACTGAATATACCTGAAATAAACATGGCGAGACCTTTGACGTACAAGGACAATAAATCAACCGATAACCTAAGGGAACTTAGACTTCAGACATCTGGTTTGATTTCGGTTCATCTACGTATCTTGAAATGTATTTCGCTTTTATACTCGTATCCACTTTATATTTCCTTTTGTTTAAGTTATTTTTCTGTTTGATTGAATTTTGGTTTTCCTCCATTAGAAATCCATCTTTTTCTAATTCTTTCTTTTATTCTTTGTCTTATTCACTTTATTGTTTTGCATTTTAGTCTTTCTTATTCCGTTCATATATACTGTCTGTCATTCCTTCTTTCTCAGTTCATATATATTTATCTCTTTGTTTTTCCTTCTTTCTCCGTTCATATATATTTATCACTTTGTTTTTCCTTTTTTTCCGTTCATATATATTTCTCTCTTTGTCTTTCCTTCTTTTTCCGTTCATATATATTTATCTCTTTGTCGTTCCTTTTTTCCGTTCATATATATTTATCTCTTTGTCTTTCCTTCTTTCTCACTTCATATATATTTATCTCTTTATCTTTCCTTCTTTCTCCGTTCATATATATTTATCTCCTTGTCTTTCCTTCTTTCTCCGTTCATATCTAATTATCCCTTTGTCTTTCTTTCTTTCTCAGTTCACATATATTTATCTCTTTGTTTTTCCTTCTTTCTCAGTTCATATATATTTATGTCCTCGTCTTTCCTTCTTTTTCCGTTCGTACATATTTATCTCTTTGTCTTTCCTTCTTTTTCCGTTCGTATATATTTATCTCTTTGTCTTTCCTTCTTTTTCCGTTCGTATGTATTTATCTCTTTGTCTTTCCTTCTTTCTCACTTCATATATATTTATGATGGGAAGCGTTTAACTGCAAGTATATTGAATTATAAATATGAGATTTCAATATTACATGCCTGAGATAGTCACCACCAAGATGTACGAGCTCTCACTCTCTCAAACACACATATTATGCGGGTCCACCGCCAGCAAGCGTTATCAGATACTTGTAGGAATTAGCAAAATCTTAGATAATATGATGAACTCTTGTCTATCAGTTATGAAATAAATGTATAATATACAGCGTGGTACATAATTATAAGGCCAGCTGAATTTTATATTTAAACTTTAGCAATAGAGATATCTTTTTTTTAATATTTTGTTATATTATTATATAGTATTAATAATATAAAAGTTTCAAATAATTGTTATGAGTAGAAAATCACTTATTGTAAAATTATTCAAAAACTCGAAAAAAGATTGATGCCTAATTATAAGGGTATTTTTAAAAGTAGCACTGAAAGTTAAAATAATTTAAATCAACAATTCTTTAAAATTCTATAAATTATTATTAATAACTCGCCAGCATTTGCGCATAAAAAATTGAAATAAACTATGCCTTTGGGTAGAAAATTAAGTGAATTTGAAAAAGGTCAAATAATCGCACTCAAAAATGAAAATTTGAGTAGTAGTGAAATTGCCATTAGAATTAAGGGGTCAGAAACGGTTATTAACAACTTTTTATCAAAGACGGAAGAATATGGAGCCAGGAAAAGAGCCAGAAGAAGCAAGAAATTAAGTGACAGTGCTGTCAGAGTGATAAAAAAAGATGCAAGTCACATCGTGTTCCAAGATTCAGGCAACTCTGGAATTGGGTGTTTCACGCTGGACGGTTTGGAGAGAACTTGATAGATCGTCTGAGTTCAGTTATGGCAAGCTTATGAACGCTCTGTTTGACCGAGTACCATATGTCAGAGCGCTCCAATTGGGCCAAAGCTCATATGACCTGGAACAAGCAATGGAAAGGTGTCGCATTTTCAGATGAAAGAAAATTAATTTGGACGGCCCGGATGGGTTATCTTATAATTGGCATGACTTTAGAAAAGAGAAGTTGGTCTTTTCCCAGGAGGATGGAGTGTTAGGATTTGTACGGCATTCGGACTCAAACGCATAACCCCAATTGTCAATTTCATTGACACAAGACTTCATGCTTTGGGTTATCAGAATTTGTCTACTGCTTTCTTGCTTTATGGAAGAAAAATTGGTATTAGAAATTGGCTGTTTCTGTAAGACAATGCTCCTATTCACAAAGCCAAGTCAAATATGGAGTGGTTTCAAGCTAACCGAATCAATGTTATGGATTGGCCCACCAGATCACCCAATCTCAATCCTATCGAGAAACTTTGGGGGATATTGGTTGGACGAGTATACAAGAATGGTCATCAATTTAATAACAAGGAAGACCCCAAAAGTGAAATTATTAAAGTCTGAGATTCAATTAACCAAAACTATATTCAGAAGTTAATCTATTCTATAAAAAATAGTGTTCGAATCATGGAAAAGTTTTTAGTGTTTGTCACTTTTGTAATAATGACCTTATAAATATGCACCAATCGTTTTTAGAGTTTTTGAGTAATTTTACAGTAACTAATTTTCTACTAATATAAATTATTTGAAACCCTCACGTTATGCACTACCATGTATGTTTATATACACACACACACACACACACACACACACAGTGTGGTGCATAATGTGAGGGTTTCAAATAAAATTAATTTTATTAAATGAAGTCATATATATATTTGTCATCCACAGACAGACTGTTTCACAGCTCTTCAGTGTGGCTAGACGTCCGGTTGCCTCTAGCTAGGATCGAAACCCCACTGAATTGGCGTCAGTCGGAACATCTACCACTAAGCCGTCGGCGCACGACAGGGATGAAGGTGAATTTTAGCGTGTTTATTTTTAGATTTAGATAAACACACAGTGACTGACAATGTCAAACCATGATAATTTACCTTTGTTAGTCAAGTGAGGTGGCAGGAGACGTCAAAGATGTCAAAGCGACGTCTGCCTCCTACGACAACTGAGCTATAACTGTGACACACCGCGTGCTACACACGCTCACTTAGTTAGGGGGTGTAGTGGATGATGAGCAAAGAAACAAATTGCCATCTAGGAATTATGAGTACTTTCAAATTTCGTGGGTATCCAAACGCACCATATGACTAAAGCAGGGTTACAATTTTGGTTGCAATTATTTTTCGGTTTGCCACCTTTGTTTCCTGTCTCCAGTTGAAACCACGGGTAGAAAACTTTCTTTCTTTCTTCTTTTTTAATAACAAATTAATTCTTAATACTGTTTTATTACTTTGACCTACGACACCAAATCTTGGTTGGGCATATCCACCAACAACAGATAATTATTTTGCTTTCGTAGAGAAAGCAGCTCTGCGCCAGATTGGTAAAATGTCGTCTGTCCCGAAAATACATTAAATTTATTCATGCGGACATTCATCATTAACTTAACGTTTATGGAGACCAAACGGTGGAAATGAGCACAGGCAGTGGGCAATGAGTTACAGACAGTGGTGACAATAAAAAGAAGGGTGTTCGAATTCCGGTCGAGTTCGTTACATTCACTTGCGTGCAAATACCCCTGGAAACTGTATGAACCCGTTTATTCTTCCCCTCTATGGGTTAAATAGTAGGACGTGTATCTGAAATAATCTTCGTTATCTCTGAAAGTGTTAATACAGTATTCACTCGCAAGAAAAATATTCTTATAGTTAAATGTAAATATGTTTCAGGTTTAAATATCAGACAAACGGTTGATAAACCGTAAAAAACAAATAAAGAAATTCAACTCTAAAATGTTTTTCTCTCATGTACCCTTTTTTATTTTCTTTATCACTCTCTCTTTTACCTGGCAAGTACCTTCACCGTTTTAATGTTTAACTAGAAAGATGCAACCGCCACTTCTCCTCCAACAGTTTCTTTTCTCCCCCGTGAAACGCCCGTCGGATTACTTGCTTCCCTGATAACTACAATCTTCAAAAATTTAAATGCGACGTCTTCTTGAAACCTGTTCCTTTATTGTCCTATCCACACCTGTCGTCATTAAATTCTTCTAAGTCTCTTTTACTCCCTGTAACACCTACTGCGTCCTAGGGGCATTATCGCCTTGTTGGTTTGAAATGATTAAAACGAAATCTTAGAATATCAAGTATTTTCCATATTACGAATTATAGAATATATTTTAATTGAGCTTAATAATTTGGGGGTGACCTGATTTGATATTGCCCGGGTTTCTTCAAAAATTGATTTTGTTAGATAAAGAAATTTTAATTAAAGCTGTTCAGTTTTTTTTTAATTCTTATTTCCTTATCATCAGAATAAAAAGTTATTAATTTCTCTTACTAAAAAAAAAAAAAAATTATTAAAATAATGGAAACAGCTTTTTTTCTTCTTGGGACAGTAAATTTCGTTTCAAATATTTCTATTAAAAAAAAATTAGGATTTTTAAAAAGCATTCAATAAATCTGTTAATTTCCTTTTAACTCAGAGTAGAAAATGTTTAGATTTTATGAACTAGTTCTTTTTCAAATGTTCCTATTTTAGCGTTGTTAGGGATGAAGTGAATCAAAGGCAGAGCCTATACCGGATAAAGAGTGGGAGTCGAAATGTTAAAAACAAAACAGTCACTACGCAGCAGGCTACTCGCATTAGTTCCGGTTAAAGGATATATTGAAATCATAATTCATCATTCAATATTTTTCAGCCAACCATAATCGTTTCTGAATATATCTTTTCTGGGCCACCTGGAACTGATAAATTCAAGCAAAAGCAATATTTAACTTTGCGGTGATCCGAGGGCAACAGAGTGCAGTATTGGCATAAAAAAATATACGACAGATGTTAAACTTCAAAGTAACTTTACTGTATCACTTTTATATCAGCCTTTCTATCTGACATATAAATACAAGTGACTACTTCGATTTTTTTTTCTGTCGATTTTCTGGAGGAGTACGCTTTTTCGCACAAGCTTCCCAAGTCGCCGCCGCCGCTCGCGAGTATGGTCTCTAGGGACGTTCTTTCAGACACTCTCCTCCCGGACAAACCTCTTGATTCGCTTTCTCGCCGCCTCTATCTGCTTTAGATCTAACCCTTTACCGTTCGCCGCAAAAGTCGTTGAGGGACATCGTCTTTCGATGGGCAGAAGTGAAGACACCACTCACTCGATGGTTTTTCTTCGGGTACCGCATATCCTACTGAAGAGTCGTTCGACACCTTTTGTTCATCTTCCGTCGCCGGTTGATGGAACTGAGGTCGGATTTCGATTTTCTGGTAGCATTTTTGTTTCTTTAATCCATTTATTAGTTGCTGTACATATATTTCAACATTTCTTAATCAGGTTGGGATCTGAAGAGCTAGGAATGATAACCGGTTAGACCCTTTTTGCTTGTGTTTTGTCATATTCAAGATTCATCGTTTTAGGTGAGTAATAATTTGTTTACTTTTTATTTCTCTCCCTCCCATTTTAACGTTTGTGCCTATATGTAACGAGTGTAACATCAAAATTGTCGAAATCGTGTTACAGTATAATTGTCCCTCCCATATCATGTTTTTCAAAAGTCATTAAAATAAATGTTATGGGTCCTTACCTATAACTACAGAATGAACTCTTCCTAACACTATGTAAACTACGCCTCTCAAGAGAGAGAGACGAATCGAGTCGAGCCGATAGTAGTTCACTCCAAACCAGACTGACAGTCATACTAACACCTTCCACATCTTGTATTATTATTCCGTGTAATATATCTTCGTTATTTCTACTCTTGTGTTCGTGTTGTTCGTTCTTGGTCCTAACCTGGACCATAACACTTTCTTTCTTTCTTTCTTTCTTTCTTTCTTTCTTTCTTTCTTTCTTTCTTTCTTTCTTTCTGTTATGGGTCCTTACCTATAACTAAGGAATGAACTCTTCCTAACACTATGTATACTATGCCTCTCAAGAGAGAGGGACGAATCGAGTCGGGCCAATAGTAGTTCACTCCAAACCAGATTGACCATCATACTTTTTTCCGGGTTTTCAGATAGACATTTAGATAACATTTCTTGTAAGAACCACAGAAAAACCCTTTAAGTTATTCAGCTAGAAAGAAAACAGGTAAAAATCGTTTTGTGTCAGCCCCACTATCTTCTCAAATGAGAAATGGTGAGAGGAAGATGATCATTCAGGACTTCCGTAAGGGTACCAACATTCATACTCTTGCTTCCATCTTCAAATTCAATTCAAGAACCATTAAAACAACAGTGAAAAAGTTGAAAAAAAAGAGGGGACAGTACAGAGGAATACTGGATCAGGAGATCAAAGCAGAAAGAGGGACCAACATTTCAACTTCGAGCTAAAGAGATCAATTAGAAATTTCATATGACGTTGTTTACGTAAGAGAGAAGTTTCGTCTATGACATACCAAATAATTGTTAAAAAAAAAAGAAAATGGTTTCTTAAGTGAAACATGTGATGCACCTTGTTACTCAAGGATAGAAAATTAGAAAGTTAGAGAAGGCGAAGATCATCTAGAATAAGTTGGAAAATGATCCTGGAATATAGATATCTCTCTCTCTCTCTCTCTCTCTCTCTCTCTATATATATATATATATATATATATATATATATATATATGAACTTTATTTCAATCCTTCATGATCTTCCATGGGCATGTTATTTTCGTTTGTGATCGATTTCATCACGATTCTTCTGTTAAGCTTGGACAGCAATTATACATTCTTATTGCTCAAAGTAGAGTACAATAGTGCTATAAAACCTCGGAGAATTCCAGTAAGATATCTTTAATCATTTCTAAAATACAACCGTTCAGAGCTTAATCTAAGAATTGAAAAATTTGGCTTTTACAAATGTTTTTAAATGTTGGTTGTTTATATGTGAGTCTATTATCATTTTTTCTATGTTCATGACTAAGGAGGTAGGGATAATGCATAACGTCTCGGATTGAGGAATTGGAGAGCCGAGTTCGAATTCCACTCGAATCCATTACATCCACTTACTTACTCGTACCCTGGGGAAATGTATGAATCCTCTTCTTCTCCCTCCAGCTATGGGTTAATAGCAGGACAGACCGGCTTCTATTGCCTTGGATGGCAACTGGTCTACCGCAGAAAGAAATGGTAACCTACTGCGGGAAAAATCAGTCATGTATCGAAATATACAGGATCATCTAAGCGTGTATCACGCATGGTACTTAACTGACTGATGTTCAGGAAGAGGTAAATTTTGGTGGTTTAGATTTGAGAAAATTAATATTAATGTTGAACTTTATAATTAATTATTTACTTCGTGGTGAAATGTTTCTTTTTTTAGTTTTAGATTTCTGTCTATAAATAATTATTCCGGAATAGGGAAATATTGTTTGTCTATATTGAGTCTACAATAATTTACTTGGCTTGGGTATGAGTAAATATTTTATATGTATATATATATATATATATATATATATATATATATATATATATATATATATATATATATATATATAAACGACAATATTTGCGTATACGCCGAATAGATGAATCTTATTAGACTCAAATATAAAGAACCATTAATTACATATCCTCAAACCAAGTAAATAATCACAGAGGCATATATATATATATATATATATATATATATGTATTTATGTATGTATAATATTATATACATTTATATATATATATATTTGCCTCTGATTATTTACTTGATTTGAGCATATGTAATTAATAATTCTTTATATTTGCGTAACAGGATTCATCTATTCGGCGTATAGCCAATTATTCTTATTTATATTTGAGTCTCACAGGATTTAATTATTCGGCGTATAGGCAAATATTTTCGTTTATATTTGAGTCTAACAGGATTCATTTATTCGGCGTATAGGCAAATATTGTCGTTTATATTTGAGTCTAACAGGATTCATTTATTCGGCGTATAGGTAAATATTGTCGTTTATATTTGAGTCTAACAGGATTCATTTATTCGGCGTATAGGCAAATATTGTCCTTTATATTTGAGTCTATAATGCCCGCGTCGCCAAAATAATACGGTGAAGATAATGTGCCACTTTTCTATCATATGTTTTTATGTTTTAAATTAATAGATAATTAGAAAAAATAACACGTACTAAAGAATAATGTACATTAAAGTGTTTAATAACGAATAATAATGCACATTAAAATGTTTAATAACGAATAATTTCAACGTAAGCGCCTTCATTATCAGAATAGCTGATTCAGTTTGAATATTAATCACGCAGATCGAACACTCTAGCCTGAAAATCTGCGATTAAAATTCAGCTAATATCTACATGTCAGGCTGTGGACATATTGATGTACTCCAGGGGCAGTTCAGGTCAGAGCAGATCAGGTCAGGTTGCTAAGGGAAATAAGTTTGGCGAATTCGCTAAATCATTTCGTTCAATCACTTCGACGTCTCGCATCATGACGAGGTAAGCAGACATCTATAGCTTATCAAATCCCGACACGAAACGCAGGGGGTGGGGTACTTTCATGCTTTTTCTTTCCGGTGATTATGCTATATCACCAACTGAAAAACGCATACTCTTGTCTACTCACGCAACAATTTGTATATGTTGATGGCCTGGGTCTGATAAAAAACAAACTACAACATATATCAATTCAGCATTTAATCTCCTACGAAACTGTGTCCTTTTGAAGTCACAGACTGATCAGTATCAGGGATGAAGCGTTTTGAAATATAAAAGTATACGGAGTTCAACACTGAATGGCAACGATCTGTTTGATGGTTTAATGTTTAACTGCAATTTTCATGGCAAGGGGCATTGAGGGGTGGATTAGCTATATAAATGTAATGGTCAGTTGGGAATATATATATATATATATATATATATATATATATATATATATATATATATATGTGTGTGTGTGTGTGTGTGTGTGTGTGTGTTTTAATCACTTATGTATACTACACCTCTCAAGAGAGAAGGACGAATCGAGTCGAGCCGATAGTAGTTCACTCCAAACCAGACTGACAGTCATACTAACACCTTCCACATCTTGTATTATTATTCCGTGTAATATATCTTCGTTATTTCTACTCTTGTGTTCGTGTTGTTCTTCCTTGGTCCTAACCTGGACCATAACAAGAATGAAACAAAAATCTTAAAATAACCTTACGTTCATTTGGTAATATGATGAGGCTTTTTTTCAGGAAGGAAATCGAAGAAACATCTCGTCTCACATGGTGCAGAGCAATTTTTCCTCTGTGTTATCCACAAGTTTCCGTTTCAATTTTCTGGTCGACACCAATACTTCGGAACCATTTCCTACTGTCCGTTCAATTTCATTCAAGTCCTCCTCGATTTCTATCAATGATCGATCTCATTGCAAATAGAATTAAACTAGGCTCGTTATTTTGGAAAAATCAATATTCTCATCAGTAACGACCGTTGATCTTTCAAGTATGTCTACGTTGGGATTTCGGTTTACAAATTTAATTCCGTCTGTTTCAGTAATTTTTTATCCGACTTGGTCAGTTTAAAGTTATAAAAGGTAGGTCACCAGGTACTTTTTTGTCCCATTTTTTAAAAATATTTCTTGTGTCAAATTCCCGAAATCCACGTCCTACATTATGAACCTTCACCGGCCCCATTTTTATTCTGAGCATAAGTAATACATTAAGTTAACCATTTTCCATAATACTTGTTCGTAGTTTACAAGCTAGCGACACCATTACCAGCAACGCGTGTAACACAAGCGATTCCATTACTAGCAACACGTATTACGTAAGTATCACTTTTACCAGGAAAGATTATACACACAAGCGATTCCATTAACAGCAAAGCGTGTAGCACAAGCGATTCCATTACGAGCAAAGCGTAATGAACAAGCGATTCCATTACTAGCAAAGCGTGTAGAACAAGCAATTCCATTACTAGCAAAGCGTGTAGAACAAGGAATTTTATTACTAGCAAAGCGTGTAGCTCAAGCGATTCCATTACTAGCAAAGCGTGTAGAACAAGCGATTCCATTACTAGCAAAGCGTGTAGAACAAGCGATTCCATTACTAGCAAAGCGTGTAGCAAAAGCGATTCCATTACTAGCAAAGCGTGTAGAACAAGCAATTCTATTACTAGCAAAGCGTGTAGAACAAGCGATTCCATTTCGAGCAAAGCGTGTAGAACAAGCGATTCCATTTCGAGCAAAGCGTGTAGCACAAGCGATTCCATTACAATCAAAGCGTGTAGCGCAAGCGATTCCATTACAAGCAAAGCGTGTAGCACAAGCGATTCCATTACAAGCAAAGCGTGTAGCACAAGCGATTCCATTACTAGCAGAGCGTGTAGAACAAGGAATTTTATTAATATAAAGCGTGTAGCTCAAGTGATTCTATTACTAGCAAAGCGTGTAGAACAAGCGATTCCATTTCGAGCAAAGCGTGTAGCACAAACGATTCCATTACTAGCAAAGCGTAATGAACAAGCGATTCTATTACTGGCAAAGCGTGTAACACAAGCGATTCCATTACTATCCCTTTCACCACGTTGAACGCTACCCAACGTAATATTTTATTGATTTGAAATTACCTTGGTGTGATAAGGACAGTTCGCAAATTGGGAGAACACATCTTCCTTGCGTTCTGTCCACCTATGAAGCCAAAGACTGGATTGGCCATCATTTTGTGGAATGGACTAAAGCAACAAGTCTAATAATTTGTTACTCCGAACACCGCAAGGAATGATAAGGTCTATTCTAAAAACTGACAGGATACATCTTCCCTTATATTGTTAAGCCGGTGAATGACAAGGAATATTTCGGCCAGGACGTTCTGACAACGATGATAGCAGTATAGAGATATAAATTTGATATTATTCATGTAATGGTAAGGAGTATTGTGAAAGAACACAATGTTTTTAGACTAACGCCCACTCAATATAAGGCTTGGGATTAAATCAAGGTAGTATGTTATTTTACGAGCATAACGAAAGGCAACAAGTAAAGTTTATGGGGTTTGGCAAATAAGATAACAGTTAAACATTACACTTGAAGGGGACAAAATCGTAGTGATTAGAAAAACACCCTGGCGGGAGTCTGTTCGACAAAGCATCCGTTCTTGTGAAGAAGCTGACCATATGGAACTTTCTTCTTACTAGTGGAATACTAACAGGATGGGGATAATTAAACCTTGTGTACATGACAGGGAGGGTCCCACCTGTATATTTTGTTGACCTGAATCAATATATCGGCCTCCACGTTGTGGCAACAATGAAAGCAACACAATGAAATAGTTTAAACATAAGTTGGAATAAGAAAGAATATTTATTTAATTGGAAATCTATGTTTATTTTAACTGTGTCTAAAATTGATCTTCATTTCCTCATCAAGGATGTTGTAAGTTTCATAGTGGACGGAAATTGCAGCACAGAAAATCTATTTTTATAGCGAAATGTGCCTTCCAAAAGATAAGTATATTATTAAGAAACAAAAAAAACTGCATTAGAAACAACGAGAAGAGGACTGAACTGTTATGTAATAGCAGTGTACCTATATAGCAATGAATTCTTGAGAATCACATCACAGTTTATGAAGAGACTTCAAGCAACAGAAAAGTGGTTCTACAGGACCATGATGAGGATACCATGGACCGAACAATTGAGCAACAGCGATGTTTTAGCGAAAAGGGAAACAAAAAGGACGCTAAAACCTTACCTCAGGAAGATCCAGGTCATATAGTGAGAAAGAGGGCTTGGGAAATTTAATACTCACAAGATGGTTTGAAGGCAACAGGGACAAAGGAAAAGAATTTATAACATACCGAACGAGTTTAAGGGAATAGGATTACGGAGAAAGATTTAGAGAGATTAAAAAAAAGGCAAAATTTATTAAGATTGATTCGTTTTCTACGTCTCATAAAGCATTTCCAGGTTATTTACATCCAGAAAATATATTTAGATTGCAAGATTTTTTTTCTCAATATAATAATGATTTAGTGATACAAGTCATACTAATTAACCCGTAGCTGGAGGGAGAAAAGTTGGATTCATATCCTTCACAAGGGTATTTGCACGTAAGTGAATATAACGAACCCAACGGGAATTGGAACTCGAAACTCCGATTAACAATACCACGCCATAATCTATTACACCACCCGCACATTCAAGCTTACAACATCTGGTATCCCCAAACGGTCACCCCTGTAGCTACTGACCCAGCTCGTTGTTACTTAACTTCGGTGATTATAAGGGAACCGGTGATTTAACGTGATGTGAATGTAAACCCGATTTTTTAAGAGTTAAATGTATAAGATGTTGTTGCGAGCCGTGATCGTCAACAGTACATAGAAGTAGAAATAGAAAGGCAGTAACCTTGCATCGAAATGAAATTTCAATGTTGGAGTTTTTAAATCCAAGCCGTAACCCCTCAGGCTTTCCTGCTAGTTCTTGCAAACGAGAAATGAAAAATATATCAATACAAAACAATATCGAAACGTATATCGATTATAATGCCCTCATGTCGGTCCATTCGTTTTTAAGAATTTTCATTCATTTCTTTCATGCAATTCTCTAATTCGTTACCATATTTTTTGCTTCCTTTCGACTTATTTTCGAGCCATTTTCTTTTCCATTCTCTACCTTGTGATACCACTTTATTAAGCCATACATTTTTTTCTTGATTACCTTTCTTCCCCATTGAGAAGGTTGACAAAACTGACAAAAAAAAAAAAAACTCACGAAGCGTGCTTACCTCCCTTGCATTTTGCCTATTTATCCTACAGAACCTGATTTCCCCATTCGGTCGCCATGTTAAATTTGATATCTTTCCCGCCAATTTTTCTAATTTCTTTCTCTTTTTTTTTATTCATCATTCGTTTTTCTTTTTCTTTCCTCATACTTTTTTCTTTACATTTTCTTTCTTTTTTGCTTATTTTTTTCTTACTCACTTTCGTCATTCGTTGACATGTTATGTATTTTCTATCTTTCTTTATTTTTCTTATTTTTCTTCGTTCATCTCTCATCTGGATGTGCAGGTAATCTTATGATTAGAAGCTCAGAATAAGAACTCGACAAGCCGTACAAGTTCGAATTCCAGTCGAGGTTGTTTAAAATCTCTTAAGTACAAATAACGTACACATATCTAGGAATCCATCTCCCTCCGACCCCCAATGGGGATTAAATAGTAAGATAGACTGGACTCTCTAGCAGTTGCTAACATGTATGACAGAAAAAAAGTACCAGGCATGAAAGCTCATTAGACCAAGTTCAGACTCATTGTCTTCTCACTCCTTGGAAGAATTCTTCCCTGACTGATTATGTCTTCAGGAGTGTATTCATCACGCTTGGGATCGTGAGACTATTTAAGCCATAGTTGGGGGGTTTCAATTTGGAGATGCTCCTTTCCGGTTGTCGCCCTAAGATCTACGACAAAGTCTGTCTCGTTAGTCATCCATAGCTGGGTGTGGGGAGAAAAGATGCATTCGTATTTTTGCGAAGTGTATTTGCACATAAGTGAATGCAACGAGCTCGACTAGAATTCGGACTCGGCTCTTCAATTCCTCCATCCGGGCGACTATACATTACAGCACCGTGTAGGGGTCGGCAACCTTTTACTAAATATGTGCCGACTTAGGGTTTTAAAATAATTCAGTGTGCCAACAACATACGTATTTTTATACAATTAAAGGTCGGTATACCTGTGCTACGATATATATTTTATATAGTAATATACAGTATATATACTTTATTATATATTCAAATTGAAACAGCTAAATATCATCTTTGTGTTGTAGCTGTTATTGGTTCGAACTTTGTGATGTTATTTGCGGCTGCGTGCCATTGGAAATTGCTTTGCGAGTCACGTGTGGCACTCGTGCCGTGGGTTGCCGGCGACTGCTCTATAGTATAGGAGAACTCTGAATTCAAAAGAATTCGTGCCGAATGTAATGCACTTGCTTTAACTGTAACTAAGGTCCAATTAGCAATAAATCAGAGGTTGACACCGGGCGTGTTGAAGAAACACGAATATGCCAACGTAGACGGACCTGCTTGGATGTGGGCAGGCATGCTGAAAATGAGTAATCACATGGATTTGCAGTTGAAACATTTGATGGTGATCTCTTTTGATTTGTTTTTTGTTATTTATTTATTTTTGCTTTCTTTTCTTTTGTTTCTTTTCTTTTTTTATGTATTTCGTTACATCTCGTAGAGCACTTATCCACCCAACCCCAGTTACGTCTTGCGACCTGTCAGTCAAGAAGCATCTCCGCGAGGCCGTCTGTTAGTATCATTCCCGGGGATGATATCCATCGCCGGCGTGCTCGGCCTGTCGCATTTGGTCTTCTCCAGCGGTCACCCATCTGCGTACTGACAAGTTTCAATGTTGCATAACTTCTGTGATCCGGGCGTGAAGCAATGTCTCAAGAGAGATATTGCCGTAATAGTGGTTTTTAGAAGTCTATTCGACGGTATTTATAACCGTAAATCGTTAATTCAGTCAGAAATGTGACAGGACCCTCGATCAGAAAAGGGCTCAAAATGTC
Organism: Acanthosepion esculentum; assembly: GCA_964036315.1. NCBI lineage: Eukaryota > Metazoa > Mollusca > Cephalopoda > Sepiida > Sepiidae > Acanthosepion > Acanthosepion esculentum. Next base: position 2,889,524 of record OZ038515.1, on the reverse strand, counting down.
CTCGCCATACGGGATGACGGTAGAGGTCTGTTTTTACCAGAAGAGGGGCTATGATTTAAAAGGTTTGCTAAGGCCGAATGAAGAATATTTTTTTATTATTGTTCACTTAATACAATTAATATAATCAATGTAGAAGGTTACTGAATGGGGATGTTGTAAGGGCGTATCGGGAATGAGCAAGGGTGGTATATTATGAGGATATGTAGGATAGATAATAGTTTTTCCTCGACTTGAACAGGCAATGTTTGTAGGGATCAGGGAAACAAACACTTCGGATTTCGCTCTACATTACAACAGATCTGGGGAAGAAGCTGTCTGAGTGGGACTCACACCTTATAATAAAAGTGACACTTAGTAATGTCCTGGTATCGCATGTTTAAAACAATTTTAGGCTCAATAAATGAATTAAAAGAAAACTAATGAACACGTGGGTTCAAAGGGTTTTCTTTCACTCGATCTCCGTTGATGCCGAGCCCATCGCTTCCTTGAAAAGGCAAAGAAGTAATAATAGACTTAATTATTATGATGTCTGCCATAATCCGAGATTTATAACTTCTTTCCAGGAGATGAATTCTTCGGTTTTTCTAACTGCCACGAATTCTGGAAAGACCCTTTATCTTTAAGTACAGTTAGGACTAATATTCTTATGTAGGTCACTTTTATAACCTATTTTCAGTCGATACATTCTTCGGCCTCCATTATTGTGCGGAATTCTAAAAAAGGCACCCTATCATCGTTCCACTTGTTCATATCCTGCATTTATAAGTTACTTTCTGCCGATTACTCCTTCAGCCATACTTGTTGCTGAAAGATGTTCTTTGTCATCATTCATGTGTTGTTTGAATTTATATTCTTACCCGATTCTGGTAATCGGCGGAAAATAACTCAGAAATCCAGAATATGGACACGTGGAACGATGATAGAGCGTCTTTTTCTAGAATTCCGGACAATAATGAAGGCCGAAGAATGTATCGACCGAAAAGAAGTTATAAAACTGACATCCAAAGAATATTAGTCCTAATTGTACTTAAAATAAAGATAAAGGCTCTTTCCAGATTCTGGTTTATTTCGTTTCAGCCGATGCATACTACCTCCTTCATTATTAACCGGATTTTTAAAAATAATTCTTTATCGCAAATGCACGGAAGTAACAATGCCATATCTGGTCTGGTGCTACCACTGCATACCTCAAGATTCTTCACAAAATTTAAAGAAGGGTTGGTAATATGATCGATTTATGACCAGATATTTCGACTTCACTCCCTTTCTCACTGACGTGATGTGGCCCCACCTTTGTTTTTTTTTCTACAAATATTTTCATGATAATTGTTCTAGCGAGCTGTTCTATTCAGTATCTCGACTGCATCAACTTAAGCGTGTTACCAGATTGGCAATTAGGTCTCACTGTTTTAATGTTGAACTAGCTAGATATAGCCGCCAGTTCTATTTTAACAGTTTCTTTTCTCGGACTTCTTGCCTGTTGAACTCCTTTTCAGTTTCTTGCTTCTCTGCCATCTGTAATCTTCAAAAATGTAAAGGCAGTGCCGATCGCTATCTATTGTCTTTCTGAAACATTTTCCTTTATTGTCCCTTTCCGCCCTTCTTCTCACAAACGTCTACTCATTCTCTTTCACTATTTGGATCCACCTTCGTGCTAACGGCATTATAATCTTGCTAGAGTTGATTAATAAATAAATAATAATAGATTTAATAATTATTATTTCCACCATATTTACGGATTATCACCCAATCCCAAGTTATTTAATCCTGGGTTCTGTCAGATTTGGAAAGAGAACTCCGTAAAGGCGGAGCAGGCTAAAATACAGAGGTACGAAGACCTAGCTGGAGAAATCAGAGAAATATACCAACTAGCAAATCAAGTGTCCATTTTTTATTATTGGTGCTAACGGGACTATTTCCAGGACTACGCAGGACACGTTGGGGATACTTGGAGTCATTCGTTGTGCGCTGATAGAAGTACTGCTTGGAATAGCTAAAAGTGATGTGTACAGAGTGCGATGAGTAAATTGTCGCCATTTCATATTTTTTCGCGCATGCGCGTTGTTTGTTTTTGATTTTTTCGACAGTATACTAGGGTCAATTCGGTACTGTTCGTGAGAAAAAGAGCACCATGACGCAATTCACACTGCCAGAAATTGGAAACGGTATACTATACTCCTTGGCATTCGCGCCGGAAGATCCAATACAAATATTGTTTTCGGGTGTCCATCTGAGGATAGTGAAAAGAAAAGAGTTGGATGAGTCTCATGGTGATTATGAATGTGTTTTGAGTTATCACAAGTAATGGCGACGTTATGCTTCCACTTAACTTCCCCCAGGGCCTCAAACTCCACACGGAGGCCTACATCAAGTGCCTTGAGAAAGCAGTTCTTCCCTGGTTCAAGAGGATGGCTGATGGAAGACCTTATGTCTGGCACCATGAATTTGAACCATGCCACACAAGCAGGAGAACTCAGTCATGGTTGTCAAACAATTTCTGCGACCATATTACCCCTTAAATCTTGCCACCTAACTCCCCAGACTGCAAACACCTTGATATGCGGGGCGCAGTTGAGCGAGAGACCAACAAAACTCCTTTTAACTTTAAAAAGACTTCTTCAACTAAAGATGAACTAAAGTCAAGGATTATGGTAGCATTCACCAGCCTAAACAAGGAAACCGTATAGAAGAGATGCAGGAGATTCCGAAGTTGTCTGGTGACCGTCGTTGGAGCCAATGGCGATTTTATAGAATAAATCTACACTTTAGTATTTCAAGATATTTGTGTGTAATTTTGGTAAATATAACTATTAAAATGAGATGTCAGTTTTTTTTTCATTTTTGCGTCATTTAGACGACAACTTATTCATCTCAACCTATATATATATAAAAGAGATGTCAGTGTCATTTTCATGTTTGTGTCATTTAGACGACAATTTATCCCTCGCACCCTGTAGCTTAGCTGCCGGTAAAAGCTCATACCGGTTCTCCGTCACCCGGCCGAAATATTTAAGTCCCTGAGGAAATTTCAAATCAAATCGTAATAATTAGTTTTAACCAATAAAAATTTTCCCAGTTTTCCTATTTGAATTTTCTGATGAATTTTAATTCTTCAGTTAATGTTCGAAAAAGCCGATGGCGAGTTGCCCGACATTAAAATATTCGTAAAAATTTGCTTATCGCATCGTTAATTATTTGGGCTTAACAACTTTTACAAAATATTGCATTAATAGCCAAAAACAGGAATGCTCGTTGTCATTCTAAGAAGTAAGGGGGTACAAATGAAACGATTTGAAACTGACAACTTTTGCCATGTCGCTGAAACAGACATTAAAAATATCTTTCTTTTTCATTTCTTTCTTTCTTTCTTTCTTTCTTTCTTTGGTTCCTTCCTGAATCTTCTTTTTTGTTGTTTCTTCTTGTTTTCTTTCTTTCGTTCTTTTTTTCCTTCCTTTCTTTCTTTCTTTCTTTCGTTCCTTCCTGAATCTTATTTTTGTTGTTTCTTCTTGTTTTCTTTCTTTCAATGCTTTCTTTCTTTCTTTCTTTCAATGCTTCCTTTCTTTCTTTCTTTTTCTCACTGAAACGAAATACTGTCTCTGATATGTCTTTCCTCTGATGAAAACGGAAGAAACCATTATATATGAGGTATTGACAGGGCGTAAAGGTCGTACTAAATAAGAGAAGGGGAATAATAATAATAACAATAATAATAATAATAATAATAATCATAATCATAATTATCATCATCATCATCATCGGCAAAATACTTAAAAAAGAAACCAAAGGCAATCGACCAGGCACGGAAACGTTAGCAAGATAAGCCGCTTCATGGTCAATACTCTGTCCGTAACAAACACTCTGAGGTAGACAGAGCCTATCAGTGGCTAGGTAATGCAGGGTTAAAAGCTGAAATTGGAGCTTTATTCTTGCTGCACAAGACCAATACTTGCTATCTAGAAATTATCAAGCACACAAAGTGAAAAAATGTTTCAGTCCAAAATGCAGATTCTGTGATAAATAACCAGAAACAAGTGACCATCTTTTATCAGGTTTCGTGGTATTAGCTGCCGCTGAATATAAAACCCGGCCTGACAGAATGGACTAATATGTGCCCTGGAAAATATTCAACTTTTAGGGAAAGGAAACTGCAAGGAATTGGTATGAATACCACCCAAACATGATTACGGAGGAAGAACTTGTGGCAATTTTATGGGACTTCACAATGCACAAAGACAAAACAATCAAAGTTAAACGCCCAGACATCGTGATCAGAGTCCGCAACGACAAAAAGTGCCTCCTTATTGATATGGCAGTCCCTGCAGACTGCAATGTATCTTCGAAGATCTTAAAAAAACTATCAAAACACAAGGACCTTGAAATCGAAATCTCAAAAATGTGCTTTATGAGAACATCTAAAATTCTAGTTGTAGTTGGAGCCTTCGCATTGATTAGAAAAGATTCCAGTAGACTCATTGAATGGATTCCTAGAAGTGCATGCCTTAAAGAAAAAAAAATGTTCTCACGAATACAGCCCACACCTTACGAAGGGCTTTATCTATGTAAGATATATTTGATTTTTTTTTTTTTCGAAATTGTTTTGGAAAATGTCATGATGGCCTTTCTGATTGGGACCCGAAAAGAAACGTGCACACACCAGAAATCAAAGGGAATAAATGAATAATAATAAAACGTATAAAATCTTTCACACATCTATTTTCGGGAAGACTAGATTTACGAAACCATTATAAATATATGGCATCGCTTATAAGATGCATAGCTGTTCACTCGTATTCGAGGATACCCGTCTACTAGGGCGGTTAGTCAATCCCTATTGCAGACGCTTGCTCAGGCGCATTTGTTTTTATTCAACACCCACAGAGCCAACCTGTGGTTTATACTGCAACTATGCTGAGCAGACATTAGTTACAGTTACGGGGAGATAGCGTGTTATCTAGCGTGACAAACAATTTGAACAAGGCCTCAGCCATGATGAGTTGTGACTTCCTGCTAGCACAGATATGGGCGGCACCCAAGAATTCCGTCTACCAAATTTCACTCACAAGACTTGTGCCAACCCTTGGTATGGTTTTCAGCCACTTTTCCAAGGTGCCGTACGTTGGAATCGACTCCTCCACCATCCACCATGGTGAGATTCGAACCCGGGTCTCATGGGCAGATTGCGAACGTTCCTCATAAAAACTCTATCTTGCCTAAAATTTACTCTAAAATTGTCTTTCCTTTCGTATATATAAACCTTTATTTTCTGAGATGACGTATTGCAGCCATTTACCCTATTTATATTCTTCGGAATGTTGTTTTCATCTTTACCGTCATGTTCACGACGTTTCGGCGATTGTTCGCTGCGACCTTCTTCAGGTGATGTACGTTGTAATTTCCTACCGAACACTTTCGTTCACCGGGTAGATTGTTCTAGTTACACGCACCATGACTTTTTCTGCATATCTCAGTTTCAGTTATCTCCCTTTTAGTAACTCAAATCTCCTAGTTTTTCTTCCCTTCTGCTGTGGGCAGGTATTGAACTCACAGCATTTTGGGTCAAGATATTGGATTACTTCAACCAACGTTTTTATCCATTTTTCATTTCATTTTCATTTTTTTTCTGCGTCTTTTTCTACCTATAATTGTTTTAAGCATTTCATCCCAAGCAAGGCGGGAGTGCCACGAGCATGCAAGGGGTTACAGAGAGAAAAGGCAGAGGAAAGAAACGGCACGTCTGGGAGAAAGTGACTGTAGACGAGATGCCAGACCAGGACCGATCACATTGCATATCACTGGATATCATTCCTTTATCATTTTCTTTTCCCTTTTTGTTTGTTTGTTTTTTTCTCTTCTTTGTCTTCTTCTTTTTCTGTATTTTTTTTCCATTTTCCCCTTCTACCTCTTCTTTTTTCTTTTTTCTTCTGCTTTTCTTTTTTCTACCATATTCATTTCCTTCTTTGTAATCTTTACATTAACAATTATTTTTCTTTTTATTATCACGTTTTTTTCGCGCATTTATTTCTCCTTATTTTTCTTCATTTTTTCTTTCTTTTATTTCTTTATCTTTCATATCTTCTTCTTTTAGGTTTCTTCTTCGAAGCAGAATTATTTTCCTTATTTTTCCAGTTTTTATCTTTTTCTCTAACCTTTTTCCTTCCTTCACGTTTTCGTTAAGTTCATTCTTTCTTTTTTTTTCATTTCATGTATTTCCTTCTGCCTTCACCTTCGTTCATTTCTTCTCTTTTTAATTTCCTTTCTTTAATGCATTTCCTTCTGAAAGAGATAACAAAGTAACGATTGAAAGAAAATGGAAGAAAAAAAGGGGGCAAAAACAAAAACACAAGAAAAAGAAAAATGAAAAACAATAAACTAAAAGAGATATGGAAAAAAGAATAAAAATGAATGAAAGAATAAGAAAAATGAAAGCGATAAAGAAAAGAAGAACAAAAGAAAAGAAAGAACAAAGAAAGAAAGAAATATATGAAAGAAAGACAGAAAAAAGGAGAAATGAACAATGGAGAAAGCAGAAAGAGATGAATTAAATTCTTGTTCCTTCCTCTTTTTTTTCTTTCTTTCCTTTCATATATTTATTTCTTCCTTCTGCTTTGTCTTTTCCTTTCTTTTGTTCTTCTTTTTCTTTCTTTATCTCTTTCGTTTTTCTTCTTTCTATATTTTGCATTTATTTTTATTCCTTTTTCGATATCTCTTAGTTTAATATTTTCTATTTTTATTTTTCTTGTGTTTTTGTTTTTTTTTCCTTTTTTTTCCTTATTTTCTTTCAATCTTTACTTTATTTGGTATCTTTCTTTCTTTTTCATTCATTTCATTAGTGTACCCATAATTTCTTTTCTTTCTTTTTCTCTCTCTCTTCTCATTAATTTATCTCTCGTTATTTTAAGAAACGTTTCTCCTCTTCAGTCTCTTTTTTTTTCATTCATTTCTGCATTACTTCATTATTCTAAAGGCTTTCATACTCATTCTTTTCTTTTCTTTGAAATTTTTTTCTTCTGCATCGTTTTCCTTCCCGCATCCATTTTTCTTCTTGTACAAATTTTCTCTTTCCATGTATTTCCTCCTTTTATAACAACTCTTTTTCATCATACACGACATCCAACTCTTTGCCTCACCCCACACTATATATGCGGGCGGAATATTCTTTAGTTTTTCTTCTTTTCTTTTTTTTTTACCAATCCAAAGTAATTTCCTCCCGGACAAATCATTGGATCAATCAAAATCGTTCGTATTTATTCGGTCCGAAACAGATTTTCCAGGCGTTTGCATACAAAGGCATGCCTTTTACTACAACTTCGTTTTTCGGGCTTCAGTTCCAGTCTGCTTTTATCTGGCCAGTAATCGCGCATGCGCACCTAATTGCCCGCGCATGAACGCATATTGTGCGCGCTTCTAAATATCTTATTTGCATACTCCTGTGCACGTGCTCACGGACACACAAGAACACTGCACTCGCTACTCACACGCTCGCGTAATGAAGTAATAGAGTGCATACTGCGAGTTCAAGAAGGGTTTTTCCTCCGATAAGTTTACATATGCATATCAATATTGTCATATATATATATATATATATATATATATATATATATACTGACTTTCAGAATGCCACAAGGATAGATACCTAGGAATATGTCTGCGTTCCATAAATTGTAGTCATTTACTATTTCTTATTTAATAGGATTGTGAGAATGGTAGTTATTAGTTATGTATCTGTTCATTTATATATCTGGTTATCCGTTTTTCGTTATAGACACACAAAACATACACACACACACACGAGCACACACACAGACTCATATATATATATATGTGTATATATATATATATATATATATATATATATATATATATATATATATATATATATATATATATATATATATATATATGTATATATTTGTGTATTTAGGCAGCAATGCTTCTTTCAGGCACATTTCATTAAAAACGACTGACAAGGTGCTTTTATTTAGTTTTTTATACAATTTCTCATGCGATCTAATAATGTTTTTCTTTTCAGATGATAAATTATATAAAAACTGTCCGAATGTTCTTTTTATCCGATCACTTTCGGCTATACATTTAGCCATTTTCATATATTATATATATATATATATATATATATATATATATATATATATATATATATATATATATATGTATATATGTATATATATATATATATGTATATATATATGTATGTATATATATATATGTATCTGTGTGTGTGTGTGTGTATTTGCGTATTCCTCATTAAATAGGACTGTGTATATATAGATAAAGATATATGTACTTTGTGTATTTGAGAAGCAATAACGCCAACAATAACAGCACACCTGAAAAATCAAAATTACAGAGAACCAATATTGTTTATGAATTCAAATGCCCCTTAAGGAACTCTGTTCCTGATCAAACCAAATCCATCAATAATTATATTGTTCATACAACTACGTGCATATCTAGACGACTTACGTTACACCAAACCGACCATAGCTCAATTAGGACTTAATCAAACAGACACTGAAACGTGACAATCTCCATCCGACACTTACTAGCATGAAATACAAGTGTAATAGGCTCATCAACATGCAAAGAAATACTAAAAATAATGAAAAAACTAATAATAAAAAAGCATTAACCAATACTCAGTAGCATTGACTATGAACACAACCACGATGTGCTGACCGTGTTTGGAAAATAAAACTTTGCTATAACTTTAGACACATAAATAATTCAGTTAAAAACAAAAAAAAAAAAAGTAAATAAATATCGTCCTTGATAATGGCTAAAAATAACCTAAATCGTTTGGATATGCAAAAGTTTTGGGCAGGTGTTACACACTTTGCATCCAGAAAAGAAAAAAGAACACAAGGAAAAAAATAAATAAAAAACTTAATCGCAGTAACATGTCTACCATCTTTAACAAAACTTGTATATTTATATGTTTGGTTTAATAATCTAGACATCTATTTATTTTTCTTTTAATCCACTCAAATTCGCGGATTAATTTGTTAGTGTTGTTATTAAACTGATTAAGAAAGTTACTGTAGTTTTGGTTATTTCTTTAATTTTCCCAACTACTTTCGACCTCATCCAAGATCATCTTCAAGACAAAAAAAATAATGTAATTGATAGTTGTCAATTTGTTTTATAAATGCACATGAAACACACTCCGTTATAGTAATTTTAAAATTTAACATTAAGAATATGTAAAGGAGGTAACTTACACTTATCTATCTATCTATCTATCTATCTATATATATATATATATATATATATATATATATATATATATATATATATATATTACATTTTTCACCCCAAGTAAGGCTGGAAGCCACTAGCACGCAAGGGGTTTGGAGGAAGAGCAGATAGGAATGAAAGGGGAAAGGATGTGGAGAAGGGAAATGGATAGATCAAGGCAACTGGAGATGTCGATTGACGTTACACTTAAATAGTTGGAGATTATATTTGTCAGGGAAACAGGAATAAGGAGGGGAGTTACACAGCTGAGAGGTGCGAGACATGGAGCTATTGGAGTAGAAGAGACGTCTACATCTAACAGTTTCAACGGTGAAGGGGTGGGAACGGGATGCCAGCCTCGTAGGACGCTTAAATTCATGAGGCCTGGGAACCAGCGAAAGCAGCTCATCGGAGCAATTACCGTGAAATTATTTGTAAAAAAGACAGAGCGATGCAACGTCGCGTCTGTGAGAGAGCGACTGCAGACGAGATGGCAGATCAGGGCCAATTATAGTAATCAACCTGCAATTTAAAAAAAAAACTTAAATTTTTGAGTATCTGAAAGTTCTTCACTGCCTTAACCGGGTATTGAACTCACACTCTTTGGGTCCTGTCACTCAAGGACACATGGCACAGTGGATAAAGGCGTTGGTTAGATCCAGTGACAGGACCCCAAAAGTGTGAGTTCAATACCCGGTGAGAACTTGGAGAGGCGAATTAACAAGAGATAACTGATAACTGACATCCATTAAACATGGCACGTGAAACTAGAATAGTCTATCCCAGTGAGCGAAATAAAGGGTTCAATTCCAACCACCTGAAGAAGGCCGGAGCGTACAACGGCCGAAACGTTGTGATAAATATAGCAACAAAGATGAGGACAACAGTCCGAATAATGTAAATAATGTTCCATAATGTTTGTAATTAAGTTCTTGCTACTTTTAGTTGAATATTCGTAATATGTTGATGCTTGTAATTGAGTTTCGGTTGCTTGTAGTTTTCGTAATGTTTATAATTAAGTTTCGTACGTACGTGTATGTGTGAATATGTTTTCATAGCGTCCGCACGCAAGGGGTCGAGACGCGATTTTTTTTTACAGCTACATTTTCGTAAGCGAGTGAAATCAAAAAGAGAAGAACGAACTTGTGTCTGTTTTAATCAACATAATCACGTGATCGGCTCCGAAGAAAGAAGCGGGAATTTTTTGACTTGGACACGCGCTGGACAAAGACTTGAGTGTAGGTGGATTGCAAGGCCCACTTTTGTGTTTACTTGCCAATTAGAAGTTAAAGTCTACTGAGAATATGTATGAAGCTGGAGTAGCTCTGTGATCCGCTTTTTGCTCAGATTTGTACAAAAACGACATTGATAAAACAATTGGAAGCGTGGTGCTATATCAAATAGCAATCCAAAACTGTTTTCTTAAATTCTAACGGAATTTTTTTGTCTTGATACATTATTTAGATGGTGGACGGCACCTTTCGCTAATCCAATGCGTGTTCGGATGACGGTGTCGCATTTCCCATCCTCTGTTAAAAGACTTTTTAGGTATTTAAAGTTCTGGCATCTTGTAGTCCGCATCTTGAGCTTCTTCTCTTACGGATCAACACAGTTGATGGTTAGTCCTTTTATCTCGCTATCCTTTATTAGCTTGTATAGAAGGTCCTGTGGTTTCTGCTATCAACGCTATGTCATCTGTCTACCTTTATTGTTAATATTGAGTATCCCCGGTAAGATGTTCTCGTATGGACTCCGACACTTATTTAGCAATGAATCACTGTAGATATTGGTCATGTTTGAAGAGAAAGGCACATTCTTGTCTTAGGTCCGTTTCTATTTTTGTGTACGTACTCAATTTATCTATTTTTTTTTATCCGTGAAAGCGATTTTCCTTCCTGTATAAGTTCTGGATTATTCCATCATCTTTTTCAAATAGATCGAGTTCCTCTAATAGTTCAAATAGATCTTTATATCATAGGTTGTCAAATGCTTTTGCGCAAACGTTGGTGTTCATAAATTTACATTTCTATCGATTTCTCCGATATCATTCCAGTCATAAATATCCTTCATAAAACCGCACTTTCCTTGCCCTGTTCTCAGTCTAATTCTGCTTTATGGTCTATTGGTTTTATGTAGCTCAGTAGGGTTATTGTTCAACCGGAGCTCGCACCCATCTGCACCTGGTTTCTTAGGTAATGGATCGGATATGTAGTGACTGAAGTCCTCCGATAGGTTACCACTTACAATATATTTCTTGTCGGTCGTATTCAGTGAGATACGTATATTCTTCTATTCTCAAGAGATGGAAGATTATAGCTCTCCTCAACCTCCTTTTTTGTTGTTTATTTATTATTCTTGATTCTTTTAATCCAGCTTATAAACAGAAACAATCTAAGATAGTTACTCGCATTTCTAAATATTTTGTTTCCTGGGCATGACGATATACTATATCCGGCAGTAAGGCCTCAGATCGGAAGACTGGAGGTTATGAGGAGCGTGAAACCACCTCTTAAATTTTGTTGTTCCAAAGTTCACCCTGACCTGGGGTAGTAGTACGTGTTAGTGCCCCAGTTATGGACAAATTGTGAAACCTAAACGAAAACAAAACGCTGTGAAAGTATAAAAAAAAATTATAGTAAAAATACCAGCAATACATTTTTTTTAATAAAAAGCACCAATACATATGTATAGTAAAACGACCAGTAATACATTTCATTCGTAGTTGGTTTGCTTTGTTTTACGGCATATCAACAACTCAATGGGTTATTTAATGCCGACAAAATTTTTATTGCTGGTAATGTTTTGTTTTGTCAAAAATCTATTTCTGGTAATAATCTTTTCATAACGATAAGGAAAACCTGGAAGACTGAGTTTGTCACTCGTGTCTCCAATGACAGGCCATTAAAAACTATATGTAGGGACCTAGCCGTTAGGAAGGATTGGACTGAGAAAAGATTTTCAGTGATTCCATAGCTTGAGAGTTTGAGTAGTAACCTTTTATGCCGCACGTTGTCAAATGTTTTTGAAATATCTAATACGTTCGTCCTTGAGATGTATTTGTTGGCAATGTGCCTAGTTAATTCTGTGAGTAATCAGAGTTAGGATATCAGAGAGTGGAACGTGCAAATAGAAATCCGTACTGTTTGTCATTAAAGAGATTGTTATTATTGAGGTGGTCAACAAACATTTTGTTGGTCATAGCTTCACACAGTTTGCTAATAACGCTGAAGAAATTGATGGGTCTGAAATGTGAGGAGGATGAGATCAAAAAATAAAGTACTGCAGCTATAAATGGATAGAAGTTGCTTTTGACAAACCCTTTCCCATAGCCAAAATATTGCAAGCTTCCCGCTGCTCTATTGACATTTCCGTTAGTTCCATTCAGTTCAACCATCACATCTAAGTCCCACCATGAGCTTCTAGGAACATTCGCCGGAAACATTTTTGCCTTAGGAAAACTCACCCCAGGAATATTCGCCGTAGAAAATAGGATTTTTGCCTTAATTTCGGCACATTTTCTTTTAATAAGCGAAGTACCTTGTTATCAAGTATATCTGGCTCACACTATTGTCATTTCGGTTTAAACATTTTTGAAAAGCGAACTTATAGGATCAAAATCCTCCATCATTCATCTTCGTCAGTGAGGAGCGCAAAAATTTCAACTTGACAGCAGAACCTACGTCACGGAATTTCATATTTCAAACTTAACGTTATACTTTCTGTTAACATATCAGTCTGCCAATAATTCTCACTCAAGCAATATACAGTGTAACCCGGATATAAGAGAGTTGTCGGGACGGGAGAAGAAGTCTCTTATATCGGGGTTTCTCTTATATCCGGGTTTGGTCTATTATATATACATTAACACAGGCTCTAATTTGGAACCAGAGAAAATCTTATATCCGGGTTTCTCTTATATCCGGGTCTCTTATATCCGGGTTACACTGTATATTATTTCAAACAAACTTTCAGCTTGAATACGCAGCCAACTTCAATATAATATATTTGATCATAGTATGATGTTTGACCCTTTTAAAAAGATATCCATATATACATGATAACAAGGGTCTTAGCATATTAAATTGAACATTACTCCAAAAGGAAAGTTCAAGATAAGGGTATAGAAAAAATGGGGCGAAATTATTTTGCGGTTAAAATCCTATACGCCAAGTTTCCTACGGCGAAAATACCTGTGGTGAATTTTCCTACGGCAAAAATGTTTACAGCGAATGTTCCGGATACGACACAATAGCACGTACATTATATAGTGATTTTCCAAGCGTAGCTTAGATGTGGCACCAGACCGAAACTATGGGACACCCAGTGAGGATCGAACTCACTACTCAGTCGTAATTGATATTGTATATATGGCCAACCATATCTACTTCATATTGTATTAGTGAAATGCAAGCTCCACAAACAGATTCTGTCCACGAACTTCTGCTTTGTACAACCGACTCCCAAAAGAATGCTTCACGATAGCTACAAACGTAGCCTGGTCAATGAAGGCGCGGTGGATTGCGGCTAGGTTTGAGAAATCGTAGAGCCGAGTTCGAATTCCAGTCGAATCCATTACATTCACTTATGTGCTAATAGCCCTGGGAAAGGTATGAATCTATCTCATCTCCCTCTAGCTATAGGTAGATAACAGGACTGACTGGGTTCATTAATTGACACCAGCCTGAGACGCCAGTAGGGAGTTAATAAACCCAAAGGCAGTTAATAACTTCTGTATTATGTCGGATTATCTGGCACCCCTTTCAGCCTGTCACATATTTGTGTGCCTTGGAAATGTAGTAGTAGGAAGAGTCTCAGCGTAAACGATTTTAACCATACAGAACTGCGCAATGGTCATCAAAATTCTACATGCTCTCCTTTAAAAAAAAAAAAAAAAAGAACCTGTTCAAGTTTTGGATTAACCGCACATATCCCCATAAACTGTATTATTTATATATGTCTGTATCTCTGAGATGAGGTATTATGATTGCTTGCATTATTTACATTACTCGGACTATTATAATCATTTTCATTGCCATATTCACAACGTTTCGCCGTTGTACGCTCCGGCCTTCTTCAGGTGGTTGGAATTTCGAACCGAACTCTTTATTTCGTCCACCGGGGTAGATTGTTAAAGGGAAATAACGGAGACATCGAGAAGAGGCATGACATGTGGAACTAGAACAATCTACCCCCCCTGGACGAAATAAAGGCTTTGATTCGAAATTTCAATCACCTGAAGAAGTCTGGAGCGTATAACAGTCCGAGTAGTGTAAATATGTCATTTATCGCTTACTCTTTAGCCCTGTAGATCGAATGGCTTTTCTTACGGCCACATCACGTTGAAATACCGGCACGATGACCGTAGTTAAGCGACATCGAGCCTTGTCAATATCTAAATGGGTAACCGTTTTAGAATGCCAGGTGCTGCAAGCTTTGATGCGTGGCTGTCATAATGGATAATGGGCAGAGTTCTAATTCTTGTTGGGTTCATTATATTCACTTACGCGCAATTACCCTTTGTCAAAGTTATGAATCTACATCTCCTTTCAGTTATGGCTCAGACTTGTATCATTAAACTAATATTATCTCCAAGGAAAAAAATCATTCTTAGAATCTAAAAATATTTTCTGGCATTAAATAACCTGAAAAGGCCTTTTAAATCGTAGAAAACGAATCAAAAAATAAATCGAGTGGCACTTGTGCCTTATACAGGGTGAACCTTCTTGTAAAGTAACAGTGCAATTTTGTCGATTCGTTCTTCGTTCCGATAAATGTTTGGCAATCAAGCGCGTTCTGTATGGGCCTCTCAGATTGAATAACACTTTATTTTCAATTTTCATATCCTCTCCATTTGTCGACATTTTTTTCCAATTCAAGATTTCCTTTATCAAATTTATATCCTTGCTTATGTGTTATCGATTTGGAAGTGAATGCTTTTTTTTTCTCTCTCTCTCTTTCGCTATCTCTCTCTCTCTCTCTCTCTCTCACTTTCTCTCTTACTCCCTCTCATACTCGCTCTTTCTCTCTCCCTCACTTCCTCCCGCTTATTCTCTCTCCTCCTCTCTCTTACTCTCTTTCTGTCTCACTCTCTTTCTCTCTCTCTTACACTCTCTTTCTCTCTCTCACTTTCTCTCGCTTACTCTCTCTCTCCCCTTCTCTCTCTTACTCTCTTTCGGTCTCACTCACTTTCTCTCTCTTACACTATCTTTCTCTCTCTCTCTTTTTCTATCTCTCTTACTCTCCTACTTACTCTCTTTCTTTCTATCTCCTAATATAGCTTTCTCTCTCTCACATAATCTCCCTCTTACTCTCATTTTCTCTCTTACTTTCTCTTTTACTCTTTCTCTCTTAATATCTTTCCCTCTCTCTCTCTCTCTCCCTCCCTCTCTCTTACTCTATCTAACATGCAAAGTAATATGGCGGAGTTTTAAAATCCTTGATTTCCTTTCCCAAGAGAATTAAGATGAATAAAATTGTTTATTTACATATTCAAGTGTTTGCGATGTTTCCTTAATTGCTTTTATAAGCAGCATATACCCGACCCTAAAAAAAACAAAACAATAAAAACAAAGAAGAAAATACAAAGTGGAGCAAAAAGGAGGGATAAGAATTTTGTAAAAAAGAAGGAAAAGAAGATTAAGAAGAGAAAGAAAGAAAATAAGCCAGAATTTGGTTTATTCCCCCAATTTTTTTGGCAATGTATTCGATTTCTTTTCTATATTCTTTGATTTGATGTTCGCATCTTCTTTTTTTTTTCTGCATATAGATAACTCGTTGTTTTTATTTCACTTTTGAACGCAGAAATCTGAACATAATTCCATAATTTATTCGGCAGAAATGCCAGAAGTATACATTCTCATTACTTTGGCCTTTTTTTTTAGATTAGTGGAAGCAAATAATAAAGTCTCTAAATTTGTATTTTCCATTCAATGCACAAACACATACAAAACAACACAGACGCACGCACACACACACACACACACACACACACATATATATATATATATATATATATACATATATATATATATATATATAATTGAAATACATGATGGGGATTTTAAAATGGCTTTTCATCTTAACATTTTCTTTGCCTTTTCTTTTTCTATATATTTTTTCTAGTGTCCGTTTTATTCTGATTTAATGATGTGTTATTACCCGCAATTATTTGACAGTTATTTCTTTCTTTCTTTCTTCGCTTTTCTTTCTGTTCTTTCTGTTCTATCTTCATTCTTTTTTCATTCGTTCCCTTTTCTTTCTTTTGAGCGGCAGCTTTGTTCTCGATCTTTTTTCTTTCATTCTTCCATTCTTGCTTGCTTTCTGTCATATGTTCATCCTTCGAGTTTTCCTTCTTTTGATCGATAAGAAACTATCTTTTATTTTTTTTTATTTTAGTCAGCATTTTAGTCCATTTTCTCATTCTTTCTTTCTTTCATATTTTCTTTCTTTCTTATGTTCATTCTTTCTTTTTTATATTCATTCTTTTTTCTTTTGTTCTTACTTACGTTCTTCTTTCTTTCTTTTTCTTTCTTTCATCAGTTTTTGCCTATATTTTTTAAGACACAATGGTTCTATGCTATTTTCTTCTTTACCGCTGTTTTCATATTTACTTTCGTTCGTTCGTTATGTTTCTTTCTTTCTTTCTTTCTTTTCCATCCCTTAGTTCTTTCTTTCTTTCTTTCTTTCTTTCTTTCTTATTTCTCTTTATTTCCTTGACATAATCACCCTCTGTTATTACGGTTTTCTCTTTCTTTCTTCTGCCGAATCACCCTCAATTATTGAGGTTCTTTGTTTTATTGTTTGTTTGTTTCTTTCTCACTCCTAGCTAATCACCCCAGTAATAAGCTTTCTTTCTTTCTTTCTTTCTTTCTTTCTTATTACTCTTTATTTCCTTAACATAATCACCCTCTGTTATTACGGTTTTCTCTTTCTTTCTTCTGCCCAATCACCCTCAATTATTGAGGTTCTTTCTTTCATTGTTTGTTTCTTTCTTTCTTCCTCCTACCTAATCACCCCTGTAATAAGCTTTGTTTGTTTGTTTCTTTCTTTCTTTCCCTCCTAGTTAATGAGCACGGCTTCTCTCAGATTTCCAAAAGACGTGTATTGGTCAGCCTTATTGCAGAAAGAACTATAATCAAGAACATCTAACTTGGGATATTTCAAGATGAAATTGCGTCCTGATGCAGTTCACTAATAAAGAAAAAGAAGTCACCGTATCTCATTCATGTCAACCAAATCCATCAAAATATTCTGGTAAATAAATCGCCCTTAACTTTTTTAATGCAGTATTTATAGATCTTTATTGTTATTATATTAGAACAATGTTAAATATTTCAATGATTTTCTTGAAGTTCCAGCTACCAACTTTTCTTCCTATGTGCCGTGTCCTTTCAGGGCGTAGGCACTATCCCTTGCAGCTATCAACAAGTTTCTTCTCTCTGCTTCCTTCCCCAGTGTTAAGGGATATCCCCTTTTCACACAAATGGACTCACCCAAGGTATACATATACTACTACCAGTGAATACCCGGACAGTCTGTAATAGAGAAGGGTAGCACAAGAGTCACCGTTAGCGAGCACCTAGACTCAGTAAGGAGTCATACCGCGATACTTCAATACCAAGACTGTATATATATTATTTCTACTAACCCGCATTCCTGGATCTACTCACCCGTATTACCTGTTTGTATTATTACATTAATACATTTATTTTCCTTATCCATTCCTGGCGTTTGTTATTCATTGATATCGGATTTCATCCCGGAATCTACAACACCCAGATCATCTGAAATCAAGGATATACAAAGTTTTAGCTATATGGTTCCAAAATACAGAAAGAAAAAGATGGAAGATTAAACTGATGCCTAGAGAATATGGGTTTAGAAAAGATAGAAGATATCTTTTTCAACATTAAAAAAAAAAACAAATATTTTTTCCCACCCAGATATCTTCTGCTATCTTTCAGATAACTTTAAGATGTTTTTTTCACTTAGAACGTTTTGTTGTTATCAATAAAGAATTGCTCTGGGTAATTTGTGTATTTCTCCAAGAAACAGAAACATTATTCCTTAAGAGAAATCATGAAAAACTACAAGAATAAATGATAATCCAATGATGTAATATCTTCCAAGATCAATGGAACATTGAAAAATTCCCAGCCAATTTGCAAAAATTTTTTTCTGCTCACCCCCACAAGAAAGAAACAAACTTGTCATCTTGCAATATCCTGATGAAATATTTTCTTTTTTCTTTTTATGTGCCATGCCCTTTCAGGACATAAGCGATCATGGTCCTCCACCTCCCCACTATTCCTTGCATCTCTCAACAAGTTCCCTCCCTCTGCTTCCTCCCCACCAGACCACGTTCTGTCATCCACCAGGTATGTCACGCGTAGCAGCAAATAGTTATTGTAAATTGGTAGAAGTGATTGTAGTAATGGTGGTGGAATGGTAATAACAATAATTATAATTGTTTTGATCGTAGTTTGAACTAGAAAATAATTGATGATGCCATGGTGTCAGTGGTTTCTCTTTTCATGTTCATAGAGTCAATGGTGGTTTATGTAGCAGTGTTGGTTGTTTTTTTTTATCTGTTTTGACATAGATTCTAATGATAGGTATTTGTTTTCATGTCTGCATTTAGAAATTATTTCTGATCTTATGTTTAGTAATTTCTTTTGGAATCAGTTCTAATTCCTGGGAAACAGGAGTCGCCGATCGTCCATCGTGGCAATTGGCGATTCATTTCGGTTGTTCGACATTTGAGGAAAGGAGGAAGACCGAAAAGCAATTAAAAAGAAGGCAACTTTAGCCAAGACCATCACGTTTGGTTTACGGCGTATCAACTTCAATGGGGCATCTAATGCTGACAAGATTTTTATTGCTGCTAATATTTTTTTTCAAACCCGTATTGCTGATAATTATTTTTTTTTCAAAAATGTATTGCTGGTAAAAAAATTTCCAAAAAGGTATTGCAGGTATTAAAACCTATTTTTATACCTTCATAGTGTTTTTACCCCTTTTGAGAGGTTTAACTCTTTGCCCATAGCTGGGACCCTGACAGGTGTTACCACCCCGGGTCAGGGTGAATCTGGGAACACCAGCAATTAAGAGGTGGTCCCACGTTTCTCAAAACCTTCTGATCAAGGCCTTGATGTTGGATATAGTTTATCGACTTACCCAGGATGCGGATGTAGTTTATCGTCTCACGCAGGGCTCCCATTGCTGGGTTCTTAACCTTCTGCAGAAGTACAGTCAGCGTATTCTACAGCTCCCAGTCGACAGGGCGAGCAACTAT